>CM047394.1:17697352-18297352 GCA_026123125.1 Chironomus striatipennis | reverse complement strand
AAAAATGTTATTATGCATTAATAAAATCATTGTAATACACAGTAACATCTCAAATTCTTCACATAAATTCCATGCACATAAACTTTTCATGACCACTTCTAATTAATGAAAATATTTTATGAAATATCGTGAAAATAAAAACCTCAGTTTGTGTAATTACGTTAATTAATAATGTTGCATTTTATGAGGGTGGTCATGAGCGTAGGTTGAAGTTACTTCAATTTTATTGTTGTAGTTAAATGAGTGCTGTTGATGTATAATGAATGACTTTTTTTTAAAAGAATAGAAAAACTAGTTTTTAATTAAAAAAGTTTATTTGATTAGCAGCAACAAAATTTTTTTATAAATTTGGATAACATTGTTTTTATGTTACAATGGTGGAGCCAGGAATTTTAAAGATGGTAAAAATTTAATTTTTTTGGATGGTTTTTTTTGGGAGGAGGGAGGCAATTTTTCGTTTCTTTTTACGAAAACCCCTAGTAAATTAAATAAATTTGTCTTGTCAGAGAGGAGGGATTGGGGAGTAAAATTTCACCTAGCTATGCCACTGGCAGGTTATTTTGTAAAGCAAACTGGTATCAATTGGATCAATTGAACTTTATTGTTTGATACTTTACTATTGATCATGGAAAACTCTTAATTGGATTGAAACATTGTTTTTCTGTAAAGTATGTACTCAAAATTTTTAGTTCTTTGCTTCTCGATTTTTTTTTTCAAATTTGTGTTTCCATCTTTTTCAATCAAACTTCATCTATCTCAAATCAGAATTCGACCACCATATACAAAAGCTACTTCTAAAATGTCAGACAAAAAAACCACCAAATCGACGCCAAAGCATTTTTTTTTTATCAGAGTAATTGGATCTCTCGAGTTTCCATAGAGAGAAGTAATCGAAAAGAATTTCAAAAATCAAAGAAATTTTATGCATTTTTTTCGTCCTTTTCAAGAATATTTTTATCAGACTACCGACATTTCATTTCGAATTTCTTCGACATTAAGTTCGATTTCTTCGACATTTGATTCGAATTCTTCGAAATTCCAAAACAAAAGAAATTTTAATAATCAAAATTTGACTCTTTAATGTGAGTTTAGCTTAAAGTTTTATGCTTTAAACTAAACTTTGATGGTTATTAAATGATTCTCTTTGCGTTACACATTATATAATTTAATAGTCAAAGAGAAATTAGAGAATATATATCAAAAAATTTGGTTCACTAATACATTCATGTTTTATTTGTTTTTGTCAGTTTTTGTTTACAAAATTTTAATTTAATCAAAAATAGCAGTTTAACCCATTTGAACAGATAAAAAATGATTGATAATACTAAATGAAGTGTTTATAAGCTAAACTGGATGGTTTCTAGTTTGATTTAAGGCATATCAACAAATTTAATTAAAAAATTTTAACGACTGGAATTTTTTTGAAAAAATTTGAATTTTGGTTTTAACGGGGATTTTTGAAATGTCGGTAGTCTGATTTTTATTTGCTCTGTAATCGTTAAAGAATGATGAAATGGCTAAGAATAGGTTTGGAGAAAATTTCTTTTTAGCGCATTTTTGAAAACTTGTTTTCAAAAAGGAAGCTCAATCATGCACTTTGATCGGTCGTTCGGGTCCCAATTATCTCTTGATCTAGACTTCGTAGCAAGCTCGGAATTGTTTTAATAGCTTCATTGAATGTTTTTATTCCCGCCGTTTATATTGAAAAGTCAAAAAACACTCATTAAATAGCTTAATTCATCGATTTTATATTTCAAAAAATATATGTAAACAATGCAGGGCAAAGCTATGCTGATGATAAGTTTGAATTTTTTCTAACCGTTAAAAAATTTGAAATTTTTTTGACCGTTATTTCGGATTAAATTTTTTTCTTTTATACACCTTAATTAATTAACATTTAATTTTTTCATACAAAACAAATATAAGTGCGTTTAGAAATTTGAAAAATAATGGATGTGTTCAGAAATTTAAATTTTTCGCTAATGGAAAATTTTGAATTTCAAAAAACCGGTAAATCGTAAAGCTATTATTTGCATTGAATATTATAAAAATCAATTTTAAAGGAATTTTGATCTTTAGTTTTAAACTTATTATTGAAATGCATTATGATTAAAGAAACAGCAATAGAGTTTTAAAACTCGACATTCTTTTCTATTTAATCAATTGCTAATCGCTGCGTCAAAAATGCGCTGAAGTCCCTCGATATAAACGAGGACTTTTGTAATTTTTTTTTATTGTGGATAGCAAATTGCAAGTCTCGTTAGTAAAATTTTAATATTATTTGTGAATTTTTTTAGCATCATAAAAAAGCAAAAGAGAAAAAAGTTTTTCAATAATTCATGTTGAAAAGATTTTTTTTTTGTTTTGAGCATTAAGTTTTTTTTTTATTTTCATTTTCGTATTCAAACCGTGGATACTTGAATAAACTTTTCTTTTATTAAAAGTAGTCTTCAAAGTTTCAGTCAGAAATTTCAATCAACAAAAAATTATTTATTAATTTATTCAAAAAATATAGAATAATAAGGTTTCTGATAAATAGAAAGAGTTTTGTTTTGAATTATGTTTTTACTATTGAGAAATTAATTGGTTAACTTTTTTCAAATATGTATTAAACATAAACTAAAGTTATGTATGCTCAACAAATATTTTATTATATATTTAACATTTAGTGCTTTTTAAAAATCGTTTTCTTAATTTCAATCTTATTTATTTGTTAAGAAAATTATAACGCATGGAACGTGTGCAAAACTAAGTATTCGTTTTCATAGATTGACATAATATATGAAAAGACTCTGAAAAATATTGAATTTTTATAAAAATTTCTTTGCTGTTTTCTTTGAAACGTTTCAAATTCAGAAAATACTTGAACTTTTTCTTGAAAAAAAATCTTATGAACACTTTGAGTATCCAAGTTACAATTGCCATAAACTGATACAACCATAGTAACTGGCTTTAAAAAATCTTAAATTTTCTCTCTCATTCCACGTATCAGCTGACCAAACTCACACCCAAACTTTATTTCTCCTCAAGCACTCAATCTTGACAGAATGTTTTTTTTTATCGTTCGCAAGAAAAAAGTCAAAATGTCATGCCTAAATTTTAAGCTTTTGCATAATTCGGAGAAAATGATTGATGGATTGTGATGGAATTAAAGTTAGTTGATGGTTTATGAACAAGATTAACATTGCATGATATGTTATAACAGTTTATGTATTGGGGTCTAGAATGAAGAATTGAGTCTTATAAGTTAATAGAGATTATTAAAATTGAAAATTTTTGACGAAAAGCTTCCCATGGGTTGTTATTGTCAGTTGCAATAGAATTGAATCAAATACAAAAATTTTAAAAGTCAGCATCAAGCTTATTTTTAGTATAATTTCAAAATATAATTTACTCAATATTAAAATCTTCAAAAAGAAGCCTCTCAGCATCTTTGACTCTGACGTACATAAGTTTTGAAAACAAGTTCAAAGAAAATTTTCATTAATTCCAATTTTTTTTTTAAACGAAAACTTTTTCCAAGTGTGCTGAGAAAAAAAAGAAACTTTATCTGACATGTTGCTAGTTCTTAACTGCTACCAGTTGGTAATCACAAAGTAAAATCAACTTGAAATGTTAGTTTGAAGAAGACACGATAGAAAAACTTCCTATTCATTATCCGAAAGTCCCGCTGTTATCACAGACCACGCATAGTCATCAACAAGGCCGTTCTTATAAAAAAAAACTTTTTGGAGTCATACGGTGAGGATATATACATAAAACCTAAATGTGCCATTAATAATTCATTCAATAAGAAATAAGGAAGAAAAGATTCTTTAAAGAAAGGATGATGATCTCATTAACTTTTATTAAATAATTTTCCTCATCTCTGTTATTTCCTATCTTCGCTTTCTTCCTATTTTTTTAATGATAATTTTGCTATAAAATATGAAAGGATTATTAAATTGCAATTTAAGAAATAATTTTTGGTTTGAAACAGAAGAAAACGAATTTTTTGATGAGTTATAAATTAAAATTTTCCAACAATTAAACTTTTTCCATAATGTTCAGCAATGTTGAAAGTTTTTGATAGCTTAAATGTTTGTGTAGCTTAAAACTTTTAATTGAATGATTTAAATATTTATCTTTCATGTAATTTAAAACGATTGCATATCAAAAATTTTGTAAATTTAGTTAAATTCAAGATAGAAGTAAAGAACGCCCCTACACTAGCTGAAGTTAATTTATAAGTGAAATTATCCGTGATTGACGAAATCAATTTCGATAAATCGATTTTTCTTAAATTAATGGCTTTGTGAACAATTACAATATATCGAATATACACAATAATTATATCTGATTTTCTTTATATTACAGCATGTGTTAAACATGAATTAAAAAGCTGCCTGCTGCTATTATATCAAATCAATCACTTTCATGTTTTCAAACGGAATCAAATTGCTCTCATTAATTATCCAAATTGGTTTTGGGGTAGAATCTTAATTGGTTGGAGTTGGCCTCGATCATTGGGTTAAAAAGTACTCAATTTTGTACCATTTGATATGGATATAGTGGTAGGTGATTTTCTCTTTAAGGAGTATCAGTATTGTAGTGATTTCAGGGAAGAGATAAATTTCTTTTTTTTCTCTCTGATTGGATTTATGTGGGCGTAATTAACTGTTTGTTAGCAATGGTTCATTCACATGAAATTAAAAAAGAGGTCAATTAATACTTTTAGTTGCAGGAAAATCACCCACAAAAATTTGAAAAATTCAAACAAAGATTTATTCTTATCTCGATTTAATCATAAAATCCACTAATCTGAAAGAAGAAATCTCTTACACATCAACACCATAAAGTGAAATCCTCATTTTTACACTGATTAGTTTTATTACCATGAACTCACATAATGCTTTTATTATTTCCTCATAACATTTCTTTCTTCCATAATCTTTGAAATAAACCGAAAATGAAAATGTTTATGTACGGCTCCGGTCAACAGTAAAGAACAGAATGAAAGAAATTTTTTTTTATTAGTACTAGGGTGTGTTAAGAAAATTTTGCTTTTCTTCTATCAATAAAGAAGTTTTAGGCACATTAAGTAGATTAAATTGGAAGAAGAGAAAATGTTCTTGAGAGACGAAATAAGAAGATAAAAGCTTTTCACTAAATTGCAAGCTTTTAAGCTTATTTATTGCTAATTAAACTCAACTGAAGTTAGCCGGAAAATCCCAGCCGGAATTTCGGCAGACCATTTCGGCAGACCGTTTCGGCCGAAATTTTAATATTAATTTTTTCAGTTATCCGCCTTATTTTTTCGGCAGACCAATTTTTTTCGGCCGACCAAATCTTTTCGGCCGATCATTTTTTAATTAATGAGATTTGAACACAGGAGCTTTGGGAGCAAAAAAAAACTTCTTTCTAAACACTTAAGCCATTACTTAAAATTTTTATTTTTCTTGTGTCTGGCTAAATGACATATTTAAATGATAAAATATTTTATTACATAAAAAATTCATATTTATTATTTTGTAGAAATTATATACTTCACAAATCATTATTATTTTTTAAAAAAATATTTCGGCAGACCAAAACTTTTTCTAAAAATTTCTTTTTTTCACAACTCCAATTTTACATATTTGGATCCTATGTGCATAGAGGTTCACAAAAAATTAGGCTCATTGGAAAATTGGAATTTTCAGCTTCTTTATTTACATTTACAACATTTTTAAAAAGCTTTAGATTTTTTTTAAAAAAAGATATTTCAAAAAGAATTAATGTTCGCATTTACAAACACTTTGTTTATATGTGAAATTATTTGATACCTTTTGACATGTGTCAAATATTTAAAAAAAATCTTTTTTTAATTATGGTGCAAATTTAACATATAAACAAAGTGTTTGAAAATGTGAACATTATTTTTTTCAAATGCCTATCTTTTTCTAAAAAAAATCCAAAGCTTTTTAATAATGTTATAAATGCAAATGAACGCTTTCAGAGAAGAACGTGATAGAAAAAACCGGTCATTTGAAATTTGAAAATTGTTAATCGATTTTTGCAAAACAAATGCCTAAAAAATTTTGCTTTAACATTATTGATTTAACATTTTAAATTGATATTTTTTATAATATTAAAATATGACAAATTGAATTTTTCTTTGTAAACAAAATTTTTTAGGCATTTGTTTTACAAAAATTGGTCAACAATTTTGAAATTTCAAATGACCGGTTTTTTCTATCACGTTCTTCTCTGAAAGCATTCAAATAAAGAACCTAATTTTTTGTGAACCTCTATGAACATATATATTTATAAGAACCAAATGTGTAAAATTGGAGTTGTGAAAAAAAGAAATATTTAGAAAAAGTTTTGGTCTGCCGAAATATTTTTTTAAAAAATAATAATGATTTGTGAAGTATATAATTTCTACAAAATAATAAATATGAATTTTTTATGTAATAAAATATTTTATCATTTAAATATGTCATTTAGCCAGACACAAGAAAAATAAAAATTTTAAGTAATGGCTTAAGTGTTTAGAAAGAAGTTTTTTTTTGCTCCCAAAGCTCCTGTGTTCAAATCTCATTAATTAAAAAATGATCGGCCGAAAAGATTTGGTCGGCCGAAAATATTTGGTCTGCCGAAAAATTCTGGTCGGCCGAAAAAATTTGGTCGGCCGAAAAAATAAGGCGGATAACTGAAAAAATTAATATTAAAATTTCGGCCGAAACGGTCTGCCGAAATGGTCTGCCGAAATTCCGGCTGGGATTTTCCGGCTAACTTCAGTTGAGTGCTAATTAATAGTGAATGCTTGCATGACATTAAGTACAATAAAGAGTTGAGTATACAGACTAATGTGATGCATTAGACTTAGATGAGATTTGAGATTTTTTGATAATTTTACCATTAGAGACAAAAGCCAACATCACTTTAATTAATAATTCAAAATACATTCAAAATATTGATTAATTTAAATACCAGCTTGTATCCTTAAAATGCATATGCCACACAACACATACTCAAATTGCCATTGAGCTGTAAATCACATAGGTAAAGGCACATCATCTATAATTAATAAAATCAATATAGTCATAGAAATAAAACTTATAAATCATTCAAATGATTTATTTTCACACATATTCATTCAGACATGACATGAGTTGAACAGAATGGAGTGGATGGAAAAGATGAAAACATGAAATATTGTTGATTCAATTTGATGACAAGTAATACAATGACAAGCGATAATGATAAGCTTCGCAATACATTTTCTATAATAATATACAAAATTTTTCTTCTCTTCATCCGATTGAAAGTTGTGAGAGGCACTGTGAGACTTTTTTGAAGGAGAAGCTTTTTTGGATAAATTTTTTTGGAATGTTAAATTTTTCAATGAAGGATTTTTTTTTCATATGGAAAAAAAATTTACGGATGCTTTTCTCCTCTAAAACCCTAAAAAACGAAGAAATTTTTCCTCGAAGGAGAGGGGGGGGGGGGAAACCTCCTTGGAACCTCCCTTGGCTACGCCTCTGAAGAAAACTTTTTTAAAACTTAAAAATTTTAAAGGAATTTAAATTATGAAACTTTATTTTCATGTTCAGTCCATCAATAAATTAACCAACTTCAACACTTATCTGACAAACTTTACCAATCTATTATGAAAGTTCCAATACCACTAATGGCTGTCAGCCAATAATAAGACAATTCTGAAGTAAATCACTTTACTAACAAAAAAAGTTGCAATTGAAAAAAAAAAATAATAAAATTTTCGTAATACTCGGTGAAATTTTTATACATTCTTCATTATGCTTGAAGGCACATTACATACACGAGTAAAAAATATGAAAGGAAATTGAGAAGAGAGATGCGAGTATGGAAAAGAAGCAACTTTTTTTAAGCTATAAAAATCAATCTTTTTTTTTTTTTGCTTTTTTCCTATTGAGGGAGAAATTTATGAGCGCCAAATGACTGCTTGAGAATGAATGAACGTGAAAAAATACAAAAAAGAAATTTTTTATTCCGGTTGTGTGGCACTAAAGAATGAAAATCGATTTTTAATGAATTTCTTTTTATCTGTTGAAATGGAATAAGAATTGAAAGATTTTTCAATAATCCTCGAACAAAAGCAGACGACGAGAAGTAAGAAATGGGAGAGAAAGAGACATGATCGAAATGAAAACTTCGAACGATGAAGTCAAAATCCTGTCGCTTTAAAAATGGAATTTCAATCACGTTTGCTTTGCATAAAACATCAGTGGCATTGACAAACGTCAGCAGAATTTTGATAAGTACTCATAACTGACTACAATAGATATATGAAATGTTTGTGCTTCTAAATACATATAAACCTAAAGAATGAAGCTTTTATTCCTCCCCTTTTTTACATTTCTTATTTTTTTTTATATATGCACACTTTTCTGTCGCTATTCTTATTGATTATTTTCCATTTTAGTCTTCTTTCTTCTTCGCTTTACACCGCGGGATGCTTCTTTAGTGAGTTTTGTAAAACATGTATGTGCTATTTAGTTTTCTATTTCGATGGATAAATGGGTGACTGGATGTGTTTTTCAGAGAAATCTATGGATTTGAAACTTATGTAAACTTTTTGAAAAGTGTTGAATTGAATTTTCTTTTTGTAGCAATTTTTTTGTTGGATGTAAAGTTTTGATGTGAAACCTAACCAAATTCAGTTCAATAAAGCATTTCTCGATTAAAATCATTTTTTTCATAAAAGGCCTTGTTTTATTAATAAATCGATTTTTGAAAGCTGAACTCATACTAAAATTTGCAAATCCTACAAAAAAAAACAAAGCATTTTGCTCAATTTCCCATCAAAGTATTTTTTTTGTAGTTGTGTTGCAAAAAGTTATTTTATGATAAAAACTGAAAAATAAAAATAAAAAATTGAAAGTATATTTTCATGTCAGCCTCGAATATATCATAAACAACAAAAAAAAAAAAAAAAACAAAGAAAAAGAATCTATACATAAATTTTTTTTTCTTAAGTGCCACGGAGGAAAAGTCTTTAAAATTATGAAAGAAACAACCGGGAAAAATATGTCTAAAAGTTAAAAACTTTACCGAAAAAAATTTCTCTTTTGCTTCTTTCTTTTTTCCTACTTTCGTACAACAGCAATAAAAAAAAGTTTTTCCTATCCTTTGTTTGTGTACGTAAGGAAACAATGGTGCTTTGGCCTTTTACAAACAAGCTATTGAGAACGAGATATGAGATTATTCTATGGGTGTTATGATAGGAAAAAGTCAGGAACTTTTTTTTTCTGCCAGAAAACTTCAAGGTTTTAAAGTTTTTTGATGCTTCTGAATTCCTAACTGATAGCTGTGACCGAATTTTGTCAATGGATATAAAAAAGTTTGTTATAAACAAAATGACAAGCCTCAAGTAATTTACGACGCTTTCAATTTTTTTCCATATCGATTTTCAGCACTTGAGTTCCCATAATTAAAGTACTTAATTGTTTGAAAATTCTAATTAGTGATGATTGTTGATTCATCAATAATTTATTAGTGATAAAGCACATACGACAGTGTAATGTATTGAGCTAATTTATTGGATTGTAAAAAGGGATTGTTGTAAATTAGTAATTAAGGGAATAATTGTAGGAATTAATTTGAAGAATTAGAGTTTAGTTAAATAAGGGGGTCTTCAATTTAAGCAGTTTTTTTCCTCCTAAAATTTTCTATTCAAATCGTATTTAATTTAATTTTTTTGGGAGTTTTTTGGTTATTCAAATCGAATCTGTTCAAATCGAGGACCCCTATAGATAAAAGAATACTTGGCTTATTTAAATTTAATCATATTATTGATGTTCTAAGAATTTAATAAAATTAGATTTTGTAGATTTTGAAACTGTTGGATATTGTCAGTTGAGATAAGTTAATGCCGGATAATTATTAAAAACCATTTTTTTGAAAATTTGCTATTTTTTTAAAAAAAAATTAAAAGAAAATCTTGAATTTCTCGCAAATTTAATTTCTCATCCCAAAAAAAGAAAATGACGGTGTTGCTACTCTTAATTCCTCAATTCAACCTCCTATTTAATGCCATAAAAGCAACACAAAGTCATGGCTTTCAATGTATATTCATTTTTTCTCACTAGACATTATTCCCAAGCATACAATAAAAACGAATGAGTGAGACATGCAAAAAAGGACAAAGGAAAAACTATAAAAGTACGAAATCGGCATAAAAAGCTAAAATAGCAAAAATCGATATAATAAAAAGGCTTTTTATAAAGAGAAGGTTAAAGCAAGAAACTAAAAAAAAAAGCTTGTAGCATTCTGCAAAAAAAAAAAAAAAAAATCCATAAATGAAGGAAAATTGAGAGAGAGAGCAAAAAAGGAATAATTTATGCCGCCAAGCCACATGCATGAGCTCACCGCAATGAATGAGAAAAAAAATGAAATGTTTATTTACATTTTTATCCATTATGCATAATTAAGAAGAAGAGTACGACCCTCATCATATGACACAACAATAGAGATTCTCCTTATGCTTAGAGCTGTTACAACTTCTTTTTTTCTGCTTTATATGCTTAATATTTATTTTTGTGAACAAATCAAACTCACACTCGACACTTTTTTTGGTCTAAAATTTTATCAACATTATCCTTTTGTGCATATTTTTTTTCTTTTTTGTTATGTTTGTATATTCATGAATGATTGAATTTTCCGAGGGACGGAATCAGTTTTCTCCTTGAATTCTTTTTTGGTTTAGTCTTAAAAATTTAATTTCTCTATAAACTTAACATTCTGCTGCTTATTATGTGTGTCTCTTGACGAATTTTCATCTTTCATGACCTTTATCACAAAAAAAAATATTTTTTGTGAGTCTTTTTATGAAGCAAGAGATATTTTTTTATATTTTATCATAATGTATATTAAAATATGTTTTCACACGAGTGTTTGTGATGGTGTATGGTGTGGAGCATTTTTTTTGGCACAAAACTGCACGCGATTGTCTTTTATTAACTCAGTAAATTCTGCAGTTAAAAGACTATGGAATATATTGGTGGTGAAATCTGCTTCAAATTTTAAGGTAGTACCTTTAAAATTATTGATTTCATTATTGCAGGATACAGACTAAGAAGTTAATTTTGAGCAAGCTTATAATCGGGACTAGTTAATACCCAACAACTGCGGACGAGAACTCATTTTCGATATTCCGGATCTAATTTTCGGAATAAATTTGAATTAAAAGTTACCGTTATTTCCTTTTCTCTTTTAAGTTAATATATTTTTATCGTTTGAACTTTATTTTTGATTTTAAAAACAGATTAGTACATAATTAAACTTTGCTAATCATATTACATCTGCTTTTAATGAGATTTTGCAAAAAAACGATCATTAGTTTTCGAAATTGTTTGTAAACAAACATGTTTGTTTACATTGATTGAAAAAAATAAAATTGGTCAAAAAAATATGCAAGATTTAGCTTAATTATTGTTTTGATTGCTGATTAAGCTCTTATTTAAATTAAAGAAGCTTTATAAAAGATTAACATAATGTAAAAGAGCTTCAAAATATTAATTTTTAGAAAAATTTATTTTAAAGTAATTTCGAAATTTTTTAAATTCATCCGAAAAAAAATGCGGGAATTTTTCAAACCATTCGAAATCAACTTCTGTTTAGTCTCTTCGCAGTTGTTGGGTTAATACAATTTAGCTAAAATTTAAGTCTGTATCTATTTTAAGTTACTTGTGAGAATCAAACTTACATCTTTTCAAATAAATTTGTAAATTCCTAATTTTCATTTATCCCCTGCTACGAAAATACAAATTTGAAAATGAATAAAATTTTCATTTTAAATCTATCAAAATTTCAATTTTGGTGCAAACAAAATAAACTCAACTAAATAAATAAATCAAAGCACTGCAGAATATTTACTTATTTATCAAATGTTTCCTATCATTCCATATCAAATATTCCACTTTAAAAAAGCCCGTAAATTTCACTCGTATGAAAACATACACAAAATCACACAGATAAACATAAAAAAATTTCTCATTTTACTCGTGCCGCATAAAGTCTCACATTATTTATTTTCTCATACTTTTAAAGCTTTTTCCACATTCACAAATAAAAATTTTCCGCATTTCACTTTTATGCAATAAATATATATTTTTCTCACACAGTTTGAAACTTTATTCTCTTTCCATATGTTTTTATATATCATCCACAATCTGTCACTCTGTTTCTTTTATCTTATTTTGCATTTGATTATGCTATTATGTCTATTCGAAAAAAAATATCCAAAACTTTTATATTTTTTCTGATATTTATTTTTTTCAAGGAAGAAAGCTCACGAAAAAAAGTCCTTCTTCCTTTAATGTCTCCAAATGAATGAAATAAAATTTTTACAAAAAGATCCGACGATGAGAGTTTGGTGAGAGCTTTTCATGATATTTATATGATGTGAGAGAAAATCCACGTTTTTCCTTATATCCGTTCTCATTCTAGCATGTTGAATATATGCGAGATTCTCTCGTCAAATTATTGAAAACATTCAAACACATGTTTTTGTTTGCACATGCGCTGATTATTTCCTCTCTCAAAGAGATATATACACAGAGAATATATTCGTTGGGACTACAATGATGTCGCAAAATTTTGTCATCACATTCGTACATGTCCTTGAGAAAATCATTATTACATGCATGTGTGAATTGTCCTTGAATGTGCACCTATAAAAATGACATGAAAAATGCATGTTGCATGTCATTGACTTACATGATGTTCATTAATTTTTGCTCACTTCAGTTCTTTTGAATTCTCATTCTGCTTTTTTTAAGTTTATGGAAATTGAGGATAGATAATAGAAAATTCATTTTATATGCTGACTTGAAAAAGCTTTCTGTTTGTCAAATGAGAAAATTTTGTGTAATGCTGCATATATTGCAGATTTTTATGAAGGTTATTGAAGTAAATTGTCCTCGATTTTGTGAAAAACAGTAACGGAGATTGATTTGGATGTACGCAGACAATGGATGTATGTAACAAGGAAATTCTTGTTGAACTTAAAGTTCTTTCCATTTCATATTTAGGTAATTGAGTATAATCAAGCACTAATCATAGAAGATTTGATTCCATCAGATAATTTCAAAAAATCCTTTTTTTTTGATAACGTTGCTGAAAAAAAAGCTTGAATCATAAATTCTTCTCAGAGGATTCATCAATTCTAAATTGCTCACCAAAATCAATGCGTAAATCTCGCAATTCCTCATCAATAACTTCCTGCATCAATGAATTCAAAGCCACAGAAATTATTGAAAATAAAATCATTTAATACCCTCAAAACCTACCAAAATTTGCATATCAAAAAAGCTGCATTGTGCATTGTAATGTCTGCACAAGTATGCATCATTTATTGCATTATCATCATTCATCATCATTCACGTCCAATTTAAACTATAAAAAGATTTTTTTATTCGTTCAATTTTCGCTTGCAATTCAATTTATATTGTTCATTTTTGAACTTTTATGACAGGAAGATGCTCATTTTGGCACTTTATTTTTATTGTATAGTTTTTTTAACTCTCTTTCCTTCTTTTGTTTGTTGGATATGCGAGAAAAAAAATCACAGAGTAAATTTTAAACTTATTTTAAAATGCCAATGAAAAGTGGAAAAGAGACAGTGAAACGTGTTGAGAATGGCAATAGTAGCTTTCTGTTTTAAAAAAAGAAAATTTCCTGCAAATCGAGTAAATTCTTTTAAGCAGTATTGATGATATTTATAGAAAAAAATGCAAGCATATAAACGGCAGACAAAAAATATATTTTCAAAAAATATCTCTCGATTGAATAAAGATATTTTCAATCTTATTTACTCACACGTATGAATGTAGATTATTTTTCTATGTTGAAGGCACTGAAAAAAATGATTTAGAAACGTGACTGAGAGAATTTTAGAAATAAACTTTTGAAAAGTCATCCTGCTGAGTGTGATCCTATTGTTTTTTGTTGTTCAGTTTTTTTTTCTCTTATTTAAGGTATAGTGAACACTTTAATGAATTTCACAGCTATTAATATATTTTTTGAAATTGTAAAGTTCAATCTACACAATACACTTTAATCAAGTTGCAGAAAATTCCCAAAAATCGTCAAAATTCTGAGAAAAGTAGCTCAAAAATCTCAAACCCAAAAACCATCCCATCCAAGTTAATAAAGAGCAAAGAACCTTCCATTCGATAAACGAAAAGGAGATGGAGACGATTGGAGAGCATAAAAAGAAGTCGTTAAGTTGTTTTGCGATTTCCCAACCCAAGCATATCTTTTGCACTTTATGGTCATAAGAAATAATCGCGTTAGCGTTGCAGATGTGATGAAGTTGAACAAGAAAACATGGAAAAACATTTTCACCTTGGGAGATTTTTATTTTGATGACTTAAAATGGAGGTATAGAGAAATAAAATTTGCTGCATTGAAATTCTTAAAGGTAGGAAGACAACAGAAATTCTATGACAAAGTAATTTTATGTTAAGGTCACACAATTTTTGACGCCTTTGTCGCTTGCGTTTTATTGACATTCTGTTTACTTTCTATTTTTATGAGGGTTTGTTTGAAATCATAAGAGGAGATCCTTGAAAAAAATTGAAATATAATATTTGACATCCGAAAGCTTTCAATAAAGTAGAAGAAAAAAAAAAAATTCAGAAAGATGTCAAACAAGTTTTCGGTGAAAAATCGTTGGGTTTAACGATTCACAATCATATTTTTTCATGATTTATTGGTTTGAATGTTACAAGTGGTTAAGGATGTAAATCTGTCAATAAAAAGGAAAATCAATTTCTCACGAATAGAAGAAATGAAATCAAATGGGAATTATGAAAAGCTTCAAATTGTTTTTGTTGAACTTTTTCTAAAAAGTTTTGATTTATTAAAGAGTTTTTAACAATTGGGATCAGAAGCTAAGTCTGCCTAAATAAATTTTTAAAACTACAAATTAATTGAACCTGAAAGATTTTAAAGTAAAATTAAAACAATCGTTAGTATTTTGATATAAAAGAATTTATTTAAATTAAAATTAGTCAACCCGTGTGCTAAAAAATAATAAATTGCAATTTATTTCAAATATTTAAAAAATTTAATTAAGTTTAGTCATTTCAATAATTCAGTACAGTACAGAAATATTTTCAGTGCACAAAATAGCACAGTACACCATTAAGCGAAACCACGAAATAGCCAAGCGACAAATAAATAATTATGTGGAGTATCAAACGTACCATAATTATACATTAATAATCATAAATATTTGCTTGACTCTTTCGTATGTTTTTTTCATGAATAAATTCAATTTTAAACTAAATAAAATATTTAAAACCTATGCAGTACTTGACTGCTGACGTTTCATTGCAATAAAAAATTTATCTAAAAATCATTGAGTATATTTTTTTTTTGCTTTTTACAAATATATTCAAATGTATGGTCATATCCATATGTATTGGTGCGTTCAAAAAAAAATGAGCCGGTTTGAAAGGTTTTCTTCAAATATGTATAACTTTTTACAGGAATAGTCTTTTTTAATGAAACAAAAAGCATAATTTAGTATTTTAAATGTAGTAATTGTTGTGTAAATATGAATTACTAGAACTTTCTGGAAATTAGTTTTATAAGCCGCGGAAAAAAGTAAGAAATCTCAAATTTTTACATCAAATTTTGAGTTTAATTTTTAAAAAGATTTTCCCATTGCACTAATTAAACTAAAGTACTTTTGCAATATGGAATTCAGCGAAATTTATTAATCAACAGTCAGTTTTTAAATACAATGCGTAATGTAAACAAAAACAATTTTTTAGTCAAAAGATGAAAATTTTGATAAATTTTGAAAAGTTCAAATATTTACTAAACAAAACAACTAAATGAAAAACTAAATATGCTATCTTAATAAGTAGTTAATAAGCTATTAATCATGCACTTTAAAGATTTAATTAGTGAACATAAAAATTATGCAAAAAAATTTTGATAAGAATTTTACCATCACAAATTAAATCTTTAAAGTGCATGATTAATAGCTTATTAACTACTTATTAAGATAGCATATTTAGTTTTTCATTTAGTTGTTTTGTTTAGTAAATATTTGAACTTTTCAAAATTTATCAAAATTTTCATCTTTTGACTAAAAAATTGTTTTTGTTTACATTACGCATTGTATTTAAAAACTGACTGTTGATTAATAAATTTCGCTGAATTCCATATTGCAAAAGTACTTTAGTTTAATTAGTGCAATGGGAAAATCTTTTTAAAAATTGAACTCAAAATTTGATGTAAAAATTTGAGATTTCTTACTTTTTTCCGCGGCTTATAAAACTAATTTCCAGAAAGTTCTAGTAATTCATATTTACACAACAATTACTACATTCAAAATACTAAATTATGCTTTTTGTTTCATTAAAAAAGACTATTCCTGTAAAAAGTTATACATATTTGAAGAAAACCTTTCAAACCGGCTCATTTTTTTTTGAACGCACCAATACGATAGTGGTTCTATAAATCATAATCCTTAATCACATGCACATACAAAAGAGAGAGGAAGTAGAAAAACGGATCTAAAATTCCCATGATTCCATCCAACGTAATCCATACATTGTTGAATTTTTCTCTGTAGATGCATCGGAAAATCCATACGCAAGCGGATAAAACAATTTAAAACTGTAGAGAATGATGCCAAGAATAGTGCCAAGTGCTATTTGCTTCATCCAACTTGGCATTCGCTCAATGAGATAGTTAAACATTACGCCTGAAATGATTTCAATTTTTCTTAAATATTTTTTTTTATTCTATTTTTTCTGTTGTTTACTCTCATTGATGATGAGATAGAGAAAATTTTTCAGTGCTGGATATTTAAACAACTCAATGCTTTTTCATTCATCACGATTTAGCTTTTGACTGTATAATGAGGGCTTTTATAACATTTTTTATGTTTTTTTTCTGATGCTGAATTTTTCAAATTTAATTAAGTTAATGTGATTAGCATGAGCAAACTGTGTTCATAAAAAGTGAATGTTAAGTTGTCAGATAAATTCTCAAAATTACTGTTTCAAAAAAAAAGTTTCTGAGGAAAGGAGCATTTGGACCCCTACTAAATTTTTTTAAACCTCTGAAACTATCTATCTATGATTTGAGCTTTATTTTAAAGAAATATGCTGATTCTAATCTAATTTTATTAATGCAAATGACTGCTCCTAATAAACCTACTTCTTAATGCATCTCAAACTTCATATTCTATGATTGCATAAAATTTCCCTTCAATTTGCAACTCTTGCTTACATTCTGCAAACATAAAATTTATTTTTTTTTGCATTATGCTTACAAAAATCATGTTGTAAATTTTCCTTTCTTATGCTTTACAACAATAACGATGATAATAATTCAGTTACATAAAGTTTTATCATTCATGTAATCTTCAATTCACTTGACAACAATTTTCTCATCATGAAAATGAATGTGTAAGCACAAAAAAAGAAAACTTTTCATCTCCTACTGCTTGTGATAAAAAAAATTATTCATTCAATTCATAATTGAATTGGAAAGTTTTACTATTATTGCAATAGGGAGTTATACATTAAGAACAAGTTAATGATTTTATAATGTGATATGATTACTTATCTCTTACTGGACGAATTTCATTTACATTTAAAATTTACTTTGAAATGTTTAAATTAGACTTGATGGAACAAAACGTGGGAAAATTTAACATTTTTGAATGTACAATATAGGAAAAATCATCATTCATATTCAAAATAAAAACATGAAAATTCGAATATTCCAATTTCATAAAAATTAATTAAATTTTCATCAGTATACAGAGGTGTAGCCAGAAATTTTTCAAATGGAGAACTCAAAATTTGTATCTTATATTCTGTAATTGACTACAAATATATGAATCTTTTAATACATTTATGCAAAATTTTCAATGAAAAACTTTAAAATTTTTAAAAAATTTTTCATACTTAGAAAATTTTCTATGGAGTTTGAAAATTAGGGGGGAAGGCTCAATTCCCCACTCGACCGCTTTGATAATTAAATATAATCTCACTATGATCTTGGAATAAGAATGAACAGCAAAATTATTTTTGATTCTCCCCCCCCCCTCCCCACCCCGTCCTTGACCCTATCAGTACCGAAAAATCAGTTAGAAAAATATTGTATAACAACCTAAATACTCAATTTTTCATGGGAGAATCATCTCAAAAAATATAGAAATAAAATTTAATTCTACCTTTTTATTTGCAGAGTTTTGCAGGGTATTTATTCAGTAAAAAATATACATGCAAATAAAAAGTAATGAAAATGGAAATACTCGTGAATTTTTTGTGTAGATTTTTCTCCCCCGTCATTCTATTAGCGCATTGAGTTGCTGAGTTTTATTTTATTCAACGTTACATGCAGAAATGGATTCGATATTGAATTATTGTGTATTTGCATAGTTTTATTTTTTTTATGCTGTTTGTTTACTCATGCATTTTAAATTGAAACTTGATATTCAGATGACGGTAAAAGGAACTGAGTGTAACTCTAAGAGGATTTATTTGTACATAAATATAGCACGAAAATTCGTTGAATTGATATGCAAATAAAAAAAAATGTTCAAAAAAAGTCAAATATGAAAAATTTACCTGTTAGCATTGAGTTGAAAATAATGGCAGGAAAGTAATGGTGGAAATATAGCACACGTCCCATGGCCCAGAAAGGTAAATAATGTAAAATCCATCCGGCAAACAGCCAAACGCCAGCTTGTAATGAACGCCATTTATTTTCTATTTCGAAATAAAAAATATGAAAAAAATTGTTTTTTGAATTGTGAGGAATGTGAAGTTTAGCTTATTTGTACAAGCAAAAGCTTATTTGTACAAAAAGGGAGCTCACAATGTAGAGCATCACATCATGATTTATCATAAAAAAATATTTTATAGTTGAGATTGAGGGAAAGGAATTTCCTCGTCAAAACTCAAACAAATGTTGCATAGGCGTGATGCTGCTGCATACATATTTAATTAGCGTAAAATTTTATACGTTTTAATATTATTACCTCGAATTTCAGGCTTTTCAGTTGCATCGTATCCTCGTTGGTGTTTTATGGCAGCTATTAAGAGTGTGAATAAAAATAGTCCAAGAAAGACGAGGTTACTCCACCATATAATTGGATTTCCTAACAAGTAGATTCGGTAGTTTCCTCCGCTAAAGTATTGACCCTGAAATTAAAAAATTTATGCC
This sequence comes from Chironomus striatipennis, assembly GCA_026123125.1. Classification (NCBI taxonomy): domain Eukaryota; kingdom Metazoa; phylum Arthropoda; class Insecta; order Diptera; family Chironomidae; genus Chironomus; species Chironomus striatipennis. The sequence goes on along the minus strand of CM047394.1, from coordinate 18,278,146 downwards.
GTTATGTTTTTTTTCTGAAGTTTTGGATATGGAAATTAAACTTGTGTCCTACAAAAATTCATACATATTAAATATTAATCTGATAGCTGATAAGAAGAAAGTTCAGATTTATGACTTTACGTACTTAATAATTTAAATTTTTAACATCGAAAATGCTTACTGCCAACATCTTAGTAAAACAAATTTCAATCCCGCTACCAAGAATCATTAAAATCTTGCTTTTCTACTAACAAAAGTACTCATTCATCAGCATCATAAAATCCAATCAAGCATCACTAAATTATCTACACAATCTTCACTACTTTTCAGCTTCAATTTCTCATCTCAACTTGACATATTAATGAGAAACTTGTTGAAATATCTGGAATGAAAAGTGCCTTTTGTGCATTGCATTTTGTTGCTTCATCTCGTCTAAAATTCCGACACAATACTCATTAAAAGCAACAGAGCAGGAAAGAAGAGTAAAAAAAAAAGAATCTAATAAACTTAACGCTTCCTTCGTCTCGCGCTCATCCTTCTTCTTTTTTACTCTCGAATGATTTCAGAACATCTTTTTTTTGCAACAACTTTTTATTGTTGTCATCATTTCTATCATAATAATTTCTTCTATCATTGTTTTATTTTTTTTTGTCTATTGTTGTTGCTGCTGTTATTATATGGGGATTTGTTCATAAATAATGACCAGTTAAGGCAAAAATCAGGAGTTATTCGTAAATAACGACTAGTTAAGACAAATCTGAGGTGAGGGGGGGGGATATCATGTCATTAATTTTTGTTACAAATTTATAATTACTAAAACATATTTACTTCAAAGATATAATGACAGTTATTTATCATCGACCCAAAAATGAAAAATATTATGAAAAAATTTTTAGTGTAAACAATTAGGCTTTCTCGCTATCGGGATCGGGATCGGGAAATCCCGGGAAATCCCGATCCCGAAAAATCCCGGGATCCCGAAAATTTTCGGGATCGGGATTGAAAATCCCGATTTTAACCATTATGCATAGTAAAATATTTTTTTTTGACTTTTTTTTCGAAAAAATTTTAAATTTTTTTTAAACTGAGTATTTAAAAAAACATTCACTTTAAATTTTATTAAAATTTAGTGTCATTTGATACTTCATTTTGTCAAAATTTTAAAAAATTTGGAAAATCAACCAAAATTGGCAAAAATCTTGCAAAAATCTATATTTTTAAAAAAAAAATATTTTTGATACTTAGAAAAAAGTTTTTATCAGGGTTAAAATAATCGAAAATTGACTTTAAAATTAAACCTTAATTTAAAAAAAATATTATTTTAAAGACTATATATATAATAATCTAAAAACGATTCTATAAATTAATGATACTTTCTAAAACATTCATTAAAATGAAACTTTAAAAATAATTTTACTAAATTTTTAATTTTGTAGTTTTTTCAACCATTAAAGACCAATTATAGCAAAATTGTTTCAATAATATGTTGTCCAAAAAAATAAAAACTTTGAAAAATTAATTACCGTTATTCAAATATTAAAATTGGATATAAAATCCACATAAATTTTTCAAAAATATCTTTCGGGATTTCCCGGGAAATCCCGGGGAATCCCGATCCCGATCCCGATCCCGAAAATCAATCGGGATCGGGATTTCGAGAAAGCCTATAAACAATCACCCTAAGGAATATAATAGATGTGGAAGTTGTATTGAAAGTTGAGTTCAGTGAAGTGCTGAATTGAATGGGATGCTTAAAGAAAATCATAAGGAAGGGAATGAAATGGCAAGAGACTTTGTTGCTATGATTACTTTTCATAACAGCTGTGAATGTGTTTGTATAATTTTCAGTGTAAATAGATGAAAAGCATACAGAATAGAGCTATGAAGATTATTATTATGAATCTTTGCTCTCTCTTCTAGTGCTTTTCATATTCATACTTTTTTAAGGCTCTTTGTTGTTGGATTTTCAATTAAATGGATTACAATGTTGTCATGTTTGAGTACTTTTTCATTATTTGAGGAGAATGGTAAAATTAAAGAAATATTTTTTGTACTGAAGGACATGGTTACATGGCCTGATACCTGAAGTTTTTAATTTCACAAAGATAGTTTCTTGTGATAATTTTTTTGAATGACCCTTGCCATCGTCTGCTTACTTTTAAATTCAAATATTTAATTCATAAACTTTAAATAATTTCAATAATGAATTTGAACTTTTAAAAGATCCAAAAACTTTTAAATTGTAAGGAAAGAAACTTGAACTTATTTTCATCAAAAATTCCGCTTTAATTAACATTAAAAAGTTGCAAAGAAAACTGTTCAGCATTAAACGAGTGGAAAAGTTTTCCTTATTTCTGTTGCAGCAAAATTTGAAAAGAAAAATTCTATTTGCATTCAAAAAATATATAAAAGCGATCATAAAGCAAAATGGAGCGGAAATAAAACAATTACAAAAAGTTGAAACTTACCTTGTAGTTAATTGGCCACTGCCATGGACGACTGGTCACTTCACCCTCTTTTGGCTTTAAGCCAGCATTGCCTTGCAGCATGACCGCATGCGATTCAAAGAAGCGAGCAAAAAATCCTGGAGCATAAACGTGAAAGCTCACATTTGGCACTGCAATTATATAGAGAAACAAATGAGAAAAAAAATCATCATTTATAATCTTGTACAGTTTTTGTATTCCTTCTTTCTTGTCTATCGGTCGTTTGCTTCAATTTTTCTTCCTCATTCCATATACAACCAACCCAGGAAGCAAAAAGGTAAATGGATAGTTAGATGCTAGATATTAATGGATTTTCACTTTTAGTCAGAAATACTTCATTTTTCGGTGTACTGAGCATTTTCCTTACACAAGAAGGAAAAAAAACAGCAAGCGAACGAAAGTAGAAAAGCGAAAAAAATCCCATTATTTACTCTGACAAGATGTTTCAAATCATATTCACACCAAATTTTCAATTTGGGTGAATATATTGCTTTTGTATAAAACTGAAAACCACATTTTCTAACTTGCTGCTTCAGGATTACAATTTTATCCCATACTGTCTATGGTGGAAAGTCTGTGCCTGAAAATACCAATCTAACAGTGAAAACCGCATCTCATTTGGTGCTTCCAGTCAAGAGAAATCGCAAAAAAACGCATTCTGTCATTTAGCAAGTTAGCAAGTTAGCAAGTTAGCAAGTTAGCAAGTTAGCAAGTTAGCAAGTTAGTTTCCGCGATAACTCAATTTCAACGAAACGTTAAGACTTCGGGTTTTTTGCATTTGATTAATATTGACCCAAGGAAAACCGGTATAGTTTCGGTATAGAGTCATGAGCTGCTTCCTGTGAGGCACAATGGACGAAAATGTGCCATTTTTGACCAAAATATGCAAAAAATTTTACATTTTCTTTAATATCTCAGACATAACTTAACCAAATGATTTGAAATTTTCGGTGTTAGATTAAGCATTATTTAAGGTATAATTCACACTATAATGACAAAAAAATTTTCATGCGCAGTGTAACAAAAAAGTCGAAAAATCGAAAAATTTTTCGTCGGCGCCCCGCAGGCTGTACTTTAGTTATAGTGCTAAATGCGCACTGAACAGATGTAGGGTTTTAAAACGATTAATAATGAATGATGTAATCTATAATCAGTAGATAAAGTATAATTATTTTTTTCTCTAATTGAAATCAAAAGAAGTTCTACTGGTGGTGTGAATATACCCATGAAGCGTGATCCGCTTCATTACTAGTTTTTTTCTCGCTTTCTGCTTCTTCATTTCTCGCTTGCGATGGCAAGTCTTGCATAGACAAAAAAGAAATGAATGAGGGAAAATAGATTAAAATATTGTGTATGAGAAAGTTTCAAGTTCCTTCGGTTTTTTTTATTCTGTTGAACTACTGCTCTTTGTCTGCTTTCTCACTCTATCATTTTTCTTTCTTTTAAAATGAAAAATTTTAAGCAGATTTTTTAAAGGTTTAGTAGGGATTTGATTTTATTTTGTCATGTGACTTGACTTGCTTAAGCTTCTTTCAGATTTTTTCCTTAGCAGATTCTGATTTTTTTTTGAAAATATTAGATGGTCCGTTAGATTTTTATTCTAACCTGAAGTTATTGTCAAAAATTTAAAATTGAAGAAAAATGACAGTTAAAAATGAAAATTTGAATTTTTGTATGTAAGATTTTTTGACATTTAAACTGTAACAATTCAAATTGAGTCTGCTCAAAAAAAAAAAAATCTCATATCGAGAACCCACCGTATTAACAAAAGTAAAGGATTCAGCAAAACGAACCAAAATATTTCTTTGTATTACATTGATTTCCTTACAAGAATGAAATACATTAGGTCGATTTTGGTTAGTAGGGAGATTAGTGAATAGAACTCAGCAATTTCTCAATTTTTATAGTTCATGTACTGAATTATAATAAACAAAATTCTATCTCTAACAAATGAAAACTGCGCTTTAAATAATACATCTTCTTGATATTGTTCTTACTTTTTTTTAAAGGAGCGATAGCGATGCTCTATGAATTTTTTAAGAACGGCGAGAGAAAAAAAAGAGATTTGAAATTCTGACGAATTGCATTTTTATCTTGAATGAAAGAAGTTAACTGAGATTTTCTCTTCTTTTATTTTTTTTAAGCTTTTTATTCGTGAATAGGATAAAAAAGTGAGAAATTTTCGTGTCAGTCGTTGATATTTATTCAAGCAGTTGCAGTTTTGAAGTTTGAGATATAAACCTGAATTGACTCCTCCAGTTTAAATTGATTGAGATTTTTATTGAGTTTTAAATATCAGATTTCAGAGAGATTTTTCATATTGAAAATTCTTTATTAATACTGATCACTTCTAATTAAATTTTATTGTCATCGTTAAAAGTACAACATATTTCGTCAATTTCATCCATTAGAAAACTTCAAAACTTTCTAAAAGTGTATAATTTTTAACTTAATCCTCAACAAACTTTAACATTTCAAGCATTGCATTTCACTAATAGCACAAGCACTCAACCTAATAAAAATCTTTCTTAAAAAGCTTTTATTGAAACTTTTTAATCCTTTCCTCTAAAAAGCATCGAGCGAGAAAAATATTATTAAAATCTGCCACAAGCAAAATCATTTTTCATTCTAGAACTTTTTCCTCTAGGTACTTAATTTCATCGAAAGTCAATTCATTCGTGAAAAATATTTTCAATCTGTTATATAAAAGTTAAATTTTGTCTTACTGTAAGGTATAAGCTTAATATGAAGGAAAATATTTTTTTAAAAAAATTAGATGCGTAATGTGTCAAGTGCAGCTGCTTGCATCAGGTGTATAAAGAAAAAAAAATGTATATATTTTTGCGACATTCGTGAAACTTATGCATGTATGAAATTTATAAGTTAAGAATATAAAATCTTGATTTGAAGTGTGCATGTTTGTTTCTTATGTTGATTAGGAGCGTTCAAAAGTTTATAAACTTAAAGTTTATTTTTGAAAATGATTTTAAAAGATTTAAAGGATTTGAATTTAATTTTTAGTGATTTTTTGAAAATTGGTTTGAGAACGAAAGTTCTAAATTTTACTAAAACTTGCTATGCTTTAAGTTTATTTAAAAAGTTTCACAAAAAGCTTCATAAATCTACTTATTAAGCTCCAAAGGCATTAAAAGTATTCCAGCTTCATTTTAATTTAATTTTCCTAAATTTAATTAATGAACATAATCATCATCATCATCATCCTATCTTCCTCCCTTTAAAAGAAAAAGTTCCATTAAAGTCTAAATCAAATAAAGAAGAGGAACAGAATGAAAAAAAAAAAATATGCAGACGAGAATTCCTTCACTGCGATAGCACGAGATGCAAGAAAGAAGAAATTAAGCCATTTTAAGCTTACACAAAAAAAAGACAGCAAGGAAAAATTTCCACATCTTAATTATTTCAACTCACATAATTCAAAATAATTATCTTCAACATTCCACAATGCATTCTTGTCTCTCAAGTTTGGATTGCATGATACTTCTTGTTGCTCGAAGCCCCATTTTGGCAATTGCTTGCCAGACGATGTCACGGCACAATGTTGAAAGTAATGAATGAGTTTAAACTTTGTACTCACTGTCTGTATTGGGTCATTTTCTTTGCCATTGTGAATGACAATTTTGAAAATGTCATTTGCATCGCCGGTTCCGTTCTGTGAATGGAGAAATAAAAATTAATGTATTAACTTTTCTGATAAAGATTTTTAGACTGAATATATCTTAAAACAAATATTTTTATCCTATCTGACATCCAGCATCCACTATCTAGCTACCAATCTACTCACCTCACCATATCCAGTCACTTGAAAATGTTTAACAGTAATTGGCGCTTTTTCATTATGAGCATGTAAATTTCTTCTCGTCTGTAAATGTTCGAGTCTCACTAGGTCACCATGTTTTACCAGCGTGACATTTTTCTCTCCATAGGAATCTTTGTCATATGGCTTAATTATCCATTTATTGTTATCATCTTTGTGTGTGTATGTAGTGACTTGTTGTTGTCTTGCGCCAAAATTTTTCGGATATAAATGGAAATGAGAATGAAGATAGCCACCTCCGGTCTTGTGATTTTTCATTGTAATTACAGCTCCATATGCTACATCCCTTGGCATCGATGCATTATACAAAGAATTACCAATTAATCGACTTTGAAATCCGGAACTATAAAATCCATCTCCATTTCCACTTCTATTCAGCACCGACAAATGAATGTAGAAGAATAAGATGTAGAGAAAAATTGGCCATATTATTAATGTCACTGCTCGTGCCATAAATTGCTTAATTGAATAAAAAATTGGCTTCGATAAATCACCGAGAACAATCCACAAATCACTGATTGTTTGTAGACCAACGAGTAGAACGATAAAAAGACCAACAAATTTGACACTTATTGTGCATGCAATCATCGTTCCAGTAAATACTAGCCATTGCCACCATCGAGTTGTGAAACTCCGGCCACTTGTTGTGTATTTTGAAACTTTTACCATTCCCATGAGACTGGCTGTCATGAAGCATAAAAGTGGTGGATCTAGCAGAATATACTGATTGAGTGTTATCATGCCAACGTCTGAAATGAAATGAAATGAGATAATTCTCGTGTCATAATGATGATTTGCAGTAGTTAAGGTAGGAATTGTTGATGGGGATAATTATGTCTGCTTGTTACTACAGAATGAGATTCAGTGGTATTATTATTAAAGTTGATTGTTTAAACTTTTTATGGATAGTCTTTTTAAATGTTAAATTTTCAAATAGGATTCCTTCAAAAATTACGTTTATGGCAAAAATTGTGAGATAAGGATAGAGTTTTGTCCTTGAGGAGCTTGTGTATCAATTTGAGAAAATGAGAGGTGCTTTGGTCGCTGCTACCAAAAAGCTTCAAAATTATGATTAATATTTTAATTAAATATGAATACCTTTTTGAATGATGTACCATTGATAACTGAAAATTTTATCAAAGCCCCTATGAGCTTTATTGTTTGTTATGGACAACTAAGATCACTTCACGATACTTTACTTACCAAAAATCAGATATACAGCACCAACAAATGCAGCTAACACAGAACCAGTTAAATCATAAACAGTTTCATAGCTCATTGGAACAATTGTTGCTCCCAAAAATGTGCAGAACTAGAACAAATTTTCAATTTAATTTATTTAAATAAAGCTTTAAATCTGTTCACTCACATATCTCATTCCTTCATATTTAGTTCCATTGTATTTATCTGATGGTTTATCGAAAGGATAAGTTCCGTTATATCCCGTTAACTTTCCAGATAAAGCAATCATCATTTTGGCAAGAGGTGGATGAACATCAAAGAAGAACGTCCTATTGATGTACCAACTAGCCATTTTACCAAAATGTGTCTCATCCCAGCTGTTGAAGAAATTTTTCATTCATAATTTTGCAATTTAAATTTTTTAACATTTTTGTTACCAGACATGATCGGGTTCTGAAACTTTATAGAATCGTGTGGCTGCTGTTGCTAATGCTATGACTATAAATACACTAAAATACCAGTTAGTACTACTTTGTGGACTGCTTTTTGAAGAACTTTTAATTGATGATTCTTTATTCTTAGTCGACGTCATCTTCTTATTCTTGCATTTAAGTCTTTCTTTTCTTTATATAGCTGTAAATGAAGCAGTAGAGTTTGTGGAAGTGATGTGAAATTTTGAGTGATTAATTTTGTTGTTATTTAAATGAATTTAGATTGTTTCAACGAATTCACGACTAATTGCTTCAAAAGTAAAAATTGTTTAAGCAATCAATGAAAAAAATCATCGAAAATTAACGAAAATAAACATTGTACAATTTTCTGCATCTTTTGTCTTGAAACATTTAGGGATTACAATTTAACACCTGTTTTACCGACAATTCATTCGTTTTTCGAAGTTTTTGCATCTTTTTATAACGGTTTTTCAAAATTCAAAAATGTGTCTTGACTAAATTACACAAACAAATTTAATCGCAGTAACATTCGAGTTTGAATAATTTTATTCAGTTGCTGTGGAAACGAAGTGAAAAGTTTATTTATTTGTGAAAAATTGTGAATTACTGTGGATTATTAAGTGGAAGTTGAGTTTATTTGATTAAATATTGTAAAGAATTGACAAATTAAGTGAAAAATCGAGTTTAAATTCCATAAACTGACTAAAAGCCACAAAAAATTGTTCAACTGAAAGATACTTAAAGAAATTTTGATTGATAAACCGCGTCGCGATCTTAAAATCTCTAATCATGTCTCACGTACGAGAAATGTCGAATATGTTAATCGGTTCGGTGCTCAGTTCATTAGGAAACTTAAAACTCTTTGGATTTGAAGAAAAGAAGAGAGAATCAATTTTCACCGAGCCAGAAGAGATTGAAACACCACCAGAGCCAATAACGATGGAAAAATTGAAAGAAGTCAACGCTAAATCAGGAATGATTTACACATGCTTTCCTGAGGCACGAAACAAGCCTGAATTTTCTCACTTACCGGAATCTTATTTTACATTGTCGCCTAAAGAGAAGCTCGTGCTTGTTTTCGCAGAAAATTTTCGTCGTCAATACAAAGAGTTGTTTCCAAAACGACGGCCGTTGGTGCTGGCTGTCGAAAATGAATGTCATGTGCAAAAATTTGTCTCCACAACGATTCGTCCAACGACATTTATCGAGTTTCCAGAATTGATTGACAATTGGCAAGCATGTGCAAGCTTCGTTGCTGATCATATTGTTTATGAGGCGCTGGAAGGTTCAACAAATATCGTGAGTACAACAGAAGTAAATTAGTTTTCAAATTTTTCTTTATTTCTTCTCATTTTTACTTGATTTGGTTTTTTTTGTTCGTTTGAAAAGGAATTTCATCAAAAATCACATTTAATTACATGTGTGAATGTACTTTGTATGTGTATATGTGTGTGTCTTCTTGTGGTTACTTTCTAACTCAAAATTTTTCTTGTGTCTTACAACTTTTTTTTTATCATTTTTGTTTTTCGTATTAAAACATTTTTTTTTTATTGGAATGAGAATTTGTTTATTTAATTAACATTTTTATGAATTCTTTTTTTTCTTTGAAAATTGAGCCAATTCGTTCAAAATGTCAATATTTTTTATTAAGGTTTTTGTCTTTGTCTTTAAATCATTCATTGGCAACAAACACAATTCCACTTTATCTACAAAAAATTAAATTTAAACAAAATTTTTAATTTTTAACTAAAAGTCTTTGGAATTCTCTTTATTAATCCTGGTTCAATAAAAAGTTTACTTGACAAACAGTTTTTCTCATTGTCTGTCAGGTTTTCAAATTTAAATTCGATTAATGACAAAAATAATAACTAATTTACTAGGTTTATTCGATGAAACGTTCTATACATAACTGAGATAAATAACTTTTCTTTGAGCAAAAATATTTTAATGTGAGATATTTGAAGTCTGAATGAATTTTTTTAACTGATCGAGTTGCATTAAGAAACTAAATTTCAATATCCTTTAAGAGGTTTTTTTCCTGAAATTCTTAAGTTTGGGCTGTAATTTGAACTTTTTGAAAATTTAAATCAAATATTACCGTTTACATTTACTTTATAATTCATTCAGACAACTTCTTCACATTTTTAATTTTGTGACTTTACTTATAAACCTAGAAAAATACTTTAAAAATCAGGAAAATGACAACTAAAAATACATTATTTTAGGTATTTAAGTTACATCTTTTAAACTTTTTTTATTGTGGATTTTTTTTAAATCTTCATGAAAAGAAAAATTCAACTACTTATATGCATAACTCTTCGGTCTCATCTTCATATCTCTTTTTTATCTAATTGCTATTTTTTTACTTTTTTTATTTTCTTTTTTAATATTTTATTTTCAAAAATTTTCTCACTTCTTTATTTAATAATTTTTTTTTTTTGGGTTTTTTGGAAGTGTCATTTGAAAAAATAATAGAAATATTTTTTCACATTTTTTTTTATAGAAAAACAAATTATAATCTAGTTCAAAAATTTTCTTTATGCCAGAAAAAATAATACATTAGAATTTTTAAAAACAGTTAAAAGGATAATAATAAACTATAGAATTGGAATTTTATCAGTAAAATAATAAAAATAGCTTAGGAAATTAATCTTAGTGTGATGATTTCTCTCAAATATATAATTTCTAAAAAAAGAATTTATTTTCAATAGAAATATTCATCACCATAATTATAATCCATTTCAGAATCCATAGAATCACTTGACTCATTATTAAATTGTTCATTATCATACACATATTCATTATTATCATATGGATACACGATTGAATATGGTGTGGCAAAGTCCTCCAATTCATCGTGTACCATTTTAATACAACTATTCATTCTCAACGGTTTTCCCTATTTCCTACGTCGATGACGAAACTTTTCACATTCAGCCGATGATGATGCACCGGATGATGAGCCACTGACATTATTTTGTGCACGTTCTACGCTAGCTTTTATGCTATTGAGTAAATATCGGAATTGCATGACTTGCATTGCAGTTAGAGATGGATCACTGTAAGATTCCAGGTACTTGAGGAACTTCTCACCATATTCCAATGCCTCGGATGGTGATTTTATATCATCATCACCACCATTCTTATTGTTGTTATTACTGTCATTATTTACATCACATGATGCCTCATCTCCACTCATTTTACCATTATCTGGTGATTGTTGCATTAATGCATCATCAAGTTGATTCTTTGCCTTTACAATATCCATATCATGATGATCATCATCTTCACTCACTAATTTTTGATGATGTTCATCGCCAGGAATTGGTGAAATATTATTAATACTATCTTCATCATGGAAATGATGTCCGTTGGCATCTTGATGATTTGATAAATCTTCTGGCTTTGGCGTGTCACTCTCACTTTCAGCATTTGTTTGTATATTAAAGTTATTATTGATCGTATTATTATTGATATTACCATTTGGACCGGGTGATGCTGAATTTGATCCTTTTGTCAATTGTGAATAGAGGATATTTTCGTATGCCTCTTTGCTACCACTTGGTGCCATTTTATTCTTATCACCCATTAATGAAGCACCAAATGTCTTATACCACTGCCAGAACCATGCAGATCCACCTTGTGCATTCTTCATATTTTCATCTGGCGTTCCTAATGGCGGTGATGCTGGAGGTGGTGCCGGTGAACTAATTTCATGTGTTGGCGTACCAATTGGATGATGTGGCATTGGTGATGATGTTTTTGGACTAGATGAGCGTGGCGGTAATTGTGATTGATTATAGAGTGAATTTAATCCCATCATGGCTTGTTGTGATTTGAGCCAATACCACAATGCATCTTCACTATTTGCTCCATTATTTGGTGTCATTTCAGGAAGTGACTTCTTATATTTATCTAACATTTGTCCTCTCATGATGTCATTTGATGATGTCTTTTGTTGTAATTTGGCCAAATTTTTGACTGTAAGTGATGGCTTGTCATTGTCAGCACCGCTCATTGTTGAACGTGGCGATGGAATTGGACTTGTTGACTTAACATTACGTGGTGCACGTGATGATGATGGTGAACCATTAAGACCCGGTAGTCCCGTTAAACCAGACATTGCAGCCAATGATGGATTAAGTTGTGCCAAAAGATTTAAATTTGATGCAATGTCATTGAAACTTAATGCTAATGGACTTTGTCCGAGTGCCGACATACCAGATAAATGTGATAAACTGGTTAGTGGTGATATGGCAGCCATTGATAAGTCAGATTTAGTTGGATCATTTACTTTACTGAGATCAGCACCATAACCCTTTGATGCCTTTGACATTGATTTACTTAATTCAGCTGATTGTTTTGCGAATGCACTAAAATCTGGTGCTTGAAAACCACTCAAATTCATATCATTATGATCTAATGATAAACGTTTATCACCGCCGCCTGATAAATCTAGTCCCAATGATGATCTTCCATTTTTAAAATGTGATGCATAGTCATCGTACTTTAATTTACCATTTGTATCAAAAAGTGACGATGGATCGAGTTTCATACGCTTTGAATCGGGTCCATTGAATAGATCAGACATGGCAGATAAGTTTGGTGATTGATTTAATTTTTCTGCATTCTCGAGCGATTGACGTGACATACAGCGAAGCTTCTCTTCGTTCTTACACCATCCACGAAGTGTTGACTCTGGTACGCCAATATCACGTGCAACTGACGCCTTCGACTCGCCATCATGAATTCTTTGTATGGCCATAATCTTATCGCAGGCTGATAGATGACGTAACGGACGTTTACCTTTTGTGGCTGTTGCCATTTTTAGGTGTCCTGTAAGGAGATAAGAAATAAATAAATTTTATTACTCTGACTGTTTATATATATAGAATTTTTTGAGGTTGATGACTCATGTATTATATGCAACATAGACATGTTTATGATAAAGCAAAAATGTTCTATCTTTCTTTTTTCATTGCCAGACATATAGAAGAAAGTGAGCCTCAAAAAGCAATTTTTCTTCTGTTTATAGCATTCTCAAATACATTCATCTCCAAATAATGGCCATAAATCGTCTGCTTTACTCATTCCTCCCTCAATGTGCCAAAAAATATATATCAGCAAAGAAGAGAAAAAGATTGTAAGGAGGAAGAAGAGGATTTTTTATTATTGTTACGCTGCGTAAATTTTTTTCCTCCTTTTTTTCTCTTTTTCTCAAAAGCACGTGCTTCGAAAAAAAGTTATGTATAAAAATACCAAATACAGATTGTAAACAAACACATAGCACAGGATAAACGTCTGTATTGGAACTTTTTCTCTCTTTGCTCTCACAAATACATTCACAATTCCCTCATGTATCTACATCTATGTGTCACAAAAAAATGTGCATTCCTTTCGCCCTTTTTCGTGAATTTTTTTCCCTTCTTTACTTCTTCATTCTCGCATTCACATTTTTTTCGGTTGTGCTTTTTTTCACATTAACTTTCATTTTTTATTACTACATTTTTTTTCTCTTCTCTTTTTTGCAATGCATTTACTGCTGATTTTTTTTTCTCTTCAGCTGCATTGTCGGTGTCTGTCGTAAAAATTATAAACTCCAAACTCATACCACCGACGACTTCTTTTTTTCCGATGGTGGCTGCTGGTTTTTTTTGATAAATAAAATTCTTTTTTTTTTTTGTTTCTCATCCTTCAGACAACCGGCGCGTGATTTTATTGCTGATATTATTATTGTTACTGCTGTTAAGAATTTATCTGTGATTGTTTGGCATTTCTTATTTTTTTTAGTACTTCTTATATTTAATTGTAGATTTTCTCTTGATAGACTGTTGATTTGCGCGTTAAGTCATAAAAAAATATTTCATTCTTGGGTGATTGATTGGTACTTTATGATGAATTTTTAATATTTATTTATGGTAGTTTTAACTCGCGGAGATTATTATTACCTTTCTTATCTTTTTAATAGTTATTTAAGTACCTAGCTATGAAAATTTCCATAAAAAACGGAATTTAATACTTGATCATTTTTTTAAAACTCAAATGAAATAATTTTTGAGAAAAGTCTAAGTTTTTTTATGATTTGAAGTTTTACCTTAGAAATAATAAACAATATAACAAAATTCAATAAACTGGGAAAACAATAATGAAATTCAGGCAGAAAACAAAAAAAAAACATGTTCAATCAATATCGAAATTTCAAGATTATTCTCCTCAAATCTGTCTCTAGGGCAATTATTATCTTCTTATCATTATCAATTAAAATCATTTGGCTAAACAAATTAATGATTCATTCATAATTATTAAAGATTTTTTCTTCGAGATTTGATCAGTCGTAATTTAATGAAAATAAATAAAGAAATTATGAATTGGGCGATTCTCCACAGGGTAAATCAATCTTTTTTAGATTTCAAATGAGTTTTTTGATTCAGATTTCTACTAAAGTTATTATGATTTTCAGCTTATATGATACATTTTTCCATTCTCTATGTCGAAATTTATTCAGTTTAACTCTAAACTCCTTTGTTAATTAAATATTTCAATTCTTTGGTCTGTTGCTTTGTGACCAAAAGTTGAATTTTTTCAGAGTTTTTATTGGAGAATCGAAAATTAACTATTAAAATCCAACTTTAAAAATACATGATATATATGAAACGATAGATTTTTATAAATACTTTAATATGCATGCCTTCAATTTATGTGAAGTAGCTTGATTAAGCTGCAAAATTGATTCTCCGAAAAATCAACTTACGTCACAAAGCAACGCAAAGACGCTTTTGCAGGGGAATTTTTTAAATTTTAGAAAACCGTTATTTCTTAATTTAATTTTTATAACATTTATAGACTTTAATTAACTTTTTGTCATTTGAATCATCATTATAAGTGAAGATTTTACAATAAAAACATAATATCCTCCATCTAACAGCTAAAAAATTAAATTTACAAGCAAAAATCATTTTTAGTTTGGCCGTTAAAAAAATTTGAATTGAAACAAGTAAAAGAAGAATTATAACTCATTTTTGAAAATTCCACTGTTGTGGAGAATCGCCCAATTACAAGATTTTTGTTGAATTTATTGGGGGTTGTTATTCATATCGTCCTAGTGATCATTTTATTGATGCTTTTGCTAATTTTTTTTTAAAAAAAAGTTATAAGTTATATTGATTTTAAATTGAATTGTGGGATGTTTAAAGAGTTTTAATAGAAATTTTGCTTAAACGTAACTTTAATAACAATTAGTTGTTATTCTTGGGAATAACTAAAGACCATGAAAATCTCCTTGAGAATAATTTGAATCGAGGGATTTCTCCAACTACCGATTGATGAAATTGAATAATAATACTTAAAGCATCAGTTACTAAATTAGAGCTTTATAAACTTATCAATGAATAGTTTTCATGAGAATTTATATGTCTGTACGCACAACCAATAGAGGCATCGCGCATTTTTGAATTTTAGGAAAAAATATTTAGTACATGCTTTTCATCGGATGTACATATTCACACTTGTAAAATACACACTGGGAAACGAGAGAGCGACGATGTTAAAAAAAAGAATATTGAAGAGGAGAAAAAAAATTAAAAAAGTACGATTTTCATTCATAACACGCGAATAATGAAAATGTGGAAAAAAATCTACACACAAAAAAAGCACATTCAACAAGTTGTGAACTTTTTTTTTTTTATTTTTTGTTTAAAGGGGAGGAAAGGAAGCGTTGATGACTTTGTTATGTAAATATGTGTGTGCGAGCTTAGAGAAAGAGATAAAAATTTAAATGCACGGTTTTCACTGCAACATTGTTTCTACCTAGAAACTGAAAATTTCTATTTTAAAATTTTTATCAGATGCTTAATAAATTTCTTGGAATTTTATTTTGACCATGAAGAAAAGTGAAAAAAAAAACATGGGTGGGCACTTAACACGAAAAAAAAAGAAATAATTCGCTAATTAGCTTAAGAATTTTAATTGCTTTTTAATAGCCGTCGCCACTTGTGTACAGGTAGCAGAATTATTGTTATTATTTCAAAGGGTCATAACTAAGCAGCAAAAGTAAAAAAATATGAAAATCATATTGGTGACGTAGAAAAAAAGAAATTTTATGAGCTATCGCGATTTTAGATGGGAGTGATAAGGTTCATGTTTTATTGCATGTCAGGTAGGAGTGAAAATTTACCTTTTATGATGCAAAAGTAAATGTGCTATGAACTATGCACTCTTGCATATAGGAAAAATATGCAAATTAAGTGGGTAAAATGAAGTTAATTGGACTTATTTTACATAAAATTTTGACAAATTGAAATAGTTGATAGAGTTATTATGTTTGTGAATGCTTTGATATTTGTGCTATTTGAGTTCTATTTTTCTGAAAATTTTGGTATTTGAAGTTAAGTTCTTGAGCACGTGAACATTTTCAAATATTATTTATTAAACATTTTTTGGCGTTTTTATATGATTTTATATTAAGACAGAATCAAATTATGAAATTGTTTTATCTTAATATAACAAGTTCTACACAATATTACAATAAAAATTGTAGAAATTTCTAAAACTTTTCCAAGATTTCTAATTTTAAAAAACTAATTTGTCAAGAAGTCCTATTTTTATTTTAAAAGAAATTCTTCAAAAATAAAGGATTTTCTTGAGGTTTGAGAAAGGTTAATTAGTAATTAAGTGTTAAAATGCTCAAAATTAGTTGTGATATTGGAAATTTCATTTTAATGAGGTTGGAATTTCGTGTTATTTACTATGGTATTTATGAAACTATTTTTATTTTTATAAAAAACTTTTTATAGAATCTTTGATTTTTTTCTTGTATTCAATCTTAAATGAGCTTTACACTATTCATTTTTTATTCAAAAAAGCTTTCAAATTTTACTAAATAATCACCTGACATTGACAATATGCAAACTATTTGTAAAATTCAAATAAATATTTAAGAAAATCTTATCAAACATGATCGCTAATTTTCCTTATAAAAAACTAATATTTTACCTCAAAGGCAAGTTCATTTTTTTCCTCTTTCTCGCCGTCAATTGCTAATTTTTTTATGCAACTTTTTTTTACAAAAAAATTTTAAAGTGGCACATGCAGAAGAGATAAGAAGAAATGTTAGAACAACAAGACGTAAAGAAAAGAATAAAAAAAAATTAGGCCATGAGCTGGCGATGAATGTCGATTACAGAAATTGAAAAATTATTGATTTCATGCCTGAAGACTTTTCTTCTGTATCTTTCCATCTCACTCACCCTACTTCTCTATTTTATTATTGACGTTTTTTTTTGGTGGAAGAATTCATGATTTTTTTTGGAAAGTCTATCATCTTGGCACATCTATCAAAAACTATTAATTCTCTGTCATGAAACATTGCCAAGATTCTTTCGTTTTGGCTTCTTAGCGAAATTATTTTTGCTGTTTTTAATTCCTTAATAGTGGAAAAATTAGACGGAGAAGAAATTGAGATTGAGGGAAGAAAAATATTTTGTGTTCGCGTGATGGTTTTGAGAAATTGGAATAGAGGTTGATTTGATAGGTTGAAGATTTTTTTCGATGGATAATTTAAGAATCATTAGTGAAGTTTTTGATATGCATTTAGGAAAAAAAATTGAAATATTTTAATAAGCCCTAATTAATATTTTTACTAGACTTCAAAAACATTAATATCGTGCCGGCTTTTCACTAAAATTATCGCTCACTGATTTTTTAACTGAATTCAGTTACCTTTGGGTACAAAAATTTTCAATTTTCTTTCTATGCAAAATTTTCAAAATTACATTTGTGCTTTTTTATTTTTTATTTTATTTTTTATTTTTTAAAAAAAAAAAATCTTGTTAAAACTTGACCATGAAAAATTCTGGAAAAATTTTGTAACATTATTTTTGAGAATATTAAATTTTTAAAACTAAATATTTTTACAAAGTCCCTTAGTAGGTAGATTTTTTTTTCGTTTTTGCTTTGACATTTTCTTCTTAACTTTACATTGTTTATAGAAAGATTGAGGAAGTAGTGAAATAGATTGATGAGTTTTTTGAAAAAAAAATTAGTTTTTGAGATTTATGAACATTGAAATATTTTTTTTTTTGAACTTGTAAGAAATCTTGAAGATTTTTTTTTGGAAAAATTTCGTTTTAAAAAGATAATTTTGAAGTGAAGAGTTTTTTGCTTGAAGTTCTATAATTTTGATTGAATAGTTCTTATAAGTAAATATTGTTAAGAATATTATTATTTTTTGTTCTCTAGTCAATTTGAATTAAACACTGAATCCTAAAATTGTTTGAAACATTTGTTTTTGAATTTCATCATTTAACTTAGTCGCATAAACAAGTAATTCTTTAATTTTATGGTGAAATTAACAAACAATTGGGTTAAAAATCTAACAAATTTATTTTATAAATTTTTTTTTGCATGCTACAAATTCTCACATCACATTCTTATCACTTCCGGTCAAAGTGCATTTTAGAGAATTTATTTCTTCTGAATCATTCTTTTTGTCACATAAACATAAGTCGGAGAGGGAGTAAAGGCAAAAATTTTATGTTTTCTTATCATGATCGTCATGATTTTTGGAAAATAATTATCACAGATAATAAAATAAAAAAATAATATATTTACCGTTCTTCTGCGAAATAAAATTTCGGTAATCGATATGCTGTTGGTAATCCACAATGATGCCGTTTATTTATCCGGTTAATTCACAAAATTTCATATGAGATTTAATTTTTTTGATTTTAACAAAAAAATTCCTTTTTCTCACTTAATCAAAAAAAGATTTTTTTTTCTGTTGTTTAAAATTTTATCCTCTTTCTGTTTGTGTTTTAGACGGCTCTTTGCTGCCTTTTAATCCTTTTTAAAACTTTTTTTTTGTGCGAAAACAACACTTTTTGCTTCACGATTCAACACGTCTTGTTTTTATGAATTTTTATTTTGTGTCAATTTTTTTTTTCTTGTCACTTTTTATCCTTTTTTGTTATTTTAATTTTTTTAACAAAAATTATTAAGTTTCAAAAAATTATTTTAACAAAATAAAATTATTAAAAAATTATTTTAATCTTAATCAGTTACAAGAAATAAAAGTAAGAAATTCTTCACACATTTTTTTATCAATTGAGAGCAATGATAAAACGCGACTATTACGCTTGACGATTCAACACGGAATGAGACGTGCTGCTTGTGTTGTTGTCGATGCGATTCTTTTTCGCCCTTTTTTTCTGTGTGCTTCCTTCTTCTTCTTTCTCCTTTCGCGTTTCTTTCGTGGTCGTTGTATACACTAATACGCTATAAACACATCTACATATGTGAGAGCGGCGAGTGTAGTTGTATTTGTGTGTAATCGGCAATTCAGCGGCAATTGCAATTTTTTTCTTCTTCTTTCTCTTCTTCTTTGTGACTGTTTTGGAGGATTTTTTTTTCTCTGTTGCCTTCGAATTTTTTTCTTTTTTTAATTTTTTTTTGTTTATGTGTATTTTTATCCTCCAACACGTTGGTTTGGTGCAGATTGAAACATCTGTTTTGTATTTTTATGTACCGACGATATTTTTTCTGTGAACGCACAGATTTTTTTTTTTGAGTTTAATTTTTTATCACAAAATTTGATAAACAAAAAATTCTTTACACTATAAAATATTTTTTTTTGTTCACTTTTCAAAAATTCTTACTTTTAATATTTCTTAAAAGAAAAAAAAATATCAAACTGGACAAACTTTAAATTTGTGTCCTTTCTCGTCGAACGGTTAGCGATTTCTGTATGTGAAAACACATGCAAAAGTACACACGACTCCGTTTTTCCATATATACATGCTCTTATGTTTTCCTTTTTGTATGAAACAAGAAAAGGCAGCAGCAGCACAAAAAAAAAGAAAATAATACAGAATCCCAATAGAGTAAAATGTGAGGCGGCAAGAGTAGAGAAGAAGAAATAAGAAACAAACCTTCATCTATCCACCACTCTGTATGTAATTTTTTGCCTCATCTCTTCCCCCTCATCATCATCATCATCAACAATCCAGCATGAGCGAGGAGCATCATCAGCAGCAACATCGACAATAACAACAACAAACAAGAGAAAATCTCCTTTTTCTTCTACTTGTGTATTATTATTATTATTATTATTATTGTTAGTGTTGTTCCACTCATTCGCATACACAAACGCGAAAAGTGGACCCGAGACCCGAAGGCGAAAAATAGCAAAATTATATGTATGTATACATATGTATTATAGTGAGCACATGGTGTGAGGGTTGATGTACGCCGCTTTACTTCTTCAGCCTCTTTTCTTATGCTCCTTAATCCTTATTTTTGAGTTTATATAAGGAAAAGTCATCATCATTGATGAAGCAAAAAAAGCACGACTATCACGGTGTAAATAATCCTATGTAAAGTTATTAAATCACAATAGTAATAGAAGAAGTAGACGACGATAAGGAAGTCAAAATTATAAATCTCAGAAAACGGCATCTTTTTCATTTTTCATCATCACACGATGACAAATACACACACATATAAGAATGTGTATGTGTAGTGTATACATTTTGTTTGTGAGAGAGTGCCAAATGCCCACTAGCCATCATCTCCGCGATAATAAATTGCTTCTCGCACAAGAAAGGATGGCAAAATCAACTGAAGTGAAGAGAAAAAAAAACATTTTTTTTGTGTGTTGTTAGTCGAGAAGAGGCGCAAAAAGATGATTTTTCCCTCACTTACTCGTGTATATGCTTAGGGTGGTTGGGTGACGGACGACTATGGACTGAGTTAAATTACTCACTGTTGTATGATTCTCTCGTTCTTGCTCGATAACGAAGAAATTTTACTCAAAACTATATCAAACTGAATGGATGGCTCACTACATGTACAAACATACACATAGAGGAAAGGATTGTTGAGTAAGATTGCGGGAGGATGAGTGACCTGCTGATGATGTTGCTTCTGATGTATAGAGGAAAAACATTTTCTTTCTCTCCATCTCACTCACATTTTACTCCAAAAAGCTAGTATATTTGTTTGAGGCGATTCTTCTTTGCTACATATGAAAATTTTGAATGGGAGAATTCGCTTGGGTGATACATACGGTGTATGTATGAACTCTAATAAAAGGGGGATATAGTGGATGGGATAGTAAGGAAATCTCAATTTATGGAATGAGAACTTCTTCCTGCTTTTCTCATTTTTGCGTTTAGATATGTGGACCCGAGTGTGAATGGCCTGAGAATGAAAATACGAAATAATATTTTTTTTCCTTCTTTTCCTCGTTATGAACTAAAAATTTTCCTTAGTTGGACCCTTTTTGCGCTCTCACTTGCTCACTCATTTGATATGATGATGATAAGACAGAGATGAAAACTATTATATGTATGAATATGTGTACATTATTATTTTCATATATATTTTTCCTCTTTGGATATAGATGGGCATAAATGAAAAGGAACAAAAAATATCAAGAAATGTGCGGCACATGTACAGAACGATTATGGAAATGAATACCATGATAAAGTTTTTTTTGTTTTTGTTTTCACTTGTATGCAGAACTGAATAAATTCTCTTTGACATTTTTTTTTATTATTTTAGAATTTAATCGAAATCAACGATTGTAAAGTAAAAGAGAATCACACCTTATTGAGTTTGCCATACATAGTTTTGAATTTGTTGGTTGTTGGAAATTTTTAATGTGCTTATGATTTTTTAAAACAATTTTTACTTTATTTGTGAACTGAAGTGCTTAAAATTATAATTTTAATTGTGTAAATATGTTTTTAAAAAATTAAGAATTTACAATCAAAATTATTAGTGAATGATTTTGCAAAAGTGAATATTGAAGTTGAAGTGAAAAAATTTGGATCATAAATAAATAATTTAAAAATGGAAACAGGTGCTTAAATCTTCATTAAAAAACTATTGCAAAAATTTAACATTAATTTAAAATGTTCATAAAAGTCACAACTTCTAAGTGTCCATAAAACATCTCTGTCTTAAATCTCTTAATTCGCATTCATAGCAAGCCAGAAAAGAAGGAAAAACTTCTCCAACGTACAATCTCATCTCCCCTGTTTAATCACACAAATAGTTCGCGTCGCATTTGGCGAGATCTAACGTCTATGGATTATTGATTTTCTCATCCACACACCGTGCTTCTTTCCCATTTTATTTCACCGCTTTTCTTCTTTTTTGCCATCGTCAATTTTGCTCTCATTGCCATCACGAATCCTTTCTTTTTTTTATTCGCGATATTCAACCACCCGCCTTTTAGTGATTTTTTTCTGCTTTTCTTCCAACTGTACAATTTTCTCTCGTCGCTTTATATCAAGATTTTCATTTTTCTTTTCTTTTCTTTAAACGCTATGTTTTTCCCTCATCTGACTCGAGGCTCGCGTGTGTTGGTCATCATAGCAATTTTCCTCTTCACGTTTTTTTTTTGTGTATACGTAAAATATCTCGACTATGTGTATGATGAGATGTGAGTGGTATGAGATCCACATGTGTGTGCTCTATTTTATTCTCCTTCTAAGATATATTTTCCGTTTTTCACCATATTCCATATGTACGTGAATGCATGTGTATGTGTGTATACAAATCGACCGACCGACCAGTATGTGAAAAGTTTTAGTATATTTTCTCGAAATGAATTTATGAAGAAAATCGGATTCGGGTCTCCTTTTTTCCTTTACTTCTATATTGTATGTGCGAATGCCACCCCAAATTTTCCATTCTCATTACACTTTCCTTTCTTTTAACTCGTACACATTTTCTCTTCATCATTCATACCCACCCCATACTTTCCCATCCCACACTTTTATTCATACTAAAAAGCAATGAAAGAAAAGCTTTTTCTCAAACATACTCTTCGCTATCGCCTTGACCTCATCCCACACTCTATCGCTCTGTCCACATAACGTTCCTATTGCTATACTGCTGCTAAAGCATTAACACCACCACCTCCACCTTTTTTTGAGGGAAAAAAATAAATAAATTTTTCGTTTCTCTACTTCATCTATGAAAACCGACCAACCGACCGACCCGTCCTGAAACAAAAACTGGACCGCAATTTAAATTTTCGAAAATTTTGCTATCTCGCTCTGGTCAATTTTTGGGAAAATTTTCTTACTCTACTGTATCCTTTTATAACGTCGTACAAGCATTTTATTGTTGGCTATTTGAATGTTTGTTGTTGCTGTTATTAGGAAAAAGTGGGCGGGCGCGAAAGATATTATTTTGGCATTTTATGCTTATGTTTTATAATTAAGCGTAAAATGAAGAAAACGAAGATGGAAAATATGCAAATTTACTGTTTTTTGGGTTTTTGTGTTTGATTGATTTTTATATATATTTTTAAGGATCGAGGGATAAAATTTTATTGGGACTGATTTTTTTTCTTAAAAATATTTCTTTAAAACACATGCTGATAATGATTTAAATGCGATTATGATTCTAAAATTGCTGTTCTAAGATAATTTAGTTTTAATAACTTTGACAAAAATTTATCTTAAAATTAAGCAGTAAAGATAGGCATAAAAAAATTACAGTTTAATTTTGCAATATGATTTCAATCATTTTTTTAAAAAATATTCCTGTCAATCTTTGAAAAATAATCAAATTCTTTTTGGATTTTTTTTAAATTTGACGAAAATTAAGCCTAATAAACATATCTTAACAGTGGACTGTATCTGATCATAATAACTTAAAATTTTCTCAATTTTATTCTTGAGAATCGTTCACTAAAAGTTCAATAAAAACTTAATCTAAAAATAACGAGAGATGACAAAAGAAGTAAATTGGAAGGAGTTAATGGTCCTTTTCATTCACCGTCCTGTTAGCCACATTGCTGCCTATAAAATTCTTTCTTCTTACAAAACTTTTCTTTTGCCGTTCTTGAGCTTTTATCTACACATCCAGTAACTCAAGTGAATATAAAGAAAAGAAGAAAGAAAATAAGGTAATAAAATTCGCTCAACCTGGAATTTATCCAAGTTTTCTTTCTTCTTTTATGCTTCCTCTCAAATAATAAACTTTTTTCGTCTTTCTTATTTTCTTATTTTCTTTATAAGACATCCAACAATGTCGCGATATTTTTCGCAATTTCTCTCTGCTGACATGGATTTTATTATTTTTTTTAGTTTCATTATTTTCCCTCATTGAGAAAATTTTTTCATCAGCATAAATGGTCGCTGCAAGAACTGACATTTGGTCTATTTTTGTTAATTTGCGGAAAAATTTTCTTGTATATTGTTCTGTATTTTAGATAATAAGAGAGAGAAATATTGGATAGCTTCTTCTCTTTGAAATTATTTGTAAAGGCAGGATGCATCCAATGTGTGATCTTATATATGCTTAAAAATGACCAACCTACTCGTTTAATTTTAGAATCATCTAATATTAGCCATAGTTTACACAAATCGTTGTAAATCTTGCACCCATCTAAAGCTATTCTAAAGACCCTCATATGTTTTATTAAATTGATTTTTTCCGTATCCAAGCACGTCCATATATGCATATTAATTCCACTTGAAATGCTAGCAAGAAGTAACTAAATTTTAATTAATTTTTCCCGTACAAACCACGATGATAAAGCATCATTTTCTTCTTTTCATTTCTAATTTCCTACAAAATTATTTTTTTTCTCTCCTTTCTCCTATTAAAATAAATATAAATTTTATTTTCTCTACACCCTCTAAACCCCTTCATACATTTTTCAACATGTGTGAGCTCTGTGGCGATTCAATAAAATGTAAAAAATATTTTTCAAAGGAAGTTTTCTCTTTACTTAGTTTATCTAAAAAAACTCGAAAAAAAATAATAGTTGAGTGGACGTCAGAAGCAGAAGCTAGAAAGGGTTTCTGTATTTTTTAAGTAAAAAAAAGAAATATTTTAAGTAAAAAGAATGAAAATGAAAATATTTTAAGATCCCTTTTTGCCATATCTGTCCATGTTACACTCATATATATATGTGTATATATTTACTATAATTCGAGCAGCTTGGGGGAATTTTTCAGCCTCTTTTATATGTAGAAATAATAAATTGCAAATATTTCGAGATGAAGATTAAGGGTGGCATTCGCGCAATTTAATAATTAAAAAAAGTTTTTTATTACAACATCTTAGAATGATTTATATTCTCCTTTCGAAAATAATAATATTGAATGATTTTTTATATTGTATTTTAATTGCATTAATGGGCATTGATAGGTATTGAGAAGTAATAAACCCATGTAACCAAAAAAGTCCTTATGTATTACATTGACCTTCCTTAGGAACATGAATGGCATTCGAATATTTAGTCAAAAAAGAAGAAATACATGAAAATTTCCAAAGGGTTAAGCATTTCATGTTTTCTAAAAAGTTTTAGAACTATCAATTTGATTCTTTCTTTTATCCATCTACCTTTTATTTTATTTTTTCCATTTTGATCCATACCGATCAATATCGTTACCGTCATCATCAAAATATAAAGATAAACATACAATTATGTCCAATATCAAGAAAATCTGTAAACAAATAAGGCATTATTTTTACATATGATAGTGAATTTCACCCTTAAAAGATATGAATTGGAATATGAACTGAAAAGTAAATGTGAAAATTTTTCGTGCTTTTTGGCGACATTAGCTTCCGTTGCCAATAGAAATTTATCCAACATACTTACCCTAAACTAATGGCAACGACGTTGGATGGATAAAAAAGATGACAGTTTTTGTATCTCAAGAATAATGTTGATGATAGCTACGATAAGGTTCTGTAATATTTTTGTGTATGCTTATGCGCGTTATAAAACACGTGAAGAAATAAATATTTTGTGTCCCTTTTTTGGATATATTTAAGATAATTTTGATCTCTTTACGCCCTGTAGTTTTGGATTCTTAGAAATAAAATGTGTTGTAGGAGAACACGAGTATACTGTTTTTGAGTATGCGGATAGTCTTAAATTGAAATATTTGAATACGCCATTTAAAACTTTAACAATACTTTGTGTGTCTTTAATTCACAACCAACATTCTTCTTTGAATTCCTCAACAGCATAAAGAACTATTACCACAACCACGCCAAAGAAAAGACCAACAAACTTAGACAGTTAATGGACACAAAATACTCGTACATGACAAAAATTTTCTCATTTTGTGTTCTATATCGCGTAATATCATTTCTACATCTAGCTTCATTTGAAGATGGTGTTTCGAGCTTTTAGATAATATTTTACTGCTGCCACTTCATCTTTTTTGGTTTATCCATTCTAGAAGCTCTTTTATGTAATAATAGTACTTTATTTCTTTACATAACATGAAAATTATTAACATTATCATTATTATTGCTGTTATTTTGAAGATTTGGGTAAGGATTGGAAACTTTATTAGTTTCTAATTATTTATCAGGACTTTGTTCCTTTGATACTGTTAATTTTACATATCTAAATTTCTTATTCTATCGATGTGTTCAAAAATAGATAAATTTGGGTTTAGCTCTACTCATAGCTTCTACTCCTTATTCCCACACATTATGTATGAGATGAGCAAAAAACCACATAGAAAAATGAAAAAGAAGTAGGAGAAGAAAATCTACTCGTCCTTTTTTGCGGATCTAATGGCCGATAGCAGGGCATTGAGTTACTTTTCTTTATTATATCCACTCTCACTCTATTCACATCGTATTTCATATCGGGACTAAGTTACATTATGTGTTCATTGTCGCCCCTAAGGTGTAATAAATTCGATATCTCCATAGTTGGTTAATATGCCTCCTTTTTTGCCATGCACTCGTAAATCATATCGAGCCTCAAAAATATCATGTGAATCCGTATCTTGCGTATAATATGGGTGGCTATTAATGGTGAGGGTCCATCTCTTTTCTCCTCTGGACTTACTACTTATGGTATAGCAATAAATAATGGTTGATGATGAATGGAAATTTATTTTAGCATAATATGAAGGAATTTTAGGATTTTTCTGTTGAGATTTTATCAAGAAAAAAAATTTTGTTTTATTATAAATCGCCCTTATCAATTGAACTAGAAATATCCACAGGAAGTCCTTGAAATATTCATAATCTTAAAGTATCCTAATTACATAATGTCATAAATCAATGAATTTTTATGATTTTTTAAATGAGAATTGACAAGAAAATTATTGGTTTCATCCTCGAATCAATATCAACAGTTAGACATAGAATAAAAATCTTTGTTAATGTTCCATAAAGGAAATCAATTAATAAAGTCTCTCAACTCAACCCTCATAAAAATTTATACTTCTTATTCTACATCGTGCAGAGATCCTTAAAAATCAAGACGCAAGGAAATTTTTATGTCTTTGAACTGTTGCTGTGCACATAGCAATAATAATTGTAATGTGCAAGCACAAACAAGAAATTTTTATGGAAAAATCATAAACCAATGAAGAAGAAAAAAAAGGCACAAAAATTCCCATTAAAAATATTCCAAACTTTTTATGTGGTGGTACACAATCTCTCTCACTCAGGGTCGTCATCTTCTTGGAACTTCTTAAGTGCTTCTCATTCCCTTTTCTTCCTCATTCCTCTTTTTGTGTGCATTTCGCGAAAAGATAAAGGAATAAACAGAAAAGGGACGATTCCAATGAATTGCAATTGTAACATTTAACATTGCATTTACCTTAACTATTCATTACAAAAACGCATAAATTTCTAATGGTTTTTTCTTCTTCACTTTTTTTTGCCATCCTCTTCTTCATTCGGTTTTCTTATTTTTTTTTCTAGTGCAAGAAATGCGACGTCGTCGTCATTATTTGCAGGTAAATTTTTTTGGTTCACTTTTTTTGCTATTCTTTCGTCTTGTTTACTCAAAATTTATAATATTTCATTTATTTTATTCTTTTTGCGTTGTAGTCGCACATATTTTGTTGAGTCCGTGATTTGTGATGTTACCATGGGGTTTTTTAGTCACACGGCAAAAAATGTAAAATGTGTAACAATGAGCAAGGGGCATACAAAAAATAATAATAATATTATTGGAAAAAAAAGATAAAACTAGTAAGAGAGATACTTGATGCAATCTAGATGGTCAAGAAGCATTAATAGATATTGAAACAATTTTTTATAGATTGTAAAGTCGAATCTTTTATTGTAATAAAATTAAAATTAAAATATTTTTTATTCATTTGGTTTTTGGATGGTTCAAACTTATTCTTAACTTTTCATTTTTATATTTTTTTGCTAACTTTTAGTTTAAGAATCAATTTTAAAAATTTTGAAAGACAAAGTGCGTTTCTATTTATCTTTTCTTCAAATAATTCCTAGCTAAAATTGAATAGAACCAAAAAGATTGTAATTTACAAACTGTTTTCTATTGCACGGAAATTACTGAAATGTGAAAAAATTCTTCCTTGATACTCTCGCTATACGCATTACTGAAAAAAGGAGATCATACATACATGTAGAAGAAAGAAAGATGAAAGTAATAAATTATAAATCGAAGCACTGAATGAGACAAATTTCTTTTAATGATTTCTTTCTTTTCTTCTATCGACCCCGGTGTCGAACAAATAATAAGGGAAATAATTTTTGTGGAAAAAAAAAGTTTACTGAAAAGATTGTGAATAGACGGATTTCACGTTGAATTTTGTGCATTTCGAGGATTCTTTCGTGTTGAATGAAGGCCAATTTTCTACACGACATCATAAATTTTGTTCTAATTCTGCCACTACCGTATATTATATAAATTGAAGTCTATTGAATTGGAATCAATGTGATATATACGCGCGATACATTTCATAAATGCGTCAGATTTTTAGTCGGAAACATCTGTTCTTTGGATATTTATCTTAAGCGCTAGAAAAGAAATTTTTTGAAAATAAAAAAAAAAAATATTGTAATAATGGTTATTGTACAATGGAATTAAAATTAGAATTAAAAAGTTCCTCGCATGCTGCCGTGGTTGTTTCATTTATTATTTACTTTTCGTGCATTAACGATGTCTTTTCATCGTCGCCTTATTCTTTATATTTCATAACAATACATTTCGTTTTTTTACCTTTGAGGACAACCATGTGGAGCATGTTTCTATTGTGAATGTCGAGAAAAAAAATCACATCAGGCAAGTTGGTGCTGTTGGTGGTGACGATTATAGATAGGACTTTGTAAAAAAGAAGAATATAAATTGAGTGATTTTCTAGGAATTTTTGGCAGTTGGCATTTTTTGTGTCAGGATTATTTTTTAAAGTTATTGTGACGACTGAAAAAAAATTATTGAATGAAAACGATTTCTGTCGGCTTTAATAATGTCTGTGCTGGATACAAAATGACTTGCTAATTTGAGAAATTGTCAATGGCTTACTAGCCTAGTTCCGTAAGAGTTCGATTCCTACAGTTCAAGCTACATTTCACATTTATATGTAGCTTATTTTATTTACAAAATTCTAGCACTACTCCCCAATAAAAAACGAACATGCTAAGTGAAAGGCCTCAAACATGGAATTTTTAATTTATTAAAAACTTAGAAATAAGTTGCTCAAAATGTTATTTTCCAATTTAAAATCCATATCACATAAATTTGCATTAACTATTCGGAATCAATTCTATTTTCAAAATCTCTTTATTTACCCATAACTAAATTAGAATTTCTCTTTTACTTATTTAAACATCATAAAATGACGATAACTATTGCAACTCAATTCTTTTCTATCTTCCTTATTTCTCGATTTTAAAAATGCCTCAATTCACAATTTTTTCTTCCAAAACTAATATCCATAATCCAATGACTAATAAATTTCATTTAATATTTTTTCTTGTCCTTCTTTCTTCTTGTGCTAACATGTGAAAGACATTTTTGTTGTTCGTTATTCATAAAAATCAGCATGTTGCATTTTTCCTATGCACTCAATTTCTGCATTTATTATTATTTTTAGTAGAAAAAAAATAAGAAGCAGAAAAACTTAAAAATCTCTTAAATCGTTATGTATTTAAGAGAACAAAAGGAATTGGAAAGTTTGCAATCGCTACTTTGTTATCTTAAGACTGTTATTCTGATTCATCAATAGTCATAAAATATGATTGAAAGGGACGCTTTTATGTTTCGTTTTACTGACTCTAGTAAGAAAGATGAAGAAGTGATTTTTTTTTGTCTGAAAAATTGATGAAGTGTATAGCGAAAAGTCCCATGACATCAACCCCGTATGAATAAATGTATATATGGGTATTGTATGTGTTGTTATTGTTATATTTCTAGACATTGAAAAGAGACTGAAAATTTATGAAGCTTCGAAAATTTACAACTCCATTAACCGTGCTAAAATCATAAATTTCTTACCCTGTAAAAATCCATTTCCGTCATTCAATTGTTCGTCAACATGCATTTCACATTTCTCGAGCGTTATGTTTTACTACCCTACACTTTCACATCTTTTTTCTTTTTTTTTTCGCACTCTCTGTGTTTTCCTTCTTATTCCTGATAATCCTACTGATGAAAGTTTGTACTACCTGCAAATCTCTCCTTTCTTTTCATTTCGTCGTTTTCTTAGAGTAATAATCGTAAATCTTTCACTTCTTTTGCTTTCTTGTATTCTCCTTTTGCTTTACAATTGACGGGGCTGAAAATCGCATTCTCGCATTTCTTGATGAGAATTATGAAGAAGTAATCTAAACATCAAATAAATAACAGCAATAATCATAAATAAACAACGGTAAAATGAGAAATTTTAATTCCAATATATGTTTGTGCTTTGTACTTATGCTGGATATTTAACCCCGTTACTACTTAATTTCTTTCTCTAAATCATCAACTCGCTGTGTATTTTTTGTTCCATTTTAAATCCTTTTTATGATGACGACTTAAATTCACGAAGTGCATTAAAAGTGCAACGCAAATCGTAATTTCCTTTTTCACATGTAGTCATGTAGTAATAGGACTGAAAAGAGTTCTTAAATCACAGACTTAATTACTTTTGAATGAGGAAAAGAAACCCTTTCTTGTTGGTTTATTGCTGCATTTTTTGCTGTGAAGGAACTCATGTGAAATTGTTTGACAAAATTAAAATGAAATTTGATCGCGATTTAGAGGTAGTTCCGATGATTCTGTAAGTTATACATCAAAACAAAAGTAAACAAAACGGTGACTGGCATTAGCATTCTTGTTTTGAATAATCTCACACAGAATAGCACAAAGACAATTGTGCTAAGATCATAAAGTAAGAAATTTTATACCTCTACCATATCTAAAAGGATCATGGATGTTTTTAGCGGCATAATAGACAATGCAGTGGAAATGTTTCATCCACAAACAGACAGAGTCAAAAAATGAATAAATTTTATTTCAACGGGATTTTTATGTAAAGAAGGAAGAAAGACTGTGATGATTATGAGAATGAGGTCGTGAAGGATTGTGAGCAGCGGTGCTGAATATCTAAAATGTAAAAAAAACTTGAATCTTTTCTCATTTTAAGCCCTTCTTTCGATGTCAATTAAGCATTTCCCTTCCTTTTACCTTTTTTTTCTTTCCATGCCGTACCTTTCATGTGCAATGCGATGCACTCACTCACTGTTACAAAATTATTTTTTATTATTGTTGTTATTATTATTTACGTACCTAAGTTTATAAACTTCAATAATAAAAAATAATTTAAGAAGAAAATCGCAGTTCAAAATTGTAAATCATTTCTTATGGTTCTGTTTCGTACCCCGTTTTAGCTTCGGTGATGTTAAACATGAAATTATTGTATTCATTGCACTTTTCCTCGTTCTCTTAATTTCATACATATATTAGATGACAATGCACATAAATTGGCCTGAAGAAGGCAAAGGCATGAAAAAAATATGTTGGGCTACAACCCCTTTTAATGGTGATGGGTAACCTTTCGTTTAAGATTTCATTAGACATGAAAAGAAAGTTGAAGGAAATGTATTTTGTTCCTTCGATACATTCTCTTTGTGTTTAGCCGTCAAAAAGATATCAAAATATACAATTAAGTTGTACTTTAATGAAATTTAGAAAATGTTTTTTGCTGTTTGAAAAAAAATGTTCTTGATTTTTAATGAGCGAGGTTTGACGTTGACGAAAGAATCAACTAATTTAGAATATATTTAGGATGGCTTTTGAGGAAATTGGCATAGTTTTATCTCCTAATATTTCATCGTCTGTAGACTATTTGCTCCTTTGGGCTCCAGATCCAGACAAAAATATTGAATAACATCCAAATTTAATCCTTTATCATCTTAATTTTCCACATATTTATTTTTGAAACTTATTCACCATTAATCACACACGAGTTTTTCCTCTCATTTTCCGTCTTCGTCATCACATTTTCCGAATGTCCATCAGCACTTTTCCCATCATACTGGCGCCTTTATTTAATTAAAAATGTCTGCATTTGATGCGACGGTGAGAAGAAAAAAATAACTGTCGTGCATGGAATCAGAAAAGATGGAAAATTGCTTGAAGATAAGAAGACGAAATTTATATTTTTTTTTCCTCTCGTGGTGTGCGGTTTATTATCCATGTCTCGCTTGTTATTTTTTATGATTTGTGTTTTGATTGCATGTACACAACAAAAATAACAATATCAAAATAAACAAACTTATTATTGTCGACACAAAAAAAGGAAAAGAAGTCCGCTTTTCAAAAAATTACCGCATAATCCACCTATTTAGTTAAATATTATGTATTTAAGCAGACTATTAAATTTCTATTAAAATTGTAATCCTATTATCGTTTCAACATTATGTTATGGTATATAAAAATTATTATTTCTACTTTTTTTTTCTGCGTTATGACAGAAGCAAATCAAAAGAAATTTTTAGTCTTAGGCCCTAAAAATTTCCTTCTTGTGGGGTGTCTTTTACTTCATACTCGGGGTATGAGAACTAGTTTAAGCAATTAAATTCACATTATTATTAAAAAAGAAGTAGATGATTGAAATCGTTAACAATTTCTTCTTTTTCTTTCCCCGTTCATGACTAGGAATAAAAAAAAAAATAATGCAAATAAAAATTTTGTTCGTCTTACGGTTGAACCCATGTCAAGAGCAGTCAGCTTTTGCTTCTTCTTTTATAAATATTATTTTTTTTTGTATAATTGTAACATGTAGTTTATGTTGAAAGGTACGGTAATAACGCGAATGGAATTATTCATGAAATAGAAAAATGCAAGATGTTCAATCAAATGAATTAAAAAAAAGAATGAGTAAAATAAAGGCAGAGAGTTCATCGTGATATGTCTTGTCTTGATATGGGACAATTTCATTTATTTATTTATTTTCTTTAAAACTTGATTTTTTTTTTGAACAAAATTTGTTATTTTTTGTGAATATCTCATCATTTTCGTCAAACCGTTTCTAACCCTTACAATTAAGCTTGTGTAAAAGAAATTTTAATCAACGTGTGATGGATAATGATATGTCTTATGAAAATAGATTAGATATTTTGTTATTATGTTGCTAACTAGTTGATTTTTGAAATTTAGATGTTATTAAAATGGCAGTTCTTTCAGTTTTTTTTTTCATATTTCTGATCGAGTTCTTAATGTGAATTATAAGTGGTTGAGTTTTCTACATTTTTCTAAAGTTTGATATTCAGTTATTTTTATCTATTTTTCTTTGTTGATGCACACCAATTTTGAAAAATGAAGTTTTGAAAACATATTTTTTAAGGATCGTTCCTATTTTTTTTTTCAAATTTTTCAATAAATTACTTCAAGACTTTTGATAGTTTCAAAATATCTTAAAACTTTCGAGTCTAGACTCCAAAATTATCATAAAGTAATCTCTAGGTTTACGCAAATCAATCGAGATTCATTGCCAAAAATAGAACAAAATTATTTAAGTTATGCAGTATCTTTTTTTGGCTGGTCTTGTACATTACTTTATATTGCTAAATATTATAAACTTTTGGGAAAATCATGCATGAAAAGTTATTAAATGAAATGTGGGCCTATATTGCTTTTATTTTATTAGAAAATCACGGTTTCTTTTGATAAAGTTCATAAGAAATAATTCAAAATATAAAATAGTATTAACTAAGTATATTTTTAAGGGTAAATTGAATACATTTTAGATTATCTAATCGACAGATTTGTAAAAATTGATTAATCTTTGATTTTAAATAAATTTTCTCCTATTTTTTCTCACCTTCTTATTAGCTTTTGATTTATGGGTGCAGACAAAACTCGAGACAACTGTAAATCATAAGACAGTTAATATCACCTAAAATTTCTTTTTATGACCATTTCCTCTCGAAAAAAAAAGCTTTTCATTCTTTTCTTCTCAACTAGTATTTTATTTTATGTGGTTAATATTATGTACATAAAGATACAAACATAAAGTACTAAAATAAACGACGATGATCATGATGATGATGATGATATAAAAGTTAGATGAGAGAGAGCAATGAGTGGGAGCGGAAAAAAAAGTTGTGTACATATTGTATGAAAAGAAAGAGAGAGAAGGATAGATGTTAAATATTTACATAAAAGTTGTAACACACAAAAAAAAAATCTCATTCATAAAAGTCTGAAAATGCAACAAGTTGGTAAAAAGGAAAGAGGAATATAAAAATCTGATTACATAAAAATGTGCTATTTTTTTCCTCTATTTATCTTATTTCTCATTTTTATTGTACCACTTTTACTGTATACTATGTGAAAGAAATGGAGAAAGAGAGAAAGAAGAAATGATATAAAAATCAAGAATGAAAAAAAAAATTCAGCATATAATAAGGAGGAAAAAAATGTAGAGGGTGGCTGGATATTATAATAGAGAAAAAGATAAATACGTAAATAAATGTTTTGCATTAATATTTAGAGGAAAAGAAAGAATTGAATTTAATTTGTGAACTAGTTATTTGTTGTGTTTTGAATTTTTCTGGATATATAGTCGTCATTCCTACATACTTGTACTAAATAAAATAAAATAATTTTTTCTTTTTCTCTACATTCATTCATAATAAAAAAATTCAATATCAATGACTCATTGATGTATCCAAAGAGCTTTCACTGATTCATATTCATTTATTTGTTCTTTTATTCTGTTTAAACATTGGAGTTCTGCGAATTGCTAATATTAATAAAATGAAGTTATTGGTACTTGGATATCATATTGTTGACTAAGGTTTATGACGTAATAATGTTCAATAAAATGTTTAAATTGATTATTAACTAGATCATGTTTTTAAAAATTTTTCGGGTTTTATCATTAGATTCTAATAATGAATTAAAGTGAAAAGCTGGCTACTCGAAAACTCTTTCTAAATTTTTTAATTCAAACATTTGAAAGTGAATATTCAGTAAGGGGCCGTTCACTTAGTACATTCGCTTTTTAGGGGGGAGGGGTGGTTTAAGATTTTGTAACAGATTAAACAAAACAAAAGAATTTTTATACAAAAAGCGTAACAAGGGGGGAGGGAGGTCTAAAAAGTCATTTTTTTGCGTAACGTACTTTGTGAACGGCCCCTAAATAGGATTTAAGCCAGTTTAAAACTTATAAAGTTTTTGGAACTTTTCTTTTTATTATTTCAAAAATAGTGAATTCAAAACATTCAATTAAATCAAATATAAGGTTAATTCATTGATTAATTTTTACTACACGGAGCACGGTCTCGGAAAAGAAATTGCTGCCTTATAAATGTTTTGTATACATTTCAATACAATCTTTGAAATTGTCTCTTAATTTCTAATTTATTAAAGTTTTTCGTAATATCAAAACAAATCCAAAAAAAGAGTTGTCTGCAAAAACAAAATACCACAAAATCCATGTTCAAGTCTGCATTCTTGAACCAAAATTTAAATTTATTCAATCGATTCCTTTCCATTCTCATAGCTGAGCAAACAAAGATACACAAATAATGCTACGATATAAATTTCTTTTCATTTCGTGGACACAAGCATTTACAATTTTGCTATATCCGCAATCATTGTCATTACTGGATGAAATGCTAGTCAGATATGCTATTCGAATGTTAGCCATGTTAGAAATAATTTTTTTTCTCTGTACGTTGTCTCTTCTCGTCTTGATTCCTCAAACAACTTCTCATTCTAGAATTTAACTGAATGTCCTGCATTTATGTGTATGTATATAGAGCTGCACACAAAACTCCTTCATATCATTGTGAATTTATGCGACTACTTTTCGTTAAATATTAAGCTTCTAGTCTTTTCTATGTTGAGAGAGCAGTAAAAACAAAAACAGTGGGGTAGAAACGGGTTGGAGATGAATTTGGGTTTTTGGTTTTACTTTAGATATAAAGCTATGGTAAAAGGAGAAGCAAAAAGGCAACAAAAGTACAACACAGCAGAAAATATAATACAATACACAAAATATAATAGCAAATGTATCTATGTATGTACACATCGGATGGTCATTCGAGCATAAATTGAATGTTGGACGGAATAAAGGAGCACAAAGCAGGCAGGAGAATGAGTGAGTTTTGAGAAAAAGGAAAGAAGTGCGAGTAAGTGGGCGAGAAAAACGAGAAATAATTTTCATGTGTAGCATCCAGCCACACATCTTCTTCTTCTTCTTTTCCTTCATACCACCTACCTTACTCATCTACTCCAAAGTTCTTCAACCACCTCATTGTCCGTCCGTTCATTTTTCGTCCCTCATCTCTTTCCTTTCAAAACTCCTTGAATTTTCCTGAACAATGAAATGAAAAAGACCGTTCTGTTCTGTTCCGTTCCGTTTCTAACAACGACGTCGTACATGTGCTGGACAAGTATCCGCAGCACAAATTGTATATTTTCTAAATGTACATACATCTATCGAATGTATGTATATACCCGTAACATGAGAGGAGAGAAATGTGGGCGACGCGAGGTGGACTTTGAATATGTGAAGTGGTAAAAATTTTTGTGCAGGAGTAAAATTGAAAGAAGAAGGAGTATGAGATATTGAGATGATGATGATGATTCCCTTAACGTTGAATATTGTGCATGAAGCTCTTCTACGACGAATGAGAATAGGAAAATTTTCTGTTGTGGCCATTCTTACCCTGGTCAACTTCTCCATCTATCTATCCATCTATCTACATTATTAGAAATAAGAGTCTGACTATATATATGTAAGCATATCTTCGTAGCTTTATAAAGTTTAGGGAAATGAAATAAATTGATGGAGTGGGAAGAAGAAAAGATGTGAATTCAAGTAGATTTGTATATTTTCTAAGGAGGAAAGATAGGAGTATGGGGAAGCAGTAAACGAAGCAAAAAAGCAAAATTTTTTGGAATTTTAGGTAGGAAAAATGTTTTTTTTTTTCTCTTTCATCTCGGTTTGTCTTTCTATCTCAATTTGTAGATGAAGTAAGGTTACTTTTGACCGGACAATGTACACAACACAACACACATATGAAATTTATGTTTTTACTAAATTACATTATCAGAAGAAACGAGTCTCCTTCTGTTATTTTCCTAGATGCTGTTGTTGTTGATGTTCTACCATATTTACATATATTTGCTGTTCATTCGCATGTATAAAAGTCCAAAACCATTTTTCGCCTTTTCATGTACATAGCACGTAGAGAGAAATATTTTCCTTTTGTCCTCCCCGCCTTCTATACATACAATTCTCCTACTTCTTCTTCATCATCTTAAAAAATTATTTCTGCCGATGTCAGAAGTTTTTGTGGTATGACTTGTAATTTGCATATTTTAAGTCCTTGTGAGTTAAGCATACACAAACAGTATCTGTACGTACATATATGGATCAAAATGGTTGAATGTTTGAAAAAGATGGAAGGAAAGGAAAAGAAATCATCTAAGGTTTACACAATTTAGATTGCTTTTTGTACTGTTATTGTTTGCAGGATGTGGTGGAGGGGTGGGTCAATGTATAGTCGAGAGTATGGGATGAATTAATATGCAATGAATGTTGAATTTTATATTTCTCCATGCTGTATGACCATTTAAGAAGTTTTTGTTTCTTTTCTGTGCGTTTTTAAATTTTATCTTATGTCTTTCATTTTCATCTGGATGGATCTTTATGTCTTGAAAGTTTTTGAAAAAATTATACCTAACTTGACAAAATTGAAAAAAAAAAATATTAAAAAAAATCCTAACAACTAAAATTTTCCCATGCAAATAAAAAAATCTAATTCATATTTCTATTTTTTCAATTATAATTCTTCAGTTTTTCCTCTATAAATTTTTTTATTATGTGGATAA
This sequence comes from Chironomus striatipennis, assembly GCA_026123125.1. Taxonomy (NCBI): domain Eukaryota; kingdom Metazoa; phylum Arthropoda; class Insecta; order Diptera; family Chironomidae; genus Chironomus; species Chironomus striatipennis. Next base: position 18,240,124 of record CM047394.1, on the reverse strand, counting down.
TGAAAATATCCATATCATACTCATACTTAATCTAAATCCTAGAATATACTCATCTTTCTATTTTCTGTATTTTTTTACCATCTCAGGTCTTGTCTCTTTCCTATTTATAATGTGCTCATTCATTTCATCGTTATCGTGTTTGCTGTAAAACATACAAAAAAAAATAATAATGATGATTTTGTTTTTGAATTTAGTAAAGGATTCTTCTGTTTTTTAATACCCAATGGTCCTCTTTTAAAAGGATGGAAAAAAAGTATTAAGTAGAGACATTCGTAATTCATTCAACGGAAATGTCAGCTATGGAAGAATGAGAATCCTTTTATATTTTTAATGACCTCGTTGAACACAAAAAATACATTAAAATATTGACTTATGACTACTTTTGGTCTTTCTTTAATTTATGATAATTTAACGGTTTGGATGAAAAGGGGGAATTTTAGAATTTTGGAATTAAGCTTTTTTTCTTATATTTTTTTTTCAATTCATATTCATTTAAATAAGTAAAAATCCTATTAAGCTTTAAATTAATTTTGGAAAAATCGACAAATAATTTTTAAAAGTCAAAAATCGACAATGTTTTAAACGAGCTTTTCAAAGAGTATTTTTGTACTCTAATTAAGAAAAAATTTCATTGGTCCATAAATGAGAATAACGATGGCCATAACTATGAGTTTAAGGATCTAAAAGTTTAGTGACATTACATTTTAATTAATCCACCCATACTCCTCATTCAAAAAATGAAAACGGTCATAGTTTGCCTCGTATTTACATATCTCCATATAGTTTCATCAATTTTGTCGAGATGAGTGTATCACCAAAAAAGGAGCGAGAAGAAAGTTTTATGTTAAGGCATTAGAGAAGTGGCCCTTTTTCTATTCCATATTTAACTCATTCTACTGTTTAGAGTGCAAAAAGTTTTTATTTTTCTATTTCTCGACACACAGCACAAAAAAAGAAAAAGATATAGAAACGTACGGTACAATATCCTTTCAAGCACACACAAAGCTGGACAAATGAGAAATTTTAACCATCCTTTTGCAAATACCACACACACCCATATAAACGGAGTATAACGGAATATTCAAAACCCAAACTCATTCTCATTCTAATATAAAATATCTCAAGCCATTATGCTTATGCTTTTGCTGTACTTATAACCCCCATCATCATCATCACTGGCCATTCATCCATCCACCCACTTAGAAATTTCTCTTCATCTTTTTTTTTGTGTGTTGCCTATAACTATACGAAAATTTTCTCATCTCTATCGTCGTATTTGGTACGAGGACTTTTAGTTTTAGAAAACTAAAACTAGCCATCGAGTTTTCTACACGAATTGAGCTGCCACCATCAACATCATACTGCTTGTCGCTTTTCTTCTTACATCTCGTTGTTGTATTTGCTTGCTGCTATTTCTTCCTTCCTTCCTTCATTTCGTTTTCATTTTCTCGAGCGATTCGATTTCTCTCTCCTCTTTTTCCCACTACTCCTACTTCATTTTTGGGGGTTTTTATAAAATTCATTAGAAGTTTTATACTCTGTGTGTTTTAGCAGTGTATCCAACTAGCCATACCAGCTATCTAGCTATTTTTGCTCTGCTGTTATATTCTATTTCAATAATAATATGTATATGTGCGCACATGATATGTTCGTATGTCTTATGTTTTTGTATGTACAAATGTTTCTTACTTTTCTCTGTTTTTCTGCCCTCATACTCCTTCCTTTAGTTTTTCTCCATAGAAAATACTGATGGCTTTTGAAAGGAAAGCATATTATGCTTGAGCACACAAATTTATTGACATTCACATGAAAATTGGTGCCTTGGAAAAAGCAAAGTGAGTGGACATTGGGCAACAGAAGTAGACTGTGCCATTTATGCAATGTACATATATTTATCTCTCTGTATGTAGACGTACATATATTTTTGTGTGTTCATGCACAAGTGTATTTAAAAATGGTTGAAATAAGCTTTGTTGGTTGTGGGATGTTGGGGCGCATTAGTGGAAATTATGATTTTTTTTTGATGAATTTTTAGAGAATTGCTTAAAAATTATCAAAAACTCCAAGCCAAAAACTACAAGACAAAAATTCAAATTCATGTCAATATTTTCCTCATAAAGTCTTTTGATGATCAATATATTTCAAAAAATTAAAAATTTAAAATCCTTGCCATTCTGACAAAAAAATAAAAATCATTAAAGTTCCCCAAACTGCCCAAACTATGTCAGCAATTATGCAAAATTTTCTCCTAAAAATAAAAGTTATCGTTTTCAAGATTGTGCAGCAAAAGCAGTAGAATAGCAAAAATTTTCTTCTGTACCTTCTTCACATCCTCTCATTCCTTTGATACTCATGCAACTTCATGATATGGCCATATTTAAGTTCCGTCGTGAAGGTGGTCGGTGGCCAGTGCACCAATCGAAAAAGATGTGCAATGCAATGTTCATGTTATGTGTCAGAGTCTGTATATGAGGGGGGATTTTTGTTGTTTGAGGAAGTATTGCAAGAAGAGAAAAAGAGCTTGCATCAGAAGAAGAACAAGAAGAAGCTTTATTTATGGCACATTTCATCGTTGCCCAAGACGACAATGCAAAAAACGGAGAACAAGGAATAACATAGGAGAGATGCCGGGCGAGTAAAGGAAGAAGTAGTGGACATTATGAAAAACAATAATAATAACAAAGATGGCATAAAAGAAGAAGAATATTTTCATGTATATGCAAAACTTGAAATTTTTCGTTCGAGAAAAATTTTTCATCTTCTTGATATTGCTACCATAGCTGTTTGTGATGTTAAGTTTACCTTATCTTTATCATGTTGGCAGAAATTTTTTTGATTTTTGAAAAAAAATAGAATTCCTTGTTGTTTTAAGGAAAAACTTTTCCTTCTCAATTTTTTTTCTTAATGCCTTCGTCTGTTGCTGACCAAAAACTATCCTTCGTAAAATTTTCTAAATTTGAAACTAGCTCACTCCTTCTCCTAGATCTTTTTTTCTGTTTGCTTACTGGTGCCCAGGAATATTCATATCATCCTCAATTTTGCATTTTGAAATTTAATACGCAAAAAATATAATATTTTTGCTTCTTCTACTGAAGCTTTTTTAATATTGTGGGCTGAATAGGATGATATACACATTATTTGTTATGGTTATTCAGTCGAAGTAAGCATTAGAAATATTATTGCTCATATATGAAATCAAACATGCATATTCTAATGGTATTTTTTTATTCCTTTGTCAAATGAATGATTTCTTCAAAGGAATAATGTTCAGAATCAAATATTCCTTTTGTTTTTGTTCTTCAGAAATGACCCAAGGAGATTTTAATGAAACGGACATGAATTTTATTAAGTTTTATAAGTTATCAAAAGATAAATCTTGTTTTCTAAAGAAGGTATAAATATTAAGGAATATTTTACAGTTCAATAGTCAAAACATGATATCAAATTTTGGTTCTTGCTTCAATTTTTAAAACAATATTCATATTATATTTGATGTAATTTGTTCATTTTCATTTGTTAAAATCCTTTCTTTTGTGTGTTTTTTTCATTTGATGCATTTATTTGTCGACATACTGTCCGGAGTGGGGTAATTAATATAGTACATTTACATTTCATATTTATTACAATATGTAGGATCAAGAATATAAGTTTTAAATCTAGGTTTTGAATAAACTTAGGCTTTCGTTCCGATCTATTGTGGGTACAACGTAATCCTTCTATTATGTTCTGACAATATTCCAATACTGTGGTAATCTTGCAGCTCTTGTTCAGAATTTTCCAATTATGCTTCAATTTCCTGACCCGTTCCTCAATCCAACGTTGCTCAGAGCTTAATTATGACTTGATCTCGTACATTAAGCAGTCGAAGTATTTTACCTTCTGAAAAAGCACAAATTTGGAAGTGGCTGGATTCGAAATGAAATCACCTTCAAAATCATACCAAATTTGAGCCAAGCGCCTTACCGATTACTTTACTGAGGCACTTAACTGCTTTGTTTAATGACGCAATCTGTCTAATGACGTTATTTATTGAAATTCTAAGAAATTTTGTAGCTAATACTCATTCTGGAATATGACAAATAGAAAATTTGTTATTTATTTTTATCTACCTATACTAGTGAAGTGTGGGATTTTTTATGAACTATATATTGTTTTTAAATATTAATTCAAGAAATTTCATTATTCATATATTGAATTAAAAAATATTGATTTCTATGAAAATAGTTTTCCCCAATAACCAGAAAAATTCAAAGTAAGCTAAAAGCTAGTTCTCAACTAACTTTTAGATAGTCTTTCTAAATAAAGTTAGTTCTTAGCTTGCTTTAAACTAACTTTTAAAATTTCTGGTTATTGGGGTTTAGTATCAAACAGGTTTGATTTTCTAAATATCCAAACCTTTAAAAACTTGGAAGCTTCTAGAATAAAATTTCAAGTTACATTTATTTAAATGTTTTTGTCAACACATATTAGTTATATTAATATCATGATCTTTATCACCTTCTGAAAACTTGTTAAAAAAATTTAAGGAAACATTTTATTAAGCCATGACTTGAGGCTCTAGTCGACCTAATATATAATTGAAAATTATATAATCTAAAATAAATGAAACTCGATGCGGAAGCACAAAGGCACTTATGTAATCGTTATTTACAAAATTGATCCTTTTTAGCGCATTTTCCTCTTGGGAAAAGGACGCTATTGTCCGCACTTTGTCCGTCTGTCCGTCCGTCCGTCTGTCTGTCTGTCTGTCTGTCATCGCATCTCCTCCTCAGGGTTAAGCTTTTTTGACGCGGTTTTTGGCTTAAAATGTTTGTAGTATGTCTGGCTAGAGCTGGCGAAAAAATCAGCATGAATGGTCACTTCCTCTGCTGGAACCAGCGTAAAAAGTGTCAAAATGCCATTTCTTTGTATGTGTTAGTGTGGTCAAATGCACTAAAATGTTGACTTTTCAAAAACTCAGCCTTCCTCGGTTCAAATCCCACCGATGACAATTTTTTTTTTTTGCTTTTTTTGATACTTTTTTGATTTCTTATGACATATAATATTGAATGATGTCATAATTTTCCATTTTCACAATTTTCCCGAGTTTTTCCGACGATTTTTGTTAAAATTTTCAATATTTTCATACAATTTTCATAGATAATTACTTTTTTATATTTTTTTTTTTGATATTTTAGTTGTTTAGTTTTCTATTTTCATGAATTTTTCATAGTTTTTCCGGAAAATTTTGTGAAAATTATAAAAACTTATATTTATATAAAAAAAATTCATTAATATTTACACTCTTTTTATATAATTAAACTGTCACAAGAAAAATTCTTAAAAATGAGTGGCAGTAGCGCAAGTGGTAGAGCGCACGACTACTACTGTGGAGGTCATAGGTTCGATCCTAGCCTCTGGCAGTTATTTTTTTGCTTTTTTTATTTCTTATGACATTTATTATTTATTTATGTCAAAATTTTTCATTTTCACGAATTTTCAAAGTTTTTCCGAGCTTTTTTTTTTTAAATTTTATAATATTTTCATATATTTTTCTGAAAAAAATATTTTTTTATTTTAAAAAAATTTCTATCAATATAAATAATTAAATTGTCACGTTAACATTTTATGAAAAAGGGCATCAGTGGCCTAAGTGGTAGAGTGCGCGACTCCTACCATAAAAGTCATGGGTTCGAACCTAGCCCGTGACTAAAATACTTTTTTGCTTTTTTTACACGCTTTTTTTTAATTCTATATTGTATAATGTTTTTCATTCATTTTTTAGTCAATTTTAAATTTTTGGGTAAATAAAGAATGATTATAGTTAAATATTTAGCTTTGGACTTTTGGGGTTTTAATTCTTTGTGCATTTACTGATCGCGGAAAATGCGCTTTCGTCGGTCACGAGTGACCACGTTGATACTAGTTTATCATTATACCATTGAATGTATTCCATTTCTACATGTTTCAAATATTTTCATGTTTCACGCTCAAGTGACATTTGTTGATGTCGAATATCATTATCCAAACTCTGGAAGTAAAATGTTTACTAATTTCACTGTCATGTGTGACCTTTTATAAACACCTTTTGTTGAGTTTTTTATCAGAAAGTTCTTTTAAGGACAATTTTGTCAATTATACGCATTGAATGAACACAGCACGTACTCAATGTTTGTCGAATACAACTACGCACTGAAATTATTCTATGAAGTCAAAATTAAGTACATTGGACAGCTTTCATATGTTAGTTTAATATTTGCACATTGTTTTGACATTTTAGATGTCTTAAAGAATTTCTTTTGCATTAAATATATTATTTTATGGAAACTACTTAATTTGGTAATATTTGCTGTTCCTTTGATAAAGTAAAAGAGATTTAAAGTTTTGTTTGTAAGAAAACTAAAGCAGAAGGTCTTATACAATCTCTAAGATTATATTAAGGGCTTTTTTCTCATTAAAATAATTTTTTCCTAACCTAATTCTCATAATCTAAAAATTTAAGAATCAACAAGTCACAAAGTCAACAGAAACCAATCACAATTTAACATCTTTTATATGTTTGTGCTAATAACTCATAAAACATAGAACGAGTTTACAGGAGATAACAAATATTATTTATTTACGCTAGATCTATGAAAAAGTTGTAAAGATTTTCCTCTTTTTTATAGCCATAGTTGAATGATGTCTCGTTGATTTATCATCAGATAAATCGATTTTGATTTTTCTTCTTCTTCTTCTTTTGTTCAATATAGTTTGAACTGATATTTTTTTGTGTTTAGTCTATTGAGTTTCTAAGACTATAGATAGAACATGTGAATTGTTTTGTAAGAAAGAAACATAAAAGTTATATCGTTCTTATTATTGCATCGCATCGGTAGATTTTTTATTCTCTATTTTGATTTTATTTCCTGTTAATCTGCCAAGACTTTTGGACTCTATTGATTTTAATAATTGTTGTGACTTTAGTATTTTAAGATGAGCTATTTATTAATTAACTTGAGAGAATAAGCTTAATATGTTCTTTTAATGAATAACTTTAGTTTATTTACTAAGTATTTGGATATCTTCTTTATCTTAAGACATTTCAAGATGACCAATCTTAGGATTACAATCGTAATGTGAATGTTTTTAAATGAGGAGCTTGAATGGGTGCGAGACATAAAGAGAAGAGCAATGACAACATGAAAAGAAATAAAAAAGGAAGGAGATGTTGAAGAAAAAAGAAATTCAATGCTTGTTTCTGTTTTATTTTCCGATCTGCTATACATACATAAAGCAGACATAAAAATCGAACATAATACAAGACTAATGGCAAAATACATGTTATTTCTTATTCTATGCCTCCTTTACTTCCTTCTATAGCTGTATATGCCTCCACGTCTTTATTTTTTCTTTTTTCCCTATCTTTCTTCGTTTATTCCTCTGTTGCTGACTATAAATATGTAGCTATACAGTATCAGCTTCAACATTTATGTGTATTCTTATATTATATTATTTTTTTGTGGAAATAACTTGTTGTTGTGATTTAGAGATCTGTACACATTTTTATTTTTATGTGTTTTATGATTTTTTTTTTCGTCATTCATCCTCCTTCCCCATCCTCCCTATTATTTCGATGTTCATTCTCTCAACATTTATACACTCAGTTCCATGTTACTTCCAATATCTAAACTGTTGTCTGAGGTCAGTGTTTTAATAATAAAAATCTGTTTCAGATTTTTTATGGCATCTCTCTCACTTTTTTCTTTCTTTTTTTCTGCCACTGCTGATTTTTTTTTCCTTTCTTTTTTATCCTCTCGGATAATTGTGTGCGGTAAGCGAAATGGGGAGAGTGAAAAAAAAAAAATATTCAATGGTAAGTGCTGATGATGTTAATGGGAATTAAAGGATTGCAAATTTTTTATCCTCGGCGTCTCTTTTTTACTTTTTGCTTTTTTTAAGCTTGAAATATTTGATACTGTGAATAGGATACTGCTTGTTAATTGTTGTTTGTGGTTTTACAGTAGCTAAGTAAGCTAATTTTGATATACTACGTTGCACTAATAATTAATAAACAAAATAGAAAATTATAATTAAAACATTACTAGTGACATATTAAGTGTGCTTGTTGCTTTTATTTTAAAAAGTTTTAGCTAGGCTGATAAAGATATGCCTGAGTCATCTCATTAATAATCCGACTTATCCGTCTTTCTTTCCTCCAGCCATCCTAAACATACGAATATACAAATGCATTTGAGCTTATAATCTAAAAAAACAATATATTAATATACTTTCAAAGTGATTCATTCAATTGTACATTCAATTGCATACGAAGTTATAGTGTTCACAAAAAATACCAGGAATTTTTTTTATTCCATCTCTCACCATTCAAAGTTAATCGCTTTTTTGCTGTTTAGCTACAACATTGACATAGATCCTAAAATAACATTCATAGTGCATATTGCATGTCTTCTATTCTCACTTCTTGCATTGTGAAATTTCAATTTTTTTCGCATGAAAATTTAGTTGTTTGAACACACAGAGAGTGAAAAAAAATTCTGCATTTCATCAAAAACTAAAATTCATTGGTTAAAGGCCGTAAATAGTTTCAAAAAAAGGAAGAATCAGCGGGTGCAAAAATTGCTCGTAAATGACAGCAAAAAAGAGAATGAAAAATAAAATCTAAATTCGTTGAGGGTTAGTCGCAAAAAATATTTTTGAATAGAAATGCGTAGGTAGAAAAAAAAGCAGCAATAGAGAAAGATGCAACAACGTTGAAATATGAAGCATTCGACGAATTACATTTTGGCTAATATTTTTTCACTATAAGTCGTAAATTTCTCTTCTAAGTAAATTGCTTTTTATGACCATTCCACAACTACATGCACAAAAACATGCATAAGACGGTTTACTATCCATGTGCAAACAGAGTTATTATTATCAATAACAAGAAAAGATTTTTGTTTTTTTGCCTCGTCATTTTGTCGACGATCGTAAAAGCAAAATAAAACAAAAAAGATTTTTTTTTTTTTCAAAATTTTTATCGCTTTCTCGCTGTGCAACATAGTCATGCGATAAGCAGAAAAATATATTTTTTGGGTCATTTTTTCTCAGAAGATGACGAGATATGTGGGAATTAAAAATGAGTAAAAGAAATCATTAAATGAGGCTTAATTGCACATTGACGTTGACAATGACTTGCTATGGATTTATCGAATAGTGATTGTGTCAGTGGTCGTCCATTTAATGATTTAACAGCTGCGAGGGTGCAAAATAAAAGAAAGAATATTTTATTTTCTCATTGTATAGATTTTGAATTGATTTGAAATTAATTTCAAATTTATTTATCGATATAAATGTGACGATGCATATGAGGGTGCGATTTTATTCAATTTTATGATTCTATTTTTTGAAAAATCGGCTCTTAATTGCCATCAATTTTGATGACGAATCTCCCTTTATGCTATCATCTTCTATTACTAACAAAAATTTCTATCTTCTCGCAATTGTATGCATTTTTACAATGGAAAGTTTTCTAAAAAAAATCTATACGAGCCTAAAATGGCATTGACGATGCATCAAATACTTGTTTTTGTGTATAATTCGTAGAAAAAAATCTGTTGTACTTTACTTTTTGCCTGCTGGTATTGTTAAATGAAACAAAATTGCTTTTTTTCGGTGTCCAAAATGAATGAACTAGTCGCAAAACCACTTACACTTACACAAAGCTAGGAATGTAGTTAAGAATAATGGAAAGAGACAAACTGTCAAAAAAGATTTCGAGAAAAATAAAATAAACGGTCAAAATGGAATATGGAAGAGATAAGCATAAATTACTTTGGTATTGGATGTTTCAAAGGAAGTGAAAACGAATTGTTTGTACTGAGAATTTTTGTGTAAAATTTTTATTGCTGGAGCTGTTTACTGTCATATATGTATTTTTGTAGATTGGGTTGAATATGATGAAATTTGGTTGGATGTGAATTTTTTTAAAAGAATAGATCAATGTGAACTGATATGGTAGTCTGGCATGCAGATGATGCTATTTTAAGTATGCTTTACGAAAGTATATTGAATTTATAGATGGACTGTGTTTGTATCTTGAGATTTCCTAAAAATCAACCTCGTAATTCCAATTTGCCCTCCACATCCATAAAGTAAAGCAGAATCCTTCAAAGTTTCATCATTACTGAATTTAACAAAGCAGAAAACATTTTCCGACGTCAACTAGCAAACTTACAAAACATTTAAATGGATGACGATCACGATTATGTCCATTTTACAATTCTTCCGTTCTCCTTCGTTTTTCTATTATCCTTCCTTCTCGCATTCAACTATAGTGTATAGCTTCATCAACTGATTTTTATGGATATGTCCAAGTTATTTTTTAAAAATAGCTGAAAGATTGTGTAGGAATCGCTGCAGGAACAAGACAAAAAAATGTTTTGTGTTATATTGTCATAAAATAAAATAAAAAGCAGCATCAGAAAAAAAAGAAAGAAAAGGCGAAGGCAATACGAGCAAAAGTTTTGTTCATGAAAGTCTAAAATATGTTTCCTATACATATTTTTTCACAGTTCCTTTCTTGTACTGTATCTCGTCTGTATTTTTTAAACATTGTCATATTTATCCCTGAAGGCACATTGTCACGGTGATGGAATGAAAAAAAATGTTGCAAAGAATAGGATAAAAAGGACATAAAAGTATGGCGACTTTCTGCAATGATGAAGTTTTTAGTTTAGTGTCTGTACGAGCATTTTTTTCAATAGATATTTGAATTTAAGGAGTGAGAGAGTTCTAAGACTATAGATATTCTAAATTATCAGAATATAGTAATCTGAAAACTGAAAACCTCGCAATTTTGAAAATTATTCTTTTTGACAAAATAATCAAAGCATGGGTGGGATTTTCGGAGACAGACAGGTCTAAAAAGTAAAACCTTTGCTTGCTAAATTTTAAAAACTTTCTGAATTGAATCGCTACACAATCTATAATTACTTTCCAATACAAAATAAGATTTCACTTCCACAGAAATCAATAACAACGTTATGCATTTTCTAAAAATATCTTCCACATTTTCTCGATTAAATCCTTTCAATATCCTACATCCTTACAGCCAACAATCCACGGATGGCAAGTCTCATGTAATCATTTGTTGTTTTCGACTTCAACTTTTTTCATTCTTTTATATTCCTCCGTCGATGTCTCGTTGCATATGTGTATTTGATATTTTTAGCGAAATAATCAATGGATATTAATAGATCTCAAATAAAACACAGTAAATGGAATGAGGGTAGCAAGAAAAAAAATATTACAAAATCACTTTTTTTGTTCATTATTTTGCCTTTGCGAGTTGAAACACAAAGGGACATTTGGATTATTATTATGACTTTTTCCATTCTCATCAATAGAAATGAGATGAGAAAACAGCAGCAGTAGCAATTGCATTTTATGGATATAAAAAAAAAGAAAACCCTCCGCAGGAAAAAATAATGGAGGATAAAAAATTATGGAAAAAAGAACAAAGCAGAAATGGAAAAAAAATTGCGACATGCCTCGCGATTACATTTTTTTCATTATCGCTTTTTTCCTTTGCAGAATATCTGTGATTAATAAAAAAAACTTGTCCCTCGTGTCTTTCTCGTGTGCATTGTCGCTGTCAGCATAAATAGTATGTCGATTATATTGATAGAACACGCAGCATATTTCATTATTAATATTTTTTCTCTACTATTATGAAAAGAAATTGAGGAAGTTTTTTAGGGTGTATAATTTTTTGGTGGATTTTGTGAGGCAAGGCTATCGGTTTTAAGGGATGATTTTGTTAAATCGATTGGTACAAGAGAAGTTGGATGAGAATCCAAAACTGAAGAGATCATTAACTTGAGGACATTTGTAAGTTACGTCAAAAAAATGCCAAAGTCCAAACTCTTCTACGAAAAAGTATAATTTTGCAAGTAAATTTTAGCAAGAAAGTATTTATTAAATTATTTGATTCCAAACTTCATAAGTTTCTTCAAAAATTCGCATCGATACCCATGTTAATAAATCTTTTAACAATTTTTGCAAAACTGTACTTTTTTTCTTTCCAAAAAAGTATCGCTTAAAATGAGCCTGAAAGGCAAAATATCGCAGATTTTTTTCATGTCCTGAATTTCATTGTGTTGTCGTCACAGAAGACAAATCACCACAGATTTTTTTTCCTACCACCAACACACAAAAAAAAAGTAATAAGAATGGCAACAGAAAAGGCAAAAAAGTTGATGTGTGTGATTGAAAACGGCGAGGATAACGAAGACCCTTCAATGTCGTCTAATATTTATTACCTGCGAAATTCTGAGTAAACAAGAATTTTAGAGATGCACACAATAAAGAATTCAACGATCAATCCCCAGATGCATATCTTGCATACATCCATAACTCTATCTCACTTCCTCTCTTTTCTATTATTTTTTTTGTGTTTTTTTTCGCCTACACTTACACCTAAAAAAATCATTTTGTTTTGTTTTGTTTGAAAAAATGTGCGTGCGTGCCTCGATGCATTGATGCTTTACTATCCCTTTTTTTCTGTGTGCCACATTACTAACTATTTGTGTGTTCAATTCTACTTATTTCTGCTTCTTCTTACTCTTATCCTTCTGCGTTTATTTTTCATTGTTATCCATTTTTTTCGCATTCGACATTTGGAATTTGTTCCTCGTCTATTTTAACAACAAAAAATTTCCATTGAAACCAAAAAATATTTTTGTTTTGTTTTGCGGGCACATCGTTACACTGTGAATCATGAAAAAGAAGAGATTTTTTTATTTTTTATTTGTTTCCTTCTACTTGTAGGAGATAAAGAATCTTTGAATGTAGGCAGCGAAATAAGATTTTTTTTAGTGCTTGACAAAAGATTTTTTAAATCCATCATTTCCGAGTGAATTTGTTTGATGAAAGATAATTGTAAGGGATATGAGATCAAAATTGAGTAGTTGCTAAAAGGATAAATTTTAATTTTTTTATAAATAGAACTTGATATTTAGTTGACACTTTCTATGAAATGCATTTGTTATTATTATCATCAAGTTTGCTTCCGATTAACTGTAAATTTTGAACTGCTCCTTTATGAAATTTTCAATTTATAGAACAATTTAGTATAATTTCCATTTGAAACCTCAATTTCAAAAAAAAAAAATTCCAAAGATTTTGAAAAATTTGTGCACTTCAATTAACTGCATCAAACTTAACCCCAATAACCATAACCACATCGAAACCTTATCAAACAAATTTACATTTACAAATCACCTGAAACTACCTATCAACAAATATTATTCAGTGACAAAGACAGGACGTTAAAATACATAATTAAAAGGAAATACATCGTGATGACATTAATGGTGTCGTATCTATAGATTGCAATTCAATTAGAATTTACATAATAGTATCATCTTAAAGGAGTTGTCGGAAGAGAATAAGAAGAAAAGAAATAAGAAAATTGATGAAGGTTTTCAACACTTTCACTTGAATTGAGAATATTGTCGGCGTGTAATTGAATTTTGTGAAATGAGGTGGGCTGGGCGGTTAATTATGCAAAAGCGGATGAAATGCGGGATCCTTTAAATTATTTGTAAATTGTCTGAGAACTTCCTGATGATTGTTGATAATATTCTTAGTTATTATTATTATAGTTGTATATAATGTGTGATTATGGTGTTTGATGGGAATTTGTGAATGTGCCAACGATGCTGATTTATGTTAGAAGTTTTTAGGTTCAAATTTAAACAGTACAAACTCAAAAAATTAATATCACTTGTAATTAAATAAGAATTAGATCAAGAATTGAGTAGATAACTTCAAACTTAATTTTTTGGCACAGTTTAATCAAAAAGTTACAAGAACCTTATGCAACTTTATGATTAAACATATAATCAGGCAATATGAGTGTAATTTAATGCAATAATTTCACACATAATGAATTGAACCAAAAAAAGGATCGCTTAAATTATTTCTTTAACTTATACAATTAATCTTTTTTCTTTCCCCGATGCCGTTCAATGTACCAAAACTAGAGGCAAGGAGAAAAGGATCACATAACTTTTCATTTCGCAATCATAAATTATCACAAGCACAACCACTCTACTGCTTTTACTTTTTTTCCTTTAAATATATTCGATTGTTAGCGATAGCATAAGGAATAAGAAGTAAGACTCATGAATCTCAATTTTATCTCGAGCATATCGAAATCAATCGCTAATTTATTTGGCAAAGGTATTCATTGATTTCAATGACTTTTTTCTTTTTTTCTTTATTCAGTTATTGCTACTTCTTTTGGGGGTAATTTCTTCCCTTTCTTGTGATATTTTATGCTATTCAACTTACTTTCATTGTAAATCGGGAGCTACTAATGCTTAATACCGTTCAATTGATATTTTATTTATTCGTTAATAATACCACTAGGATATTTATTATGTGTGTGTGTAAGTCTGCGTGCATTTTTTGCGCCTTTATCGATTTATTTTCTACTGCCTTGGTCTTTTGAAAAATGCGAAATAAGTGCGATTGACTGTGAAAGAGGACAGTTTTATGGTATTGGTAAAAATGTCAATTCGTTACAGTTTCAATTCTTTTTCTTTGCTTAATATAAAGATATTTATCAAGATCATCGCAGGTAGATATTGAATGGTACACTTACAATAAATGCAATGATACCATTTAAACCCTACGATATATGAAGAAATTCCTTCTAATTTTTCTCCATTCAACTTTTTTTCTTGTTATTCTTTCTCTCCTCTTTTCATTCTTCAATTTATGTAATGAAAATTGAATGTTGCAATTTATTAAACGTAAATTTTTAAATGAAAAATGAGAATGAACGACTTCTTTTTATTTTTTTGCTCAATTGAAAAAAGTTTTTGCTGTGCATAGTGGAAGAGAAAAGGTATAAGAATAGAACACTGAAATCGCATCAATGATAGAAGATCGATAAATTGGAACAAAGCCTTCTTTTTAATGCAATTTTATTGATGAGATTGAAAAGGATTTTTTTGTAGATGGGATATTTTTAAGTGCTTATTAGCTCGTTTTTAGTGGTGAGGCTATGAAAAATGTAAAAAGTTGAATTGACGTTTGGATGTTTTTGTAGGTTATCATAAATTGATCATCGATATCTGGGGTGCACCCGGATGTGTATAGAAAATTTGAGATTTTGTTCCAAAAACAATCAAACATTATTTTCTGAATTTTTGAAACTAAAAAATAGTTAAAAGTGAAATAATTTTGAATTTTAATCCTAATAAACGGAAAATTTCCAAACCCAAATAAATGCGCTATTTCACTCCAAACTAAAATCAAAAGTGAATCAATTGTAAGCAGAAAAATTAGAAATTAAATTTATGAACATCGATTGCACATCCGAAATGCATGCTCATCTTCTTCTTCTTTTCTTCATCTTCTTATTTTTTTGGGCCACACGGGTCACGTGGACTCCGTTTTCTTTTATTCGATGATTTTGATCTAAAAATTGCAGCTGCCTTTTAAATGTGATCACATTAGAGAACAATAAGAAATCAGGAAAAAAAAATATTCACTCAAACGATTATCAAAGATTTTTAAAAGATGAAGATTAAATTTTTCTTTAGAAAGTAATGAAGATTTTTGTTTTGTGAATAGATTTCGCGAAATGGTAAAAGGGGTTTGAGTTAATTTGAAATAGAGAAAGAACAGATCAATTTCATATTATGAACAATTTTGATCTCATTTTGCAAACTATGCAATCCTTTTTTACCTTTTTTACCTCGCTATATCAATAAGGAAAAATAAAATTTCATTGTTTCCTTATTAAATTGTTCTGCAGATTCATGCTACATACGCACGTGAAATAATCGTTTGGAGATCAATAAAAATGTATATATGTGTACCAAAAACCCTTATCGAATGTCGTTAAAATTAAGGACATTTGGGGAAAGCAGACCATTTTTTTGAGAACAGAAAAAAGTGTGAAATATAAAAATTGAGAGATATTTATTTAATTTTATTACTCAGAATTTTGTTAATGTCATCATTTATTTGCAAAGGATAATAATGGATAATTTAATTTTTGTTATATAACGAACAATTGTTGTTGCTATATTTTGAATGAATTATGTTTTAAACTGATCATGAAAATTTTTCTTGATGAAATGATGAGGGTGATGGACATGTAATGATCAATCAATTGTTCATTATGTAACTATCTGTGGGCTACATTTATGTGTATGAATCGAATTCGAAAAAAATCTTAAGCATAAATCATGGAATTCTTATTTAATGCTTTGAATGCTCAACAATTAACGTAACCATCAACAACTTCTTGAATTTGCAATAAAAATATTAAAACTTAAATTATGTGTTAATTATTAGCATCGATGCACAATGTTATGGAAAAAATTCATTACAATAATTTACATACACACAAGTTTTTAGTATAATTAGGAAGATTTCACTAAAAATTAAAAGTTAAAATCAAAGTAATAATCAATAATCAAAAACAATTACAATCAGTAAGAAATTCCTATTCACTATACACGCATGAATGCAACATTGTATGCATAACAGCGCCAATAAACTGATTTGCTTTAAATATATGACATCGATTGTACAACTGACCTGTTAATTGGTGTGGGAAATGTACAGTCACATCAACTTGCGGCCACGAACAAAAAAAAGTGAAATATTTACATTAATTAATTAATTCAATGAACAAATTGCATTCGTTACTCTTATAATTGTTGGCAATGCGTACACATCACAACTAATTGACTAAGATCCTCATAATTGTAGTCAATATCCAATATTGTATGGTGTTGTGCATGCAACAATCTTTCAGAAATAAAATCTACACAGATATATATGCAAAAAATATGCATCAACGACCAGTTAGAGTTGGTTGTAGTGCATAAGCAATAACAAAATAACATACAGTGAGCGAAATCAATTAACGTAAATTGTTTTTCTGTGGATGATTTTCACATGTGTGTTTATATCTCTATACATACTGTTCAGTGGCGATAGCCAATTTGCGGCCTGTAGCAGTGAATAAAAAAAAGAACAAAAAATAAAACACACACGAAACAGAATGAAAGAAAAACGCACATTGAATGTCCATTAAAAAAAATATCGGAGTAAAAAATAATTTTTAGTCGTTGCCAGAGAGTGAGATTAATACGATGAGATAAGATTATTGCAATAAATGCATATATATATGCAGAAGAGATTTGATGCACAGCGGGGATATTTCATATGCAATTTTTACGGCAGCGAATTTTTTTTCAACTCTTTTGCATTCAATGCCGCACGACAACTACAACAACAGAAAAAATCTGAGATAAAATCTGAGTGAAGAGGCAACATAATAAAGCGTAAATTTATTTATTTTTCATTGTGCATTGACAATTTCACATCGTCAAATATTGTACAGCTAAAACTCTTTTTTTTTTGTGCGTGGATGGTTGGATATTTTATAAAGGATGTTTACTCATCTGTTGGTTATTTGAAATTGAAACATCAGATGTTGATGGGTAGAAAGATCTTTATTATTATGGAATTTGTAGTGTTTGATTCGCGATGAAATTTCATACATGATACGGCATCTATCTAGCTTGCTGAGGGCTTTGTAAGCCTATTGAAAATAAAACTGTTAAGTTTACTGATTGGTGGGGAATGAATTAAGTGTCAGATGATGGTTACTTTTATTGAAGGTATTACATACTGTGTATATTGTTGGATGTTATTGAAACAAATTAGTTGCTCGTTTAATACTGAGTTAATAGAGTTTCTACTTATTTTTTAATGTTTTGTTGGACTGTCAATTTGAATGTTTGTTAAAGACCAAAAGAACCTTGCTAATTAAACAACAAGCTTTAAAAGAACTTTAGAAGTAATAATCATAAATTCAACTGCATCTCTTACTAATCCACTTGACAACTACAGCAAAAATTTTTTCATTACATTTTTATCTCTTAATTGTAAATTTGCATATGTCCACATACAGAAGAAGAAAAAAACTGCTTAACGGCAATTATCAGACATTGTTGACAATAAATACATTTTCATTCATCAAAAGCCAGAAGCCAGAATTATTATCTTTCACTTATCTCAATGCATCACGCAGTCACATTTTCAGTATGTATGAAAGAATAAATTCATTCATTCAGATATATCTGTGCAAATATTTATCATGTATTTCCGTCGCGAAACGCCGTTTTTTTATGAAAGAATCATTCATTTATTCGCTCATATGAGATCATGAGATGTTTGTGCAAATATCGAGACTCTATCATTTCCCTTTTGACTTTATACATTTAGTCGTGTTTTGTGTAAAGCTATGATGACCACTTGTAATTGCATGTAAGCATAGTGAAGTATTATTACTTTATGGGTATGGAATATGATTGTTTTTAGTATGAAGGAAGAACTAAGAGTGATATTTTAGTCAGTTGCAATTTATAATTAGGATTGATGAGGATTGGATGCTTAATTGTCTTCTTGGTTTAAATATAGAGAATTTTTAGGAATTAGATCGACATTCATAATCATTAAATAATAACCCAGATTCTCCGTTAGAACTCCAAATTCAGCTTTTTACTGCCATTATATCAAGTGTTTATGTGCCTATAAATCAATCAAAATCAATTCATTCAAAATAACCAAACTATAAAAACTTTACAGCTTCTAAACTTCTTACAATCAATAACAATTTACCAAAGTTTCCAATCCTGCGTTATCTTTAGCAATCATAACATAGTGAAACGAAGATGTAAACAAAATAAATTGCGATGATTCTTTTCCCTCTCGAAACTAAGAAATCAATTTTTAGCGCCAGAAATCGACAATAATACTTTACGGTATGATTCAAAGAAAGAATGAAAGAAAAATATTATCATGAAAAGAATGAGAAATAAAGGAAAATGTATGCATGACATGATGGTCATTGATGACTCAAGTGTCGCCGCATTGACGTATATGTGATTTGCTTTCCTTCTGCTCTCTATCTCTGCTTACTTATTACTTTGTTCTTGTTTGTTCTGACTGTTATTTTCATTTATCAGCTCTTTATGTTCTTATTTTTCTCATCTTTGTGTGGACATTCATTCCCATCCACACTTTGCCGTCGTTTTTTAAAAAATTATTTTTTTATAAATGAAAACAAAAAAACATACAGAAGAATCCGTCGAGTGTTGCAAACAATTTACAAAATAGCCAGGATATAAATATAACTGACAAGAAACAAAAACAAGAATGAAGAGGGGTTAGATGAAAGGGGATATTGGGTGTTGGTGGTTAAAACTTTTCTTGTAATGAATTTAAATTTCTCGCTCATAGCTTTTCTCAAATTTCATGCAAAATTTAAACTTTTGATGTCTGAACGAAAAAAAAAAGCAGTCCTTACTTTACAAAAATAGCCCACTTTTTGATACATTCATACCATAAAAAACTCAGTTAAAAAAAAGGAATCAAACTCCACATAAAGTGTTAAACAATAAGTGTGTGTGCAATGAAATGAATGAAACGATAACGGCTAAATTGTGAAATTTAGTTGACATAGAGCATCATAAATATTTCTACAGTGCGAGTGAGAATGGCGAGTGAAATCACAAAAAGATGAAAAAGGAAAACAATAGCCTCAACATATCTTTTATGCACATTTCGCGCGATAATGGATTCGTTAAGCTTGATTAGTTTATTTGTAGAATATCGCAATTTATTTCTTTTGTTGTGCCTTTATAACCGTGCACGACAGATTCTCAATTAAAAAGTCTTAGAATAGACATATTTTCATGTCGATTTATATATTGAATTTAAGGTGACATGCATGTGCATTTGATTGCAATTTTCTAATATAAGCTGACCAATACAACCATAAGTACTTAACTGCAATTTTAGATGAACACAATGTGCATTGAATTGACGTTTTACGCTCAAATTTGTGCTCTATTCATATATATGCGAGGGTGTAAAAATTATCCAAACAATAGCCGTGTTAGATTTCATTAATTAACGAGGACAATGACGCAATGTGTGTGATCAAAAAGAAAAAAATGCGAGGGTTGTATGATGGCCTTAACAACTGCTAAAAATCTCATCTTTTCTACTTTTCACATTACAATAAAAGAATGTATCAATAATATGTGCAGAGGAATGGAGTGAGAATCATACACAAAAGGATTCATGTAAAATGCTACATGAATTTTTCGTGGGTACTTTTGTGAAGCTGTGTTTTAATAACTTTAGTCTAAGTTCACATCACCAACATCCAGTTGCAGTACCGCACAAAAATTATTCCATATGTCCAGAAAAATTCTTTTATTTGACAATAAAAATGCACAACAATAAAAAAGCAGTGAGAGCAGTCAGGGAATAAAAATTAATGACATTTATATTTGATCAGCATCAGTAGCTTCAGAAATAGTCATTAAATTGAATTTTTTTTCTTAATCGTTATTCGGACACATTTGAGTGAATGCAAACGTAACTTTTTTGGCCGTTGTTGTTTTTTTTTCTTTCTCTCGTGTTCATGAATTGTTTGGTTATAAATTACACAATAAAGGAAGAAGAAAAGAAAACCTCTAAATGCTGGTAAAAGCATTTATTTTCTGTGTGTTTGCCATACTGCAAATGATAAATGATGATTTTTTTCGTCTCCTATAAATGCATTCAGCTTATCCTGTAAATGTACATAAACAAAAAATCTGTAACATAAAAAAAAGTATTTTATTTCATATGTAAAAATCATGGCGGGAACTTCCAATAAAAAATTATAATGATGATGATGGCTAATAATCATAAAAAATTCTTTCGTAATTTCGCTATTATGCATATTAGGCAATTTATCCTGCGATGAAAATAAAATGTATTTAGATGCATTTAGGGATATCACGAAAAGAGATTAATAGAAATGGTAGGATATAAGTAAGGAAATGTGAGATAAAACGCATTTCTGTGTCTCATTTTGCATTAAAAAAAGGCTAGAGATCTAATCATGAGATAAAAAATACATGTTAAAATTTTTATGACTGATTAATTGTTTGTGTGGTTGATTATTAGGTAAATTGTTAAGTTATCAAATTTAATATCTGATTTATTGGTTAGTGATAAGAAAATGCAATTATTTGCTTAGAAAGGTCAAACTGTTCCAGCTAAACGCGATTTGCTTAAAATTATTTAAATCCTCAATAATAGACAGACATCCCGAAAAAGAATCTCTCTGGTACAAACCAATTCTTCACAACTATGTATTCTGCATTTATTTATTCCTTTCTTTCTTTGCATTCCGTTAATTTTTGACCCCATCCGCACATCACGCAAAACATTGGTTTTGATTAATCGACAGATTACGGTAACAAAATGCATACATAGTCACAATATGAAACTATTGTACAATAGTATGAGCCCTATTCTTAAAGCCGATAACATCAACAAATAAAAGTGATGATGCATAAATATTTTATTCAAATTAGATTTCGCCGTGAGACTTCTCATTTGCCTTTAATATGTTATTGTTGTTGTCGTCGTCGTCATCGTCAAATTCTTTTCGAACACACCGTGTGCATGTTATGTTCTATTTTTCTTCGACAAAAATTCAACAGAATAAAGAATTAAAAATCAAAAAATTAACAAAAAAATGCATGCATGCATTCACAATTTCAAATAACCCCTTGAGGGCATGCAAGCAAAATACAATTAGGGAAGGTAAGAAGTAGAAAAAAGTATCGCCGTCTTAATTCTCGTCATTCCATAACATTAAAAGAGGATTTAAGAAATGAGAAAAATATGTTTATTTAGCCGGCAATTGAATAAAAACAACAACTGCGATCCTGGGACATTTACTACGGGATTGTGTGTAACGAAGACCTTTCTAAATTCCTTTTTTTTCGCATCGTCATCAGCAGGAATGCTCAGCGATTTAGAATATAAATGTTAGGAATTTATGAATAGGCAACCAAATTATCTTCCCTGTGCTCTTCTTCATTACTTTCTTTTACGGTTTTTACGGGGTTCTTGAAGAATGTGAGTAATGTGAGCATTTTGGGTTGAAGGAATTGGCATTTGGTAATATTTGATTCCTAAAATTATTTGTTGAGTAACATTTACGAATCATGAACAGTTTTGAAATAATTTTAAAATGCTAAATTTAGTTTCGTTTCCAAAAATAAACAATAACTGCAAAAATGCGCTATATCCATTCCCATGAGAACAAACATTTCCAAAACTTTTCATTTTTGTCCCATTCGTTGAAAGAGTTGAATCAACTTTAATCCGTTGTTGTTACCCATTGTTGTCGTTTTCTATCTTTAATATTGCGACAGATAGTCAACGAGTTTTCTTTAGTTCTCAAAAAATACATATACTGTCCTGTCCCTACTTCGATACAATTTTAAAGATGCACAAATAAAAAAGGAGAACATAAGCGACATGTGAAAGTTATAAATAGACACGTCAATTTTTCATAATGAAAATCCTTTTCTAAAAAAAACTGGTTTTTGAGACAATTTCATTTATTAAGGATTCATGCCCGTCCCGGGGTAGTAGTGGACAATTTTTGTTTTTATGACAACAATCGCCCATTAGAGAAGAGAATTATTCATGAAATACGGGATCGCAACTTAACATAAGACACGTCCATTCGTGACAAACAAACCATTAACTGTATACAAGACATTTCTCTTCTTTGTTAATGATGATGATCATCCTCAATATTATATTTTGATGAATGTGCAATGGCCTCTGTTCCTCTTTTATTGTTGTTGGTTTTTATGTACAATTTTTGAGGTCTTTACGAGCCAACCGTTTTCAAACAGGACAAATCCCGTTTGAGTCACATGAGAGGACTTCTTTATTTTTTGTTGAAGAATTCATCATCAACTTATATCCTCAAACATAATCAAGTATTCATACATAGACATGCCATAGCACTTTGAGAATGAATGACGAAAAAATGTCAAAAACTGGATCTTAAAAAACAAATGTGTGTCTTGAGCATGAACAAAAAATATAAAAATATAAAATAAAAGCGGGCGAAAAGAGATACTTTGTGGACATGATAATGCGTTTTAAATCTTTATAAATTTGATTTTCCTTTTTTCCTCCTCACCATGAACGAGTTTCCTTCTTCATACTTTTCATACATATGATGGAAAAAAATTGTTATGTGAAATCTGCGACAAAGCTGGATTTCATCAAACGGGACAGTTGGTGAAAAAATGATTTTTTTGTTGCTGTTCCTGCTTTTATTTTTTTTGATGAATGATGATGCATGTTTGTTTTACGCATTATTGTTTGTCCTATGAATATTTTATTGTCTTTATAATTTCTGATTGTAAACTAGTATTATGAATTTTGCTTAAAAATGAAAAGGTGCTGATAGCCGTGAGATAGAAAAAGACAATTTTAATGTATTTCTAAAATTAAATTCGTCCCTACCCTTTCATATTTTTGGTGAGTTGATAAATATTTTAAGATTCAATATTTATTGATGTCAGTTTTCCAATCATTAATAATATTTATACCTTCAAAATTCTGATCAAATGACAGTATAGACACAAGATGGTCACATGCGCGATGACAGTGTCCGTTTTCAATATACAATAATTTAACGGCGTGTAATCGAGATGGACTCTCTATACTTCTTTCTCATGATTACTAAACTCAACAATATTTTATTAATGTGAAGGAGAAACTATTTTTGTTCCCTGATGTGAATTGAGATTTTTATATTTTGTATCGTCAATTTGATTTTGATCAAAACTAAGGCAGAGAATTTAAAGGGGGTAGAAATTTAATACAGTCGGTCAGATGAGATGTAGGAAAAGTATAAACAACGCGAAATAATGACCACTGTTGTGTGTGAATAAATTGAAGAAATAGAGAAAAATTTCCCTTCCTTTATTTACTTTCTTTTCACTTCTATTTCGTCGATATTGCTGCTGATGTTTTGGGATTATGTGCTGTGTGTTTGTCTAGCTTTTTGGCGAATTCTGTGGACGGATTTTTATTGTATTTTATAACATCTTTTTAAAATTGTATGTCGAGGCAATTTTTGTTTTTATGACCATCGACTGTGAGCTGTTTGATGTAAAATTTGCTTTCACGATACTTTGAACAATCAAAGAGGATGAGAAAAATCAATAAAATTTCCTTCACATTCTTTCGACGTAGCGAGAAATAGCAAATAAAGGATATTTTACTCTCTCAGACCGGTTAGCTTGATTTTTCCCTTTTTCATATTTTCTGTTGTCGTTACTTTTCATTTCTTATAGCCACCCTCGTTGAATTATTATTATCATGACCATTGCTGCTGCTTTTTCTGTTTCTGTTCTGATATACTTCTTTGTTAAAAATATCGTAATATAAATAGGGAATTGATGTGAAAAATAAATAATTTAATGTCCGAAATTGCCGTCATATGTACACATATAAATTTCTTTTGAGGGACAGTGAGAGGTTGAGTTGCATTTTTGTCACTTTTTGGGAGATTTTATGTTTTGATTTTATTTTTTAAATAATGAAAAAGTCTGAGTATTAAAGATTATTTTACTTTCTTTGAAATCTTTGAAAATATTGAAAGAAAATGTACCAGTTTGGAATTTGTATGACCTTCAGAATTACTTAAAAGTCTGGTAAGAAGTCAAATTTTGTTAAAATTATCTTCTTAAAATCATTTTTATTTTTTGAATATTTTGAAATTTTTGAATTTTATTTTTTTTAAAAAAATTATTTACATAAAACCACCAATTTCTGATTCATACACAAAAAATTTTTGAGCAAACATAAATTTTCTCCTTGATATCAATGAATACGGGCTCTTACTCGAATATCATAAGAGCTCTTGAAAAAAAGTGAACAAAAAGACGCGAAAATGTGAAATGTAAGTCAAGCGTGAATATCCAAATAGAACGGATGTTAAGCAAGCGAATAAAGAAGGGCCAGTGTACATATTTTCGCACACAACACACAAACACAAAGCAGCCTTTACTGTTGCTAAAATTCATTCACATGTGGCTTATCATTAAATACATCAAGCACACCAGCAAATTTGTATTCAATAAATTTATTTTTTTTTCTCCTTCCAATCGCTGGTAATTTCTCGCACTAGAATATTGGTTTGCTGAATCTCATGGTCCCATCAGTGTAGATGATTTATCGCATGAGGTGCTGTGATTTATGGCTTCAGTATTTACTTAACCTTTTATCCTTTTTTTTCTTTTTAACTATTTTTCTCCTCCTTTCTTCTCCTCGATGTCAATCGTTTAAAAAATGAAATCTTTTTTTTTTTTTTTGGAAAAAATGCAAATTAGAGAATGAGGTGCATTTAAGGTACGATTCACTAACAAGGTATAAAATACAATTTATATATTTTTTTTGACTATACTGAAAATGATTTATGTCGTTAAATCTATGTTGAGAACTGGTTTTTGGGCATGGAATTGAGTAAATATTTATCTTGCAATTGTTAACTGCCTTCCTAGTTCTTTATGCATACATTGTCCTTCAGGCATAAAACTTTTATTTTTTCTTCTAATTATTTCCCCGCTTAATTTTAATGCAGACGAAAGAAAAAAATCTTTAAACTCAGGGATCGATGAAAAATGTCTTTTAATGGGACGTCGTGGTAATTTAAATATGTGTGTAAAAGGGAATAAAAGACAGCTTTTTGTGTGCAGTTTTTAGTAAAATCTTATTAAAGATATTAATCAATGTTGGTTGCACTAATGACACTTTTTTTGCTCGACTACCAATTGTTGTTATTTCTTTGGCCCGTTTCTATGATAAATTGGTGGGCCTTACCGTAGCTAAATGAGATAAATTGTCCTTCAACCTCTTTTGTATTATTTTTTTTGTCAAACATTTTCGATTTGTTTCTGTTTTTCTTTCTGTCGAAGTTTTTGTATGAAAATGTATTGAATTGAATAAAATTGAAATATTGGTTATTTGTGGACAGAGAAACAAATCTATTGGACTAGAATTTGGTGTCCTTAAAGTAGAAGATTGCAGATGTGTCGTTACTGCTAAAATTTAGTCTAAATTAATTTAATTCTGCGAATAAAATTTTGTATCGATTGCCTGTCCTATCTAAAGACATACACTTTTTATATTTAATTCCTACAAAATCATATTTATACAAACATTTTTAAACATCAATAGTAATCAAAATGAATCTGACGAGCCCTTCAAGATATATGAAAATTAGCCACTTATGAAATTAATTTTCATGCTCAAATAAAAAGGCAAGTGGAAGCACATAAAAATAAACGAAATAAAAAAAATTGCACAGTAAAAAATTCCTTTTAACAATTTATTTTGCTGCATAAATTTAGCACAGCTGAATGATTTCTTGAGTGTTTCATTAAATGCGAACTCGACACGACAAAAAATATTTTCTTTTTATTCATTTTAATGGAACTATTTTGAATGGAAATAGTCGAGTGCTGATTACTGATTTCGCGACATTTCAATAAATCATTTGTAATATTTTTCTATTCTCCTCATAATTCTGCATAAATGACGGTTTTAACGATCAAAGAGTTGCAATTTTTTGCTACTCTCCTGGACGTAATTTTATTAGAATTGCCTTCAGGCTGCAAATTTTTTTTTATAATAATAATAACACTGCATATAAAAAGAGAAGCACATGCACATTCGCGTTTTTTTTTCGCTTCGATAGCACAAAGAAGAACAAAATAAACGACGTGAATAAAAGAAGGGATAGAACGAGATATGTTCTTGCCATACGTCCTCTTATTATTTCCATTCGAGAACACTGCACTGCATCTATAAGAATATAATAAAAGCAACCTCGTCGCTAAATAGTTACAACAAAGAATAGAAGTGAGTATTAGTCGCGTGCATACGCGATATTTTATTGCGTCCCTTTTATTATTGCCTAATTCTGCTTAAGAGCTTCAATTCTCCCTAATATGATTTTATGTTTTATGTCCTCACCGTGCATTTAAAAATAAAATTGTTTAACAATACAGTGGGTCTTTTTTGGCTACAAAAGAATATTTGTATAATAGAAGTTGATGATGATGACGGACGACGACTTCGACGATGATGATTTTAACGAGTCGATTGTATTGTGTCTCCCTTCCTCATCTGGACATTTTAATATGAATTGTTTTCGTGATATTAACGTTTGATGGTACAATAATAATAAGAATGTCGCGATGTCAGCACGATTTCTCTCGTTATAGAAATGCCGACAAGCAGCATGCACACTTTTTACAATAAGTTGAGTGCCGCGTAAAAAATTCATTTACAAAAAAAAAAAAAAAAAAAACCCAGTAATGAATTAAAGATTGAGTAGTTGAAAAATTATGAATATTTTAGACTTTCAGATTCTCATCAATAGTTAAACTTTTGTTTTAATTTTACTTTTACATTACTACACATTTTTCGAACATTCAAGACTATTTTTACTTTTGTAAAATTAAAGAATTTGGGGAACTTAAAGTTTAAATAGTCGAAAATTCGGGAACTTGTGTTTTTCAAGCGAATATTTTGCAAGCGTATGTTCAGTATGCGAGTATTTCTCAAGTTTATGTTACCGATAATTTTAGAAAAATACAAAAACCGACTACATTTTAAAATCCCAAAAATATTACAATGACTAAATATTTTTGATTTATAAACAATTAGTTCCAATAGAAACCCCATAATTGAAATCACACAAGCACCAAGCCAAATATAAAATCCATATGCTAAATCATGAACACTAAAAACTTTTAACTTGCTTTTTTGTTCTAATCCATTTTGTCTAAAATTCACCCAAGTATGATACTCATATGAATGCTGAATAATTCCCATTGTAATAAAACGTTGCACAATCTTATCCGTAAGTTCAAATAAAAAGTGATTTCTAAATGTGGAAATTCCATATTGATGTGTGACAAATGGTTGCTTCAAGATTCTCGGAGAGCATTTACAGATTGATCCAAAAATAGGAAGTTGTTCATGGGGTAAATAGAATGCTAATTTTGCTGAATAATTTTCTCGTTGTTGCAAATATTCATTATTAAAGTCGGCAATGCTTGTGAATGTGTGTATGTTTGGTCTGAAATGAGAAAATTAAAATTTAGTATTCTTTATTTAAGTCCAAAAATTTAAATAATACCTTGTATTTGCTTCGACCATATTTTCTAATGAACTCAAAATGTGACTGTAATTAACTGTTACTATAGTAAAATTTTGAGAAATTAAATCATCAATTGTTTCAGGTGACGGTTTCCTCATATCTGACGTCATGAACTCGAATAATTTACTTTGATAGCATGTTCGAAAGATCAAACAAAATCCAATAAAACAAATTAATAAAAATCGTGGATACGACATTTTTGGAATTTTAACTTGTCCCAATCCAAAGAAAATGAAAGCAACATTCAATGTTGGTGTAGTGATTCCTTTACCATAGACTTGATCTTGATATTTTTGTGGTAATTTATTAATTATGAAAATTATCCAAAATGTCACAAAAAAAGTTGAAATTAACCAAATCCATGTTTTATCATCAAATGGTAGGAAAAGTTTTTCACTGACTGTGTAAGGACACCCAGGTGTTATTAGAAATATCAGACTACTTTCTGCAAAAGACAAAGAGACATGATATGTGCTGTCAACTGTTGTCCTTGCTTCAAATAATACATGAATTTGTTTATTCTGCTCATGTATTATGAAGTCATTTGGTTTTCTTCCATTTTGCGTGTCTGTAACATACTTGAAATTTGGATAAAAATTTGCATAATTTCCCATTGCATTAAAAAGATCAACAATCATTCCTTTCTTTTCTTTAGAAAATTTATCAATATAAAAATAATTTGGAATTTGTTTTAAAACTCCTGATGAAAGCATACATTTATGAAAATATCTAAATTTTTCAAAAATCTCCAGCTTTTGGCTCCATTTTTGAGTATGTCTGTTGAATGTATTGACAGTAATTGTTGCAGGATGATTACAGGCATGAACTGTAAACCATTCAAATGTTATTAATTGAATGATATCTTTTTCTTCATAAAAAATATATTCAAAATAAGGCAATTTGCCCGTAGAAGCAAATAAATATTTATCAATTAATAGCTCATTTAAAAAGTTTCTTCCATCATTTAAATATACTAAAAATATTAGTGGCTTTGGATAATCATTTGTCAATGAAACATAGTAATTTAAAGTATTAAGAGTAAATATATTTTGTGTAATGATAATTGCTGATTCGTTCATTGTAAATTCATAATTTGACAATCGTATTTCATCATTAGTTTCTATAATTTTTGATGAAAATTTTCCATTACTTCTTTCTTGTATTTTATTGATTATTGAATTGTCTGAACTTTTGTAGGTTATAAAATCAAATAAAATTGACTTTCTAACGTAAAATTCTTCAATTACATCGCAAATTGCTTGAAGAATTTGATTTTGACTGTCATAATTTGATGAAGATATGAATGATGTGTTTAACTGGATGATAAAAATCCATAATACTGTACGAAAGTTAAAACTTTCTAAATTTTTCTTAATTTTTATTTGTCGAAATTGATTAAACTACGTCTAAATATATACTGAATTATATTAATAAAACCAAAAGTAAGACATAGTTTTTTTCAAAGGTTAAATGTTAATCACCAATTTAATTGTTTATTTGTCGTACATCTAACACAGTGTTGGCCAAACTTTTCGGAGACTCGGCCAAGTCTCGGCACACTTTTGACAAAACATTTTCTCACAGCACATAATTTTTTTCAAAGAATTACGTGGCACATCGGTTGGCTTTCACTGATCTAGTAGACTAATTTGAAGAACTTGTCATCTAGTTATTAATCTATGAAAAAAATAATTTTATAAATTATAAATGCATGTTCAATTTATATCTGATTTTATTGCTCCACATTTTCTCAACCTTTCAAATATACAAGAATCACAACAATTTTGTCTAAAAACTGTCAAATGAAACACAGTTAATTCGAATAAAAATCCAATGAATGAAATTCCACAAGCTCCAAGCCAAATATAAAATCCATATGCTAAATCGTCAATATCTAAAATTTTCTGTGTGCTTTCCTCTTCCTCAACAATATTTCGAAAATTTACCCAAGTATGAAATTCAAATGAGTGTTGTATTATTCCCATTGGTATAAAGCGCTGTACAATTTTATCGGTTAATTCGAATAAAAAGTGATTTCTGTGTGTTGAAATTCCATATTGATGTGTAAAAAGTGATTGCTTTAAGATTCTAAGAGTACACTTGCACAATGAACCTAGAATAGGAAGTTGTTCACTGGGTAAATAAAATGCTAATTTTGCTGAATAATTTTCTCGTTGTTGGAAAAATTCTTCATTAAAGTCATAGATGTTTGTGAAAGTGTAAATTTTTGGTCTGAAAATATGAATGAAGTTTGAATTATAATACAATAATACAATAACATCATACCTCATATTCTCTTCAATCATGTTTGTCAATGTGTTTATAATATGACTATATCCAATCGTCACTATCGTAAAATTTTGATAGTACAAGTCTTCAATCGTTTCTGGTGACGGTTTTCTCATATCTGACGTCATGAACTCAAATAATTTACTTTGATAGCATGTTCGAAATATCAAACAAAATACGATAAAACTAAGTAGTAAAAATCGTGGATATGATTTCTCAGGAACTTTCATTTGACCTAATCCAAAGAAAATAAAAACAATGTTTAATGTTGGTGTTGTGATTCCTTCACCATAAACTATATCTTGATATTTTTGAGGCATTTTGTTTAGTATGAATATGACAAGAAATGTCACAACAAATGTTAATGTCAACCAAATCCATGTTTCGTCATCAAACGGAAGGAACAGTTTTTCACTAACTGAATACGGTTCACCCGGTGTTATTAAAAATATGAGACTCGTTTGTGCAAAAGTCATCGTTATATGATAATAGCTGTCCAATGACGATCGAGTTTCATGAATGACTTGAACTCTTTTGTGCTGCTTTTGCAGTTCAAAATCACCAGGTACGAGGTGTTTTGGATTAGTTTGTATCTCCATTGATACAGCCCTAAACCAAGGCTCAAAATTTGCATATTGACTCATCGCAACAAATATATCAACCATTAGTCCTTTTGCTTTCTCTGAATGTTCATCAATATAGAAATTATTTGGAATTTCTCTCATAACTCCTGCGTAAAGTTTACAACCGTAAAAATTTCTAAATTTTTCAACACTTGTTGCTAAGATTTTATCCCACTTTTGAGTCCCTTTGTTAAATGAATTTAATTTCATTAATGCTGGCTTGTTACAGCCGTCCCTAGCAGCAATTTAGAACGAATCTTAAAGAATCTGTGAGGAAATTTTCCGGCCAGATTTTTTTTCTCACGAATCACAAAGAATTTGTGAGGAAAAGTGGCCGGAAAATTCCTTAACTGCACGGAAGTGCCCGGAAAATGCGTTTTTTCTGGCCATTTTCCGGCCGGAATTTTTCCTCACAAATTCTTTCATTTTTTCTGTACTAATCTGACAGAAAATGAAAGAATATGAGAGGATTATGAACGAATCTTGCAGGAATTATGAAAGAATCTTGCGGGAATTTTTCTCAAAGTATTTAAAAAAAAATTCTTTTTTTTCTTCCTCCTCTTTTTCTCTCACTTTCTCTCCACTTTATTTTCTTTTTTTATTATTATTATTTTTTTTTTGGAAGATTTTGTAAGGAAATTTTCTGTTGAAATTCTGCCAACTCGAACCCATGACCGCTGAAACCAAAGTCCCGAACTTAACCGCTGAGCTACCGCTATCTGAAATTATATAAATTATGTTTGGCGAAAAGACATATTTAAGTTGCTAATTTCTTTTGCCATAATTTTTATGATTGTTTTAACACTTATAACGCTTTATTCCAGTGGGGTTGCTTCAGGAGGGTCCAAGGGGTTCAGGGGTACCAAATAAATTCTTCCATAAATCCTGCATGATTCTTTCAAGGGAACTTAATTTTTTTATTATTTTTTTTTTTTAAATTAATATTATTTCAATTTAACGATTTTATATCTTGGTAAAATACTAAAATGATTTATTAGTAATATGAGTAATTTGTAAAAGAATCTTTAATCAAATGAATTTAAATCATTTCAATCATAATTATTTTTCAATAGGAGAATTTTAAAATGTTTAATTAGAATTTAAATTTGAAAATAGTTTTAAGCTATTTTTTATTCTTTTTTGTGGTTTTTCCATGAATTCAATGAATTTCTATGTATTTATTTTTCTATAAAACAGTTTTCTTTTTTAAACAAATTTATGTTTAACGAACACATAACGGTAAAGTAACTTTAATTTATTAGCTAAAAGTTAAGTATGGATTTTAGCATAATCTTGACTAGAGAGCATAATTTATATTCTGGTAATGATTTTCAAAATAAAAAACTTTAAAAGTTGTATTACGAAGTCAAAAATTAAAATTTTTTCATTTAACGGAACAAAAATTTTAATTTGCAAAATGGAAAAACAATTTTTGAAAACTCCAATATTTTAACAGAAACAATTATAATTACATTCCAAATTCTTAAAATTCTTCAATGCCAAAAAATGTGCAAAAAATCAAGAGAAAATCTGCCAGAAAATTTCCTCTAAAATTCCTTCAAATTCTGTTGCAACTTTTTTTTGTGATATCAGAAAATGAAAGAATCTGCGAGGAAAAATGGAAGAAAAACGAAAGAAAAATTCTTCACAAATTCTTTCATTTTCCGGCCAGAAAATTTTTTTCAAAAAAAATTTTATGACAGATTTTGAAAGAAAACCCCAGGAAATTTTTCTCGTAAAATTCTTCCATTTTATGACCGGAAAAACAAACGAATTTGTCAGGAAAAAAAATTCCGCCCAGATTCGTTCCAAATTGCTGCTAGGGCGTGACTCGTAAACCACTCAAAACTGATAAGGTCAATATTCTCATTCAATTCAGAAAGGATGTACTCAAAGAAATTTAGAACTCCAATTGAAGCATATAAATATTTTTGAATCACTATATGATCGAATAAATCCATTACGTTATTCAGTAAAGCCAAAAATTTAAGCGGTTTTGAATAGACATTCGTCAGCCTTATGTGATAATTTAAAAAATTTAACGTTGTGATATTATGAGTTATGATCAGCGCTGAATTGTTTAATGTGAATTTATAATTTTCTAAAAGATTCTCATCCTCAATTACTATAATTCTTGTAGAAAATTTGTTGGAATTTTTTTCTTGAATTTTTGTTAAAATTGATTTATCAAGACTTTTGAAGATTATAACGTCAAAAGGAATTGAACTTTTAATGTAGAATTCTTCTATTAAATCAAAAATTGCTTTTAACTTCGGGACTTCAGTATTGTTAATATTTAGATTTAATATTGATCCATTTACTGAAAGTATTGGTAAAACAGAAAATAATTGTAACAACATTAGCTTCGCTTTATTTGTTTACTATACAAATGCTAAATACTTACTAAATTTGATAGTAAAAATGTGTTTTGATTTCATTTCAAAACAAACGAATGTTTTTTACTAAAAAAAGTACATGTGTCATTTGAATGTATCAAAATAATTGAGTTTTTTATTATTTATAGAAATTTGGCTTTAGATTATCATTTCTAACTTAAAGTTTGTTGTAGTTATTATTTTTATGCTTTGTCATTAGTCAAATAATCGCTTTAATAACTTTAAAAAAATTTGCATCATATAATTTTCTTCCTGTCAAATTATCCACTGCAAAAAAGTTATCGACGACATATGATAGCACACCAGAAATGCAACAGACTACTGCTGTTGTCTGAATGAACGTTCATAAAACAAAAAAAAAAGTTAAAAAAGCGAGAAAGATCATCAGAAAGGAAACTGAATGACTGGATGAATATATAAAAAAAAATTCTTCTTACAATTTTGTTGTCAACATTGATTCTTGACACTTGTGCTTCTTCTTCTGGCGCTTTTAATCCCATTCTTGTTTTTTCGTATCTGTCTTCTCAGCGATATGTCGTTCCTCTTTTATATTATTTCGAGAACGTAAACTGTACTACATTGTTGGCACATCCGTCTACATCTTTCCGTTCTTCTCTCTATCAACTGTTGTTCAACTTTTTTTACTCCTTTGTTTTCTTTTTTAAAATAATATATATAATACAATATATGCCGTGAGGAAATAATGAGAGTAACACGAAACCGCATATACAAAATATTCTTCATTTTTTTCGGGTGGGCATCATTAAAATGCACTTTTATGCAATTTCACATTCAAGACAATCGCGAATTTCGTGTGTAATTTTTTTTTTCTTGTGTGCTCTGTTTTGCGTCAGTTGCTCACCGGTTGATCCCCACATTACACATGACGGGGCTTATGCACACACAACACATTTATTATGTTATTTACTACACTTTTTATACATCCATATTCTTTTTATATTCTTTATTTTAATTATAATAATCGACATCATGAAATTGTTGCCTTCTTCTTTGATAATGTTGAATATAACAATTGAGGGGCCTCGCTTTATTTCGGTTTACTGTCGCTGACTGATGTGCTTTTCATTGTATATTCATTCATTTGTTGCTTCTAGGGCTTCTTAGCGATTACACTTCGCTGGTCATCACGAATATTTCTTTATTTTATTTTTGTGCATTTGTTGCTGCTGCTGCTGAGAGACAACATAAAGTAAAACAAGTTGTAATATAGTTGTGATTACGTTTGATTTAAAGCGATTAATAATTTTTCAAAAAATTTACTCCGTTTAATTGTCATAAAATATTTTTTGAGTAGAAATGACATATTGTTTACAAAAAGTCTTAGCTTTCCATTTAATTGAAATTAAAATCTAATTTATGAATAGGTCCTATTTTAAACTTTTTTAAAATTTTAATTAGGTATCTTAACATTATAAAAAGATTAGGATGCAAATTTAAACTGAAATAGTTTACTAACAAATCATGCTAAAAGAATTCAATTGAATGATTACGTTCTCGTCTCTTTAAGTTCATTGTTATTAAAGACACAAGAATTAAATAACAAAAAAAAAAAAATAAGTAAAAATAAAAAGGAAATGAGCAACCATCCGAAAATTTTCAACCAAAAAAATGATTTTGTTTTTCGTAGAAACAAAAATTTTTTGTGTTATTCAGAAAAGGAAAATGATTATAATTCGCCAAAATTCTGCGATATCATGCAATAGCAATTGAAGTTTCTTTCAATCTCCCCAGAGCTTGCTTGCTCGAGAAAAAAAAAATAAAATCCAAAATCGCTGTCTTGACCATTAGCCAACAATGTTTATGCTGCGAGGGATAATCGTCCGCTAAATATTGCATGATGCTGCTGAATTTTTATTATACAAAAAAAAATTCTTTCAATTACTTTTTTTGTAGCTTCTCTTAACATGAAACCGTCTGCTTTTGTTGCTCTAATAATTGAAGAAATTTGTTTTAACACAAATACAATGATATAAATTACACATATACGTGCTGTAATACAGATAGAGATAGACTCTCGAAAATAAGTAAAATTAAATGTAGAGAAAGAAGGAAGAATTTCGCGAAAAAAGTAAAGAATCATAATTACTATTGCGAACTTTTTTCAACCATTCCCTGACTCGTCTCGAATCTACTTCTTATTTTATCATTCTACCAAGATCATTATGTTGAGCATGCACGGTGAAAATAATTAGTAAATACTCATTTCTTTACCTTATATTTTTTTTAAAGAGGCGAAAATGTAATTAATGAAAGCACAATGCCGTGAATGCGCGTCCACTTGAAAGGTTGAGAAATAAGCGGGGTAAAAGTATATTGAAGCATAAAGGCAGCGATGGCACGTAGAACATATAGGAAGAATGGAATAAAAAAAGTTTTTTTTCTTTCTTTCATGTTTGAAGCATCAATTGATCCATTAATTTATTGATTTTTTACCTCATTTGCAGAAATATTTAATAGATTTATTATTACTGCAGTGTTCAATACTCGTGGTGATTCTCAAAGCTCTTTGCTTTTTGTAACACATGAATATGATGCTTTATAATGATAAAAATATTAAAGGTATAAAATTAAAATTTTTTCCTAGTAATACATTTAAGATCATGTAACATGCAACGTTATTAGTAAGAAGATTAAAAATAGAGAAATTACTGATAAAGCTACAACATTTAAATTCGAAGAATTAATTTTGATGGGACGAAAACTAAAATATTATTGAAAAGTTATTGTATTAAAAAAAAACTTTCAGCATGTAAATCAAATTTCATTGGGACAGAAACAATTAAGCATGTCAAATATCTAAATATCACTTCATGACATTAAAAAGCACCGTCTTTAAAAAACTAAAAGACATGAAAAATCAATAAACTAAAAGTAAATTTTTTTCCTCTATCCAATTCTGAACCGTCATGTGTCACCGACTGGCGCAGATATATACATATAATTTTTTCTGACCGTTTCTTCGTGCATGTACACAATTTTGCTCTATATTTATTCCCTCGTCGAATGGATGGCATACAGCAACAGCAGCAGCAGCAGTAGCACAAAAAAAAACATTATTGAGATTGAGATTACAATTTTCTTCACGAATGACACATCAAAAAAAAAGAAGAAAAGAAGTTTGACCACCCATCGCAGCCCCACCATCAAGTCACTCACATATAGCATATATTCTGTATAACATTACACAAAAGAGCTCATTCATTTCACAATATATATATAAATGTATATTTGAAATCCACTGAGAGGAAAATGGGATGAGAAATGGAAAAAAATTGAGATGAAACAGCATCAACATCAGCATGTGCCATGTGCGGGACATTAAAAAAAGTCCATTATTGATTCGCGAAAGAAAAGAAGAAGCAAGAAAGAAGAAAAAAGGACATTGAAGAGTGAAAATACAAAAAAAAATTCTTTTTCAATCCCTTCTTTATTTTCCCTCGTTGAATCCAACATCCATCAACTGTTATGGCTATGACCATTCAGCCATACACTTCACAATCACAATCACCCCTTTTTTTCCTCTCACTGATGCTTGACTAACAAAAAGAAAGCGATTTTTTTATATTTCTTTTTTTTTTGCTCTGCTTACATCTCATACCCATTACTATTATAAATCGCCAGTTCTCTTCCTCCCTCACAACTTTACTTACGGCGATATGGCGAGAAAAATGCCAAACCATCATTTAAGGATGTGGATATGTGAAAAGAACGGTCGTTCGTTTTTTTTGCTTCTTCTGCTACTGTTGTAGATATGTGTACAATATATAAATATATTGAGGGGACGATGATGTTATTACAATTTCCATCAGGACGGCAATTTTTTTGTTGATGCTGCTGATGCTTTTTTTTCTTTCTTTCTTTCCTTCTTTTCACTGCTTTGCTTCATTATTTTTCCTTTTTCTTTTCTTGTTCCCTCTCGCTGTTAAAGCTGTTGTTGTTGTATTATGTTTTTGGACATTCTCTCTCGACAATTCATACTGCTTTCCTTCTTTTTCTTTCGCCTCTTTTTTGTATGATTTGATACATGTAAAAGTACAATCGGGACAAATGTCCACATGTAACTCTATTGATGGTGGGACTTGTGTGATAAATAGAAAATTCAATATTTTTTGACGGGACACTGGTTATTTTTTTTATTATTTACAATTTAAAACACCTATATAAAGTTCCTTTAAGATATTAAATTTAAAAAAAACTTTAGAACCGCAAAATTCTACAACATTGACTAAAAATATCTCAAAATTAATTATTTTTGCGAATTATATCTTCAGTGACTTTATTTGATTGAAATCTATCATCCGAACATACAATTTTTGCGCGAACATAGAAAATAAATGAGAGTAAGAATAAATAAATAAAAAAATAGCAAATTCAAGTTGATTGATAGAGCGAGGGTGATTTTATGTAAAAAATTTCATGTATAACGCCTTCGATACTTCCTTTTTGCTATTTTTTCTGCTACATATAATACATAAATAATATCCGTGGACCCTTCTTGATCATGACGGTGATGTGGATGACAAAAGAGTGGTGATGATGATGACGATATTGTATGCATGTACAGTACAGTTACGGTCAAAAAATTGTATTGAAAGATTCTTTCCTTTTTTTCATGTTTGCGTATGAAATTTTCTTACATCGTGGCATGTGTTTAGATTGTAAATTACCATTTTTGTGCCCTATTCTCCCTCAACGACTTCATATGGATTTTTTTTCTTCCACATGGAAACTTTCTAATTTTAGATTACAATTTTTTGTTGGACAAATGCTTTTTGTTTTGGATGTCTGTCTATTTTTGTACGAGTTTTTTCATCAGGATTGTCTATACAGAGCCCGAAGTCAACTCGGATTTTTTGTCAAATTTATATGACGAAGTTGACTCGACTACATGCAAAATTTCATCAACTTTGAGCTCTGTGTCTATAAATTCAAAAGCGTCTAAATTTTCACAACTGATTCAATTTTTTCTTACTTACTCCCATCTTACTCATATGTACGTAAATATACTCACGTTTAAATAAGCGTACAACTAGAAGTAGATAGATAAGTAAGATAGAGCACATGAGCAAGGAGAAAGAGACGTCAAATAATAAATTGGAAAGATGGTGAGTGGTAGTGATAGTGACCGGTACTATATTTCACATTTTTTCTTTTCATCCTCCTTTCTGCTAGAGATGAAAAAATAAAAGCGGTGTATAACATTTCATCAGAATCAAATGAGCGTGTGTACATTCGTCCTTCTACTAAATATTGCCTTTTATGCCATCACGTGTCGCTTAATTATTTTCTCTCTCCTCCGCTACACATGTTTTTTTTCTGCTGTTGCCTGCTATCGCCTTTGTTGCCAATTCTGCAATAAGAAAAAAATAAACCGTTGATTAGATTTTTTTTTCTATCCATTTATCGATATCTGTACAATTTGTTTATCAGAAAATTGGTAAACACGTCTTTATAACAATGCGATAATATTGAATTTCATGTATAGAGATATGAGAAGATGACGGACAATATTGAGCGTAACTTTATATTTATGTAATCAAATGTAATGATTTTCTGC
Organism: Chironomus striatipennis; assembly: GCA_026123125.1. Classification (NCBI taxonomy): domain Eukaryota; kingdom Metazoa; phylum Arthropoda; class Insecta; order Diptera; family Chironomidae; genus Chironomus; species Chironomus striatipennis. The sequence continues at coordinate 18,201,130 of CM047394.1, read as the reverse complement.
TTTTGAAAGGTCAATTGACATTACTTTTTTTGCGCTTTTAAAAGAGTGTGGCAGTTGTTTTGCTCGTGAAAAAAAATTCTTGGAAAAGTGGCGTCGGATCGAATGTTTGTTTTAACATTCTGTAGGTTTGACCTTTTGGCTATTGAATATTGTAACGTGATTGTGTTGATGTCGAGTGACTTGAAAAGCTTCTTAAACTTTTTAGTCTCAAGGAAATTTTTTGAGAATTTTGCTTCATTTGTTGTGATTGAATTTGTCACTAAAGACATCGAGGTTGTAAATTTATTGACTTTTAGACCTGCTATTAGATTGATTTTTCTCATAATTTACTTTCTCAAATCATTTAAAAGATTTTTTTAAAACTAATTAAACAAATTCTTGATGAAACGTTTTTAGCATGCATTATAAAACTGTTAGCTTAATCCAACAGTTAAAATATCGATCTCTACGAAGCAATTCTGTTAATCAAAAATTAAACCAGTCTTTTTAGATAAACAGTAGCACATGGTCTTTTATTATTGTATTATTTCCACATTTTTCTCTCTTTATGTATTTTTTTTCTCGTTGAAAGAAATTAAGGGTGGTAGGGTGGATGAAAATTCATTCTTTTTTTTCCTAAGCTCAACATTTTTATTTCTCATTCAGTATTTTTTTTGCAATATGTATCTGCTATGTACAGTACATAGAGAACAGAAAAATGAGAGCAAGAAATAAAAAAAAAATGTAATTACATAATTTAATACTGTTGAATATACAGGACGGAGGGAAGGAAGTGCAAAAAAAATCGTCTGTTTTTTATTTCATCTCTATGTTCATCTTCCATTCATGAAACTAGTTGTTGTACACACATTTTTTTCCTTCCTTTATTTGCGAAGCATATTCTGGTTAGATAGTAATTCTGTCCCATTCCACTAGTGTTCTTTTTTTTTCTCCCATAAAAATGAATCGTTGTCGTTTAGTGTTATATGCAAAAAAGTGAGAATTTTTTTTATTTTATTTTATTTACTCATTCGCTCCTACTACTCCTATATCTCACTATACTGCACTTTGTGTGTGGATGGAGGCGAATAAAAAAAATTGTGAATGAAATGAAAGCGAAAAGTGAAATAAAAAAAGTTTATGACTTTCACTTTATGCATTCTTTTTTTTCCTACCACCCGCCCGCTATTTTAACCACAAAATCTCGTTTTTCCCTTTGCTTCTCTTTCTCTATTCCTCGCACATGACACAATTTTTATTCGTTCTATGTAATTTTTTTCACTTTTATTTTCATTATTGTCTCACTAGATATGTATGATGTCGAGTTAATGAATCTTAATGCTAATGACACATATTTTCTTTCTTTTATAGCCAACGCGTCTTCATTCACCTGATATGGTGCTGAGATCACGTAAGGGAAATTCATTTGAAATGGCTACGCTGTTGTGTAGCATTTTAATAGGATTTGGCTTTCCAGCCATGGTCGTTTCCGGATATGCAACACGTGAAGTTACAACGAATGATCAACGACGTGTAAAATGTCCATATATACCTGAGGAAAAGGTTGAAGAGGTTGTGGAAGAAGAGCTCGATCCAAAATATAAATTAAAAGATCCACCATTCCTCAAGAGTAGATTTTTAATTCAATGTGAGCAAAAAGAACAAGATGCAAAGAATGAAATTCTAGCTGAAAAAATGCGCGAGGAACAATTAAAGTTGGAAGAATTAGAGCGACCAGAAATCGATCCTGAACATGGCTACCGTATTCATGCTTGGGTTGTAATGATTAAAAATTCACCTTGGTGTTTTAAGTCAGAGTTTACAACACCTCAAAATTTAGACGAGGAAGAACAAGAAAATGTTGAACCAAAAGCATTTTTCATTGAACCATCAACAGGCTTCATGCATGAATTGACTGACATAAATTATCTTGGAATCGAAAGCATTTGGAATCATCAAAATTACTATGTAAATCTTCAATATCCAAACACTCCGATTCACGAAATGAAATGGGATGTGTCTGATAATCAAAAATGGGAACATTTCCTGCCCGGCGAACCATTCGAGTTGAGAAAAGAGAAGAAACCGGACGATGGAGATGAAGATCAGCCAACAGAGAATCAAATATTGGCTATTGAGAAACATCTTGATATGCCATTTTCATGGGTTGACATGTTGCACATTAGTGCTGTTGATTTTGAGGAGAGATATTTTAATGGCGAAAAGAAAGAGCATTACAAATATTCTATCTATGAAAAGTTTGCTCCTTACAAGAATGTCGACGGACTTATGAAACGCTTGACCATTTATAAAACTCTAGACTATGAAAATCCATTGCATGTCTACGAATGGTACGAGAATCGTGATGATTTTATGAAAACAATTCAACGCAATTGCATGACGACAGAAATAATTGAGGAATTTGATAAGGGAAGAGTCGATTGCTTGAAGACATTTATTCACTATCCCGACGAGACGAAAGAAGTTATTTTGAAATTTTTCTCAAAGAGTCGATTTGATTGCATGAAAGAAGCAACTTTCTGTTCTACTCATGTTGAGGAGTATTATGATGAGAGACGACGGGATCTGTAAGTTTTAGTTCTTTTTTGAATAAACTCTTAATTTTAGGTTATCGTTTAGGAAGAAACAAAACGAGAGGTTTAAACACTTTTATTTAAAAAAATCATTTTTAGGTTATATTATCGAAAGTTCTTCATCAATGGAAATTCATCAGCACGTAACATTGAGGTAAACTCATTCATTTGATCCAAGCTTTATTCATTAATTTCTATCCCTATCTCCTCAAATTCCCAACCGTTCTCTGACCATAATCAGAAAATCATTGAAAAATACAGCCGCAATGAAAACAAAGACGCCTATCACGATGTCGCCATACGTCATTTTAATCGTAGTGAGAATGAAATTTTTGTTCAATTTCATTATGATGAAGATGCAATAACGGCTACGACAAAAACTTTCATTAAACCGCCGCGCAGTGAGAAGGAAGCAAAATTTAATGTGAATAGTGTGAGAGGTTATGTCGCAAATCCATGGGAATCTCAAATGAATAATTTAGAAATGTACTATTTGCTGCAAGAATTAATGAAAAGCGAGGAGAAATCAGTCGACTGTTTTCATGCTCGTGATACAGAAATAAAGGAGATTTTAGAGGCTCGTAAACAGCAAATTGAGAAACCGTTATTGAAATTCAGTATTTTTGATCCATTAAGGAATGATTCAGCAAGAAAAATGAGGTTGCAAAGGGTGAGTAGAAAAAAAAGTTTTCTTTTTTTGATTTCTATTCAGAAAATTGAATTTCATATTTCGCATCCCAATTTGATAGTTTGAGCAAATGAAAACACGTGAAATGCTCGCAAAAAGTCAGCAGGCAGATTTTCTCGCACCCTATCTCGTACGTTTTGAGGATAAAAAACCGCAAGATAATGAAATTGAAATTGCCATTCATGACTGCTTAAAAGATTTCAAGAAAAATTATGAGGAAATGATAAATGAACTTCAGCATCGATATGATGAGTCAACGGCTGAATTAAATTCACTCAAGCGTTTTCTTCATCGCTATATGGATCAATTTTCTATTCAAGAATACGAAAAATTCATACAGGAAGGGTAAGATGATGATGATTCAGGTAGAGGAGGTTTGGAAGTGAGTTTATGGTGAACTAAGCGAATTTTAAGAAAATTAGATTTTATATTTTATAGATCAAGTATAATTAGTTCTTTTTGTACAGACAAACTGCAGTTCTAGATCAAAACATCACTTCCAAAACAAACCTACAAAAAAAGGTTCAAAATATATTTTCTGATTCAATATTTTTTCTTCAACTCTAATTATAGTGAGAATATTGAACGACATCGCAAAATAATTCAGCAACGAATCAACGCTGTGAAAGAGGAATCAGCTCGAAAATTCGGAAATTTAGTTGAGTCAATTCCGAGTCGCTTGGAGCAAATTAAGAAGAATCAAGGTGTTTCAGTGTCAATTGTTGATAATTGCGATGATTGAGGATGAATTTGCTGCGAAGTGCTGAGACAAATTTTTTTTTGTGTGGACTTTTTTGAGAAATAAAAATTTATTTTGTGAGTGATTTGATATTTTTTAGAATTTTCTTTAGACCTACTAATTAAACTAGTTTTTCACAACGTTTACGTGCCTTGAAAAAAAATAAATAGAGAATTTACATACACAAAAACATGTTGTTGATCCATTGGATCCCCATAACATTCTGATTGCAGATGTATATTTAAAATTTATAATCATCAGCATCCTCATCACCCACCATCATCATCGTCATAACAATAATAATAGTAGTAAAGTTAAAAGCAAAAGAAGAAGTAAAATGAAAAATATATATTTTTTTTTTGTTATTTGGTCTATGCTGAAATAGGAAAATTTTCCTACGTTTTTACCCTCAATTCTTGTTTTTGTTTGAATGTAGATGGAAAAGGCGAAAAGCAATAAGAGTAAAAAGAGAAAGGAAAGATGATACATGCGTAGTACAACTGACCGTTTCAAAATACACAAAAACACGGCACACATTCTTGTAAGGATGAGATTTTCTTCCTTTTTTCGCTTCGCTTAGCTCAAGACTTGTGTATAATACACATGTACTATGTTTATATATCTATATATGTGCAGTGGACGACACAAAAACCGATGATGCTCAATGTATGTTGAACTACACACATAATAAATTTTACTTGTGTATGTTTGTTCCGTAGAGGAAAAACTTGGGTATATGGACACTATCGCGGAAAATAAATATATGTATGTGAGGTGATAAGGATGAAAAATTATAGTAGGATGAGGATGGTGATGGATGAATGGAAAGAAGGTGGAAATGAAAATGCTAAAATCTCAAAATTCAAGAATATGGAAGGGGTTTGATTTTTTTTTTTGAAAATTTTATGTAGGATGAAGATGCTTTTACATATTTTACATCAGAAGCATTTTAAGACAGATTGATGACATGAATCAATTTAATCTACATTTTAAAATATTTTATCCATCCAACTTTATTTACTATTTCCTTCTTGAATCTTTTTCTCGTCGCAACTTCACATTATTTTCCTTTTTCGTTTACTTGACCGGTGGAAAATATTGATTTTTCTCCGTCCGTGTCACCCCTTGCCACCTTCGCGTTTTTTTCCTTGTCGTCATCGAGAGAAGAATTGTAGCAGAAAAAGGGATGCTTGGACACATTCTATGTACGTTATTCACAATTTTCTTGAGGGAAAAAAATTTTTTTCCTCGTTTCTTCTTTTTTGTGCTGCTCTGCATCCTGCATATATATTTATATGTATTTATATTGTTGAGAAATTCTACTTACATTTGACGGTATATACATTGTATAGTTGAGTAAAGGATAGGGGTTTTTCATGATGCCTTATGTAATCTTTCGTAAATGTCTTTTCATTTCAGAAAATGGACATCTCGCTATTAAATGTTCCCATTCTACTCAACGTTTCTTTGACATTATCATTTATTCCCTTGAAGATTTTAATGTTGTCTCGCGAGGAAGTAAAAAAGTTGATGACGAATTCTGTCTCATTTTTTTTTCATTTTTTTATTCATTATGTACTAAAACAATGAGATAATTTGTTAAATAATGCTGAAAAAAGAAAGATGATGATTCTAAAATAAAGCTTATGAAAGAATTGGCAATTTTTGTTTGAATTTGAGAGTTAAGTATGATAACTTTAGATTTGTTAAAAGTCTAAAACTCATCATGTAAGCTAAATTCAAGGCTCGGAAACTCAAAAAATACAATAAATTGCAATTAATTGGAATTTTTCGCAATTTTTAATTTGAGTGTCTGAGCCTTGGTTAATGTTTAAAAATCCATTTTGTTTAAAATGATTTTGCGTGAAGAAATATTATGACTTTTTAATATTAATTTTTAGAATCATTCTGCATAATGAAATGATTAATTCATTAAAATTTATGATGCAAAGAAAATCACAATTCAATATTCAACCCTTTCAAGATTTGCAACAATCTGTGCCAAAAAACTTTACTTTAATTATATTCAACATTCAAGATTCCCTCAGGCCATTTCCATCACCTCCCAATCATTCAATCAAATTTCCACTTTTCACTTTCAGCATTTCATCAGTGCAAGCAAATGTAAAATGTGTGCACTCAATGAAAAGGTTAATTAAATTCATTTCACATTAAATGCCAATAAATCACGATAATTTTATGATTATTTAATGACATTTGACAACAAAATTATTGGATCGAATTGCAATATATAAACATGCACATGGAGTTATGTGAAGATGAAAGGAAAACTATTGTTAAGTAAATAAAATAATTATATGTTTGCGAATTAAAAGGGAATTTCAAATTATAGTTCTTATAATTGACTTGATTATTTGGATTGATTATGAATTGATTTTGAAGAAAGTTTGTTAAGTTTATAGCAAGTTTTTATTTTTTGAAGGTTTGGTATGTACTATTCGATGACCAAAATTTTTAAAATTCTTCATCCGTTACTATCATTGATACTTGAGTATACTTTAAAATAAAAATAATTTATTGCTGTATCTTGAGGTATTTCTTCTAATTTACTTTAAATATAAAAGGGTTTGTCAGAGAAAAGATTTTAAAATAAATTAAAATTTCTATTTAAGTAAGTTAGACACGGTCAGCTTTGAAATACTTACCAACGATCATTCCGAATTTTAGAATAATTCCATTATAAAATTGGACACATATCTAATTACTACAATTCTTTGCATTTTAATTTCTTCAAAAATTTCTAATTTGCCATAGTATTTGACCCTTTAAAATCCTTCAGTGTACCCTACAAGCAACCAACTTAAATATTTACAAAAACATCTTGAAAGGTCATCTTTTACTTTTTAAAAAATGTAAATTTCCTTAAATGAAATGACTAGGGATTTCAAACCCGGGATCCCGAAAACCGGGATCCCGGGGTCCGGACCGAATTTTTCAATACCGTAATCCCGGGATTGAAAAATTGTCAATCCCGGGTTTACGGTATTCATTCATTTTGAAAATTTTTCCTTGATTTAAAAAAAAATCTAAAATTTTGAAGTCAAAAAATGTTTATTTTTCTATATTTTCGGCATATTTTCGTAAAAGTTTATCAAAAAACATCTGAAATTACTAAAATTTTCTTTTAAAATGTAAATCGTCGACTACCGTCACTTCTTTTTGAAGTTTTTCGAAATTAAATGACCACAAATATCAAAATATGATGAAAAATATGTTGAAATCAAAATATTTATCCCTATTTTTCATTCTGGATCTTGATTCATCAAATCAAACTTTAATTGACAAATCATTTTGAAAATTAAAAATGCTGAAAAAAATTACAAACACATTTACTATTTAAATGTATTTAACTGACAAATTTCGAAGTGTCGGTAGTCAGGTAAATTGTTGATTTTAATTTAGGGGCGAGGTAATTTACTCAAAACATTTCTATTTAATTATGAATCTTTTTTGTAGAACAATTTTCAACTCAATTCTCAATGCTTGTCGAATATTAGTTAAAATTTTATAAATTTGTTGTTTCCATTTTCGAATTAGGTATTATTCAACTTTTTCAAACCACAATATCAGTGCACTGATATCACTGAAGTGATAAAGTATTGAAAACCATACTTTTTATGAAAATTTAATATATACTTTTCTTTAATTTTCAATTCTTTAATAAAAAAGTGCTATGTAGCTCAAAAGAAATTAGGAGATTTTAAATTCAGACAATTTCAAGAACTTAAATTATTAAATTTTAAGTAAATATTTGATTGAGTAATTAGTTAGAACAATTTACATACACAAATTTAATGAGAATAACTTATTTTTTGCATTTTTGGACATCAAAAAAGTGGTTTTATATCTGATTCTTGTTTAATTTCAATCCCGGGTTTAAACCCGGGATCCCGGGTTCAAGTTTTTTCAATACCGTAATCCCGGGATTGAAAAAACCGTCCGGGATTGAAATCCCTAGAAATGACCCTTAAGTAATTTTATGCAACCATTAATGTGTCGAGTAGATTTTATCATTCATTTTGAGTTCATTAACCTTGTTATCTTTAATCGGACATACAATAATTTAAGCTACGTTTGAAGTGTGAAAGAAATGGAAATATTTTTGGAGTGATTAAATCTTTCATTCTTGTTCATAATGGTGACCATATTTCACAGACAGTTCTTGTTATTTTTAGATTTTAAGATATTTTACTTGCCTAGTCCCTTTTAAAATTTTAAACAACAACCATCGCCAAGTTCCTTAGCATTGCAGTTAAATTCAATCTTAAAAAAAGTGTTCCCTAAACTTTGATGTGAACTGTCAAAAAACCATTAAATAAATTCAATAACTTCATGTTTAACATCACCGAAGCTAAAACGGGGTACGGAACAGAACCATAAGAAATGATTTACAATTTTGAACTGCGATTTTCTTCTTAAAATATTTTTTATTATTGAAGTTTATAAACTTAGGTACGTAAATAATAATAACAACAATAATAAAAAATAATTTTGTAACAGTGAGTGAGTGCATCGCATTGCACATGAAAGGTACGGGATCGAAAGAAAAAAAAAGGTAAAAGGAAGGGAAATGCTTAATTGACATCGAAAGAAGGGCTTAAATGAGAAAAGATTCAAGTTTTTTTTACATTTTAGATATTCAGCACCGCTGCTCACGATCCTTCACGACCTCATTCTCATAATCATCACAGTCTTCCTTCCTTCTTTACATAAAAATCCCGTTGAAATAAAATTTATTCATTTTTTGACTCTGTCTGTTTGTGGATGAAACATTTCCACTACATTGTCTATTATGCCGCTAAAAACATCCATGATCCTTTTAGATATGGTAGAGGTATAAAATTTCTTACTTTATGATCTTAGCACAATTGTCTTTGTGCTGTTCTGTGTGAGATTATTCAAAACAAGAATGCTAATGCCAGTCACCGTTTTGTTTACTTTTGTTTTGATGTATAAATTACAGAATCATCGGAACTACCTCTAAATCGCGATCAAATTTCATTTTAATTTTGTCAAACAATTTCACATGAGTTCCTTCACAGCAAAAAATGCAGCAATAAACCAACAAGAAAGGGATTCTTTTCCTCATTCAAAAGTAATTAAGTCTGTGATTTAAGAACTCTTTTCAGTCCTGTTACTACATAACTACATGTGAAAAAGGAAATTACGATTTGCGTTGCACTTTTAATGCACTTCGTGAATTTAAGTCGTCATCATAAAAAGGATTTGAAATGGAACAAAACACATAGCGAGTTGATGATTTAGAGAAAGAAATTAAGTAGTAACGGGGTTAAATATCCAGCATAAGTACAAAGCACAAACATATATTGGAATTAAAATTTCTCATTTTACCGTTGTTTATTTATGATTGCTGTTATTTATTTGATGTTTAGAATACTTTCTTATAATTCTCATCAAGAAATTCAAAAATGAGATTTAAAACCGTCGGTTGTATAAAAATTTTGATTAGGAGTTTAGCTGTTAGTATCCAAGAAAGATCATTAAAAGCATCATAATTGGTTCTCTACATTGAATTTCAAGGATGTGCTTTATTTATGTTAACATTGAATCGTACATCCTCATTCAGGAATATTAATTAGTATAGATAATTGATGTCTGAGCTTCTTAAGATCATATTTTGATTTTCCAATTAAAAGATCATAGGAACATCTTATTAAAATTCTAGAAATTGTCTTGTAATAGTGACTATTAACATTTGACATGTAACAGCTTTGAGTTAGCATAATTTTCTTTGTGAAACAAATGCACAAAAACATGCAAAATAACAAGAAATTTCAATTTATTTCTATGACTTCATTATTCAGGTAATTTTCTAATTTCCTTCGATAAAATCGTGATTCAATGTTTATGGAAGTATTGCATGTTCCCTCAAAATAAATCAATTTCTTCTTGATTTTCTCTTATTTTTGCCATCATTTCATCATCTTATAGAAAATGTAAATTTTTCATCTAGAAAATGTTCATCTTAATGCATGCTTGTATCATCTATGCATACAATAGATAAGCAATAGGAAAAGTACAATATCTTAGTACCTTATGGACTGTGCACACACATCACATTATATCTTCAGATATATGAGGAGGAAGCAAATGAAAGAAGATGAAATAAGTACATGATGTACATGACGATGATGATAGATAGATACGATACGAAAAAGGAAAGGCTAGTCACTATAGTGACCACAAGATGTATGCGAGTGAAATGGAGAGAGAATTGTGATGAAGAAGAGGAGAAATTAGAAATTCATTTATGTGAAAGGCTTTTTCGGAAAAAGATGGTTGGAAAAGCAAGTTTCACATGTTCAATATTTGATGAAATTTGAATAGCCACAACGTGAAGCCTCATCTCATCTCATGCATACAATTCGACATCTTAGAAAATATGTAGATATCTATAATATATACATTTCGTATAAACATAGAGCAGCAGAAGAAAAAAAATATAATCAAGCATCAACAGAAAGCATTAACCTCCTCTTATGCTTACTTGCTTTTTTTAGCTGATTTTTTGGAGATAAACATTACTTCTTCTGCTGTTTGTCTGATATAATTCAAAAATTTCAATTTTTTTTGCCAGTACTCAGAAATTTAGAGAGTCAAAAAATTTCCTTGCAATTCATAAACATGATCAGGTATAGTATTCAATGCTAAATGTTCTATTTTCAATACTTTTCCTAAGAAAATTTCCAAAAAAATTTCAATCAAATGCGCCACAATCATTATCATAGAATCTCATCCATACCATTAGGCTTTCTCGCTATCGGGATCGGGATCGGGAAATCCCGGGAAATCCCGATCCCGAAAAATCCCGGGATCCCGAAAATTTTCGGGATCGGGATTGAAAATCCCGATTTTAACCATTTGCATAGTAAAATATTTTTTTTAACTTTTTTTTTCAAAAAAAAATTCATTTTTTTAACCTGAGTATTTAAAGAAACATTCACTTTAAATTTTATTAAAATTTAGTGTCATTTCAATCACTTCAACTTCAACATTTTGATGTGAAAATATGATCTCGATACTTACTGTGATATTATATTAATGATTTTAACATATCTTGACAACTAATTTGTGTGCGTGTACGCATAACACATATTTCACATTTCAATTTCTTAGAACTAAAAATTTCGTCATAATCACTTCTTTTCTATACAATAATCACAATTCATATTATATTAAACATTTATTGTCACTTTTAAATTATGAATAACTACCCGAGAGGGCCAATAAACCTATTCAATTCAATTCAAATTCAATTCAATTTGATACTTCATTTTGTTAAAATTTTAAAAAATTTGGAAATTCAACCAAAATTCGTAAAAATCTATATTTTTTTTAAAAAAAAATTTTGATACTTAGAAAATAGTTTTTATCATGGTTAAAATAATCGAAAATTGACTTTAAAATTAAACCTTAATTTGAAAAATTTTTATTTTAAAGACTTTATATAATAATCTAAAAACAATTCTATAAATTAATGATACTTTCTAAAACATACATTAAAATGAAACTCTAGAAATAATTTTACTAAATTTTTAATTTTGTAGTTTATTGAACCATTAATGACCAATTGCAACAAAATTGTATCAGAAATATGTTGCCCAAAAAAATAAAAACTTTTAAAAATTAGTTACCTTCATTCAAATATTAAAATTGGATATAAAATCCACATAAGTTTTTCAAAAATATCTTTCGGGAAATCCCGGGATTTCCCGGGAAATCCCGATCCCGATCCCGATCCCGAAAATCAACCGGGATCGGGATTTCGAGAAAGCCTACATACCATTCGTACTATATGTGTGCAATACACAATGGGCAATATCGTCTTCTGTAGCCACAAACAATCTAATGCAAAGATGTTGTTCAATCTATTCTTCATTATTATTTCCATTTCATATACATTTTGCTGGCTGCACAAACAAAGATATTCAAATACGACGAGGACAATGACGATAGCTATGAAAGTTTCTGCTCATTTCTGCCTTTTTTCCCTTTCCTTTTCTTAGGATGTTTGGACGGTTTTGGTCTCTCCCCATCACATTTATAGCTCTTTGCTGTACAGCATTAGAGATATATCAGTTATATCATCGTCATATCGTGTGTGCATGTTGTGTATTTCTTATTTCTATATTTCTCTTCGTTTCTGCTGTTGCTCCGTGGAAAATAAATGGACAAAGTTTCTGCAACTCATAGTTTCTCGTCGTTGCCGTTGACTCATTGTTGGAATGGTAAGTTAGGAGCATTTGATGTTAGCCATTCAAAAAAAAAAAAATTCTCTGCACTTTCGTCTTGATGTACAGTACAGTTTTGGGGTCTTATTGCTAAATATTTCACTGTGAATCATTTCATTCATCTAGGAACGAGTTGAAACACTCCTTCATACCAATTCAACATGGAAGAATATTAAGTTTTTAGTTTTTTAGTGTCTAGAAGAGAGAATGCTTTTGGTTTTTGGTTATACTTTAGATATGAAGCGTTGGGAATGAGGGAGGAAAGGAAAAAGGCAACAGAAGTACAACACAGCAGAAAATATAATACAAAAACACGACTTACATAGAAAGCCACGAACTTCCACGCCACTTATTGATAGACATTTTAACTGACAGATATATATATATATATATATATATATATATATATATATATATATATATATATATATATATATATATATATATATATATATATATATATATATATATATATATATATATATATATATATAATAAAATATATAATATATATTGAAATTTTAATCCTGCTAACATCCTACTTCATTGCTGCTTCATTCCTCTTTTAAAGAAAATTTTCACACCTTCACTCGCTTCGCTTCGTTCAGGATGTAAAAATTTGCTACTTTACACATCATTATCTCATAAAACTAAAATTTAGTAACGATTAGGGAAAATTTTCCCTTGTTCAGGATACAAAAATTTGTGAGCTGTGCTCAACCTACTACTCTTCGCTTCGTTCCGTTCGACTGTTATAGATTACAGGAATGTCGAACTCCACTTCGCTTCGCTTCGTTCCGTTCGACTGTTATAGATTACAGGAATGTCGAACTCCACTTCGCTTCGCTTCGTTCCGTTCGACTGTTATAGATTACAGGAATGTCGAACTCCACTTCGCTTCGCTTCGTTCCGTTCGACTGTTATAGATTACAGGAATGTCGAACTCCACTTCGCTTCGCTTCGTTCCGTTCGACTATTATAGATTACAGGAATGTCGAACTCCACTTCGCTTCGCTTCGTTCCGTTCGACTGTTATAGATTACAGGAATGTCGAACTCCACTTCGCTTCGCTTCGTTCCGTTCGACTGTTATAGATTACAGGAATGTCGAACTCCACTTCGCTTCGCTTCGTTCCGTTCGACTGTTATATATTACAGGAATGTCGAACTCCACTTCGCTTCGCTTCGTTCCGTTCGACTGTTATAGATTACAGGAATGTCGAACTCCACTTCGCTTCGCTTCGTTCCGTTCGACTGTTATAGATTACAGGAATGTCGAACTCCACTTCGCTTCGCTTCGTTCCGTTCGACTGTTATAGATTACAGGAATGTCGAACTCCACTTCGCTTCGCTTCGTTCCGTTCGACTGTTATAGATTACAGGAATGTCGAACTCCACTTCGCTTCGCTTCGTTCCGTTCGACTGTTATAGATTACAGGAATGTCGAACTCCACTTCGCTTCGCTTCGTTCCGTCCGACTGTTATAGATTACAGGAATGTCGAACTCCACTCCACTTCGCTTCGTTCCGTTCGACTATTATAGATTACAGGAATGTCGAACTCCACTTCGCTTCGCTTCGTTCCGTTCGACTATTATAGATTACAGGAATGTCGAACTCCACTTCGCTTCGCTTCGTTCCGTTCGACTTTTATAGATTACAGGAATGTCGAACTCCACTTCGCTTCGCTTCGTTCCGTTCGACTATTATAGATTACAGGAATGTCGAACTCCACTTCGCTTCGCTTCGTTCCGTTCGACTATTATAGATTACAGGAATGTCGAACTCCACTTCGCTTCGCTTCGTTCCGTTCGACTTTTATAGATTACAGGAATGTCGAACTCCACTTCGCTTCGCTTCGTTCCGTTCGACTATTATAGATTACAGGAATGTCGAACTCCACTTCGCTTCGCTTCGTTCCGTTCGACTATTATAGATTACAGGAATGTCGAACTCCACTTCGCTTCGCTTCGTTCCGTTCGACTATTATAGATTACAGGAATGTCGAACTCCACTTCGCTTCGCTTCGTTCCGTTCGACTATTATAGATTACAGGAATGTCGAACTCCACTTCGCTTCGCTTCGTTCCGTTCGACTGTCATAGATTACAGGAGTGTCGAACTCCACTTCGCTTCGCTTCGTTCCGTTCGACTGTTATAGATTACAGGAATGTCGAACTCCACTTCGCTTCGTTTCGTTCCGTTCTACTTTTATAGATTGCAGGAATGTCGAACTCCACTTCGCTTCGCTTCGTTCCGTTCGACTGTCATAGATTACAGAAATGTCGAACTCCACTTCGCTTCGCTTCGTTCCGTTCGACTATTATAGATTACAGGAATGTCAAACTCCACTTCGCTTCGCTTCGTTCTGTTCGACTGTTATAGATTACAGGAATGTCGAACTCCACTTCGCTTCGCTTCGTTCCGTTCGACTGTTATAGATTACAGGAATGTCGAACTCCACTTCGCTTCGCTTCGTTCCGTTCGACTGTCATAGATTACAGGAATGTCGAACTGTCATAGAACTCCACCACTCCACTTCGCTTCGTTCCATTCGACTGCTATGGATTTCAGGGAAGTCAAACTTAACTTCGCTTTGGTTCACTCCATTCAAACCTTTCAATATTCTATTAAGTAAAATCTAATAATACATAAAATGAGATTCAATGAGCATTCTTGATCATATAATGAGATCAAGTGAGAATTCATTATCATAAAATGAGATCCAGTGAGCATTAATGGTCATGAAATGAGATCCAGTGAGCATTAATTGTCTTTAAATGAGATCCAGTTGGCATTGATGATCATAAAAGGAGATCCAGTGAGCATTCATGATGATAAATTGAGATCCAGTGAGCATTTATGGTCATAAAGTGAGATTTTATAAGCATTAATGATCATAAAATGAGATCCAGTGAGCATTCATGATCATAAAATGAGATCTAGTGAGCATTAATGGTCTTGAAATGAGATCCAGTGAGCATTAATTGTCTTTAAATGAGATCCAGTTGGCATTGATGATCATAAAAGGAGATCCAGTGAGCATTCATGATGATAAATTGAGATCCAGTGAGCATTTATGGTCATAAAGTGAGATTTTATAAGCATTAATGATCATATAATGAGATCCAGTGAGCATTCATGATCATAAAATGAGATCCAGTGAGCATTAATGGTCTTTAAATGAGATCCAGTGAGCATTAATTGTCTTTAAATGAGATCCAGTTGGCATTGATTATCATAAAATGAGATCCAGTGAGCATTCATGATGATAAATTAAGATCCAGTGAGCATTTATGGTCATAAAGTGAGATTTTTTAAGCATTCATGATCTTAAAATGAGATTTAGTGAGCATTCATAGTCTTAAATTGAGATCCAGTGAGCATTCATGATCATAAAATGAGATCCAGCAACCAATTATGTCAAATAAGTGAGATCCAGTAAACATTTTCTCCTTTTTGATTACATTAAGCATGATCCAGTGACTTTTAAGTCTAACATTGTCTTTAAATTGCTAAAAATGATTATTTTCATACAAATTTCACGTTACGTAATTTTACGTAACGTAAAGTTTACGTAACGTATGAAAACGTAAACAAAATTTTTTAAAATTTTTTGTCAATCTTTTTAATGCTGTAACTTCTTACAGAAGCATCATAGGTATAAACATAGCCGAGATTTTTTGTAGCTCTTATGTTAAACTTTGATTTTAAGCCACTTATCATTACTAACAATTAAAATCCAGGTCTGTATCAAAAACCACGCAACTGTTGCAAAATTTGCAGTTTTTGGCATTTTTAAGTATCTTAATGGACATAAAGTCCAGATTTTATTCAGCACAATTTTGTTTTTTGGTACGATCTATCGAATCAAATGGAAGAAATTCTTAAAAAATGCTTCCTTGAAAAATTTTCCATACAAAAGTATGGATTTTTAACGGTTTTTTGCGTCTAGTTCCAACACAACGGAAGTGACCGGAACTAAACATGCTTTGGGTGATAGATATTTAAATTACCAATCAAACGAGACCAAAAACGTCATGATTGGTGCTTCCGTTTGCTCACAAAATCAAAAAAAGTGAAATTTTGAAACTTAAGTGAATACAATAACTTGCACGCTTTGCGTGGAAGTTAATACACAAAATATCATAGCAAATGTATCTATGTATGTACACATCGGATGGTCATTCGAGCATAAATTGAATGTTGGACGGAATAAAGGAGCACAAAGCAGGCAGGAGAATGAGTGAGTTTTGAGAAAAAGGAAAGAAGTGCGAGTAAGTGGGCGAGAAAAACGAGAAATAATTTTCATGTGTAGCATCCAGCCACACATCTTCTTCTTCTTCTTTTCATTCATACCACCTACCTTACTCATATACTCCAAAGTTCTTCAACCACCTCATTGTCCGTCCGTTCATTTTTCGTCCCTCATCTCTTTCCTTTCAAAACTCCTTGAATTTTCCTGAACAATGAAATGAAAAAGACCGTTCTGTTCTGTTCCGTTCCGTTTCTAACAACGACGTCGTACATGTGCTGGACAAGTATCCGCAGCACAAATTGTATATTTTCTAAATGTACATACATCTATCGAATGTATGTATATACCCGTAACATGAGAGGAGAGAAATGTGGGCGACGCGAGGTGGACTTTGAATATGTGAAGTGGTAAAAATTTTTGTGCAGGAGGAAAATTGAAAGAAGAAGGAGTATGAGATATTGAGATGATGATGATGATTCCCTTAACGTTGAATATTGTGCATGAAGCTCTTCTACGACGAATGAGAATAGGAAAATTTTCTGTTGTGGCCATTCTTACCCTGGGCAACCGAAGCTTCTTTCTTTCACATATTTTCATCTTTTTTCATCCTCTTTTTTGAGAATAAAGGAGGGAAAATTGTTAGGGAGTTGTGGATCTAAGCATAAGCAAGCATCGTTGCTAGGTAAAATTTTCAGTTGAAGAAGTTTTACTGCAAAATGCCTTGACCGTATTGTATGTATGCTTTACGAAAAAAAAATTACATTAGAAAATCTTGTAGTGCTTGGTCATTAATGCTCAAATACACATAGAGAGAGTAAAAAACTTTTTTTTTATGTTTCTATTCAACATGGAATAATTTTAATGTAAAACTAATGTTTATGAAGGTTTCATGTTACTTTACATTACTTTCTTACTCTCTTCATATCTAAAGTTTTTATGATAATACTTACCATTCATTTTATTTTCATATACTCCACTTTATAACATGAGGACGAAAGGGTGGTGGTCATAAAACTGAAAATCAGAAAATTTATTAAAATTCATAAATAAAATGAGAGCTTCATATTGATCGAACATTAACTTTCACGAATTTCAACTCTTGTTCACTTGTTGTCATTGCTTAAGATAATAAAATCCTTTTATTATTTTCTCAATTTATATATTGTATGCATACGGCGTGTTGAGTACTCTATAAAAACTAATATGACGACCATTTGATAATAAAAAGTCTCATACAGGATTTACGGAAAAAGAATGTGTTCCTGATGTACAATATTTTTTCTATAAGTAAGACAATTGTTCAAAGAAAAAGCGCAATTTGGCTGATTGAGACATTATTGCTTTGAGCTGACAAGTTTTAAAAATTTTTTGTTAGTAACGTAAGAGACATTAAGCTAAAATTCTTTTATTTTGAAACCAAACAATTTCTAAAACTCAATCTGAAAAATTCTTTTATTTTGAAACCAAACAATTTCCAATTTCTCAATCTGAATGATTCCTTCCTTTCCAAATGCTCTTTAAATACATCGTGCATATTTCCCAAATATTTCCAAAATTTTTATACTTGTCCAATTTCACTTGTATGTATACATATATGAGTCATTAAATAAGTTGAGATGGAAAAAAAGAACTAACTGTGCTTACGTACACGGTTTTATATTTTATAATTAGTCAGCTTTTAGATATAAATTAGACAAAAAACTAAACCCTTTTTCCTATGCTAGATTTTATGAGCGATCCCTCGCCTTTTTCTCATTCTTTTGCCTTTTTCTTGCCCACACTCCTACTTTTTCTCATCACATCTATGAATATTCAGGACCGCTTTTTTCATTTAGTATAAAAAAAGATTAAAATTATACATATCTATACTCGCATGTGTGTATATGTATATATGAATATTTTTATGTTTTTTACTAGAAAACTAGTTTTACAATCCCTTTTTATTCATCTCATCTCATCCACCTTCCTCCTCCGTCCACACATATCTTTGCCTCCCTTTTTGTGTGTCGGATATTATTATAGTGGGTATAAACACCGCCACTTTTATCCGCATCATATTATACTATACATGAAAAACTCAATTTATCTTTCCTTCACAATCGGATCCTTAAAAGCGTACACACATAAAAAATTGAGTGTAGGATATTATTCTATTTTATTTTAATTTTTTTTTGCTACTCTTCCGCCTCTTCTTCTGTTCATTTTCTTCTTGTGTGGTGTGATTTGATGAAAGTGGAGTGAGTTGAAAAATCTATATTAGGATTTTTGGACTCATACCCATATTAAATGGAATATTTTTAACAAAAAAATACTTCTCACACCACTGATTTTCTTAATCATTGTTCTCTTACTCACACTATTTAACTATTGCCTTAAAAGCTAAAACTGATGTGACCAAATGGGGCTATTTTCTAATGAAAAACAACAAAAATTTAAGTTAGCAATTATGATGAAAGGTAATAGGATATTTTAGACGCATTTAACGATATTTTCGGGATAAGTTTTTAACTATTTTGAATTTACATGAGGAAAAGTAGAACAGATCTCTGATCACAGTTACTGCTTCATTTTCTGACAAACCTTACAATATTATCTATTCTATTCCATGGACATGCAGCCAATTACAAATTATTGGTCAATACAATTGACTTTTATGTTAACGAGAAATGTTAAAGGAGTAGCATGAGAAAGCCATTAATATGTAAATTTTTGACAACGGAAGCCCGGACGAGGAGATTTTCATTTCTTTCACCCCTACCACTATTCAATATAAAATATTATATCTTCTTGTTCTTCTCTTATATTTTTGAGAAAAACCAACATGGACAAGTGGCAACTCTTTCCATCTATCGCCTACACAACTATCATTCGGTAAAATTTATTTTCATTTTCGTAAAGAATTTTTACGATTATTTTACATTTTCGTGCCATATAAAATTTTATGAGCGTAGCTTTCTCTATTTTGATTACAAGGAAAAGTTTTTAACAAATTTTTTTTCTATTCTTCTCGACTCACTTAATGATAATCTTCGCCATAGCTCATACATGTGTGCATGAAACTATAAAACAAAATGGATCTCATTTAACGCTCTAGTTTTTCACTGAGTGGACATTAGTTTCATCCTTTTTCTTTTTGCTGTTTTTAAAAACTAAAAGCAACCCTTCAAATGAAGAGCATTGGAGCCTTTTTAATGAACATCACAACAAAACAAACATCATGTGAGAAATAAAATGATAGGTAGAAGAGAAGTGTGTTTGAGGTGATGAGAATTAAGTGCATTTTGAAGTATCTAATAAGAAACAAAAAATTAAGGTTTAGACTAAAATTGTAAAATTAATAAATTCCAGCTACTTTTTTTGTGTTAAGATTATTAATCCAAATCACATGAAGCATAGTTTTGATTCAACCAGCCAACTAATTAAGCATTTTGTTACACATTTCATTCAAAAAATGCATTAAAAGATAGAAAAGTTTTACATACACTACATATGTCCATAGCAAAAAAAAGTTTTTAGTTTTTCTGTATTTTTTTTTATTTTACATTTGAAAAATCTTTTTTCATTAGAAATGGTTTTTGAAGCTCATTTTATTCCTTTTCATGTTTGTTGTGTTGTATAAATTTATCTTCCTTTTCTTTCTCTGTCTCTTTCAACTCAGAAAAAATAAACTTTTTATAATGCTCACCTTTTTCCTTTTTTTTATCATCATCATCCTCATCATGTACAAATAAATATACATATGGGAAGCTTTATGAAGCACACAGAAAGTTCTTCATATATCTCATGCGAATTCAATATACAAAGTTTTAGAAGATAATTTCTTTTGGTGTATTCAACTCAATATGATGCAAAAGATATGTACAAAGTCCACCTTCTACACATATTGGTTAGTACTGGCCACATTAATGCCAGATACACACATACGATGTTGTATTTAGTTCATGAGGCGATTGTTACAAAGACTAAATGTCCCATGGCAACAATGTATATTCAAATGGAAGAAACTTTTGAGTTTTAAGTGAACATGGTTAAAGTTTCTGGAATTTCTTTGAGACAACAAAGAATAAATTGATATTAAATTTTAGAAGTGGTCAGTTTTTTTTTTATTTTTTTATTCTTAAACAAAGCTCTTGAATATATGATGAGATCTTGAATATATGATAGACATGACAACTCAACAGTCGTACTTTCTTACTACGAAATTCACCTACAACAAATCTTAGAATCTGACAATCTCTTGATCATCTGAACATCAAGTCTAAATGAAAGCTTACTCAAGCATTCATACATAATCCTCAAAAAAATTAATCAAAATTCATAAAGCATAGGTTTTTTTTTGCTTAACTAAATAAACATCATCATTGTCAATTTCAATTATCAATTTAGTAACTTACACTTATATCATTTTCTTGACAACAAAGCAACCTTTTAGTGTTCTCTGAACATTAAATTACAATGACAGCCAAAATACTATGACCTTTGCATGTAGGATGAAAAAAGAGAGATAAACAAGATAATTGGATTGCTCTTTAGCGATCGCACAAGTCAATGAATCCGCACGTGGTACTTGAATCGTGAAAATCGTGTTCGATTTGCGTGGGTCTTTATGACGTAATTAACGGATATTGTTTTGAGGCATTTTGCTATGTAACGCATGCCAAAATGACGATGATATTAAATGACACTGGTTGATAATTAGGAGAGTGCATTTATAAGATGAGTTGAATCTTTCAGTCTAGTTTATAGGAAGGAATGTTTTAAACCAGTAATTTATTTAAATCTCTGTTTGAATATTAAGAAGAAAATTTATGTCAATTTTAAAACTGCATCTGCCTAAATGGAGCAACATAACAACAACCAAAAATTTCATGACAATTTATTACTGATTTTAGTAAAATTTTAGACATTTTCAAAATATCAATGAAGTAAAATAAAACACAGAACTATTTCTGGTCAACAACAAGAAACGAGTAGCAGCCATGTTAATTTTCTTTCATTTTAAATTTTAAGCCACAATCTGAGGCTATACAGCCTCACAAGATCCTCCTAATTTCTCCATCTTTCATCCGTTATAAAATTCATTAGAAATCTTATGTTCAATGTGTGTCTACACATATTTTAGCCTTCTTCATATGCCTACCAAAAAAAAATTTTTTTGAGATAGATCTGTAGTGTACACACATAAGAGGAGCAAATGAGAATGGAAGGACCCCAACAATCATAAAGAAAAGGATGAAAATTGAGTTTTCTCTAAATATTGTATGTATGATTATATCTATGTGTACAGCAGTATTATAGCTTTTCAAAATTTTACTTATATGTATATAAGTATGCAGTACACAAAATTCACAGTCTTTGGCTATACATAAATTTCAAATTAGTATTTTGCCTTGCATATCAAGATTTCCTTCTGCTTCTGACGACGATAACGATGATGATGACGACGATGCTGTTGTTGTCGATAGAAGTAGAAAAATACAACAAAATTTTCCATCTTCAACAATCCCTTTCGTTCTCTCTCTCCTTTAACATCGTTTTGAATCTACATTTTCCACAATGACCGTCTCAGGAGAAGATGATAGAACATACAAACATTCATATATTCCATATACCTAAGTACGTACATGTTAACAAAAGTGGACGATGAAGAAAATATAATATGACATTTTCTGATTCAAACCCTCGCTTCGCAATTTTCTAAACCCCTTTTTTACTTCATCGTTCCTCATACCATTGTGGATATTTGAAAAGTTTTCACGTTATACTGCTGCTTGTGCTGTTTTTGTGTCCACCAATTCACCAACCCACCCACATCTTTTTCTCTCGTTCTCTATTCAATGCTCTATCTTTATGTAGGTATATATGCTGTTTGAATGATACACAATTTTACTCGTGTGAAGTTGCATTGTACATTTTTGGATAAAGATTGATTTTAATCCTACCTAAGAAAAATTTGACTTAAGATCAATTATGTAAGACTAAAGAATTTAAGAAGCTAATTTTGATCTTTGGACTCATATTTATCAAAATGTGCCTGAGTATAAGACTCTAATGATGTTTCAAATCATTTATAAAAAATATTCAAATAACTTCGCAGAAGTAACAAAAAATGTTCCTTCCTTCAAACATTTACCGTCCACTGCACAGCAGCTTTTCTATATTTCTCTTTCTCACTCACTCACTTCTATGTCCGTCCGAAAAATAACAGCAAAAACTCCTCACATTCTCATTCCTCATTTCACAAAGCCACCCACACCTCATTTCTTCTTCCTTTACTCATTCGCGTTGATGCTGCTTCTGCTGTGAATATAAGAGATTTAATGGAATGAGAATGATGAGATATATTTATACATGTGTAGGAGAAAGGGGTTCTGATGTGGTGACTTAAAAGAGAAAAGAGTTTAAATAGAGAGATTTTTCGACACAAAGGGTGGACGATGTGAAATTTATTCAATTCAATCCTTTTACCATCTCGTCCACCATAATGGTGTATTATTGTATTATTATTGTTATTATTCAACTCCACTAAAATCGTGTGTGTGTATGTGTAGTTTAAAGGAATATTATTCGGGAAGTAAAGAAGACGCTTGTGCGAATGGTATGAGGTCGTACACCGCACAACAAATATTGTCCGAAAAATGCTTTCGTTAGGAAAATTTTTCATATCTCATCCTACAAAAACTTTTCAGTCTTCGTCGTAGCAGTGAAAAATCCTTTTAGTTTTTTGTGTTTGCTTAAAATCATTTTTGTTTCCTTTCCTTCTCCATCTCCTTCTCTTTTACTCGACTCTAATGCTGTGCCTTTTGTATACATGTCCACTACTGAATTTACTTCTTCTTCTTATAGCAACAAAAAGGGTTCTTAATTATTTGATTGTAGAATATTTTATGAAAATGTTTTAGTAATGAATGAGGATTTTTTATGAGAAGAGGAGGGGCAGAAGTTGGAAAATTTTATGTAGGTGTAAAGGAACAAGGTATATTTGAAATTAAAATTAGTGGTAATGGACTTTCATTTCTGTTTTTCGGTTCATGGAGCAATTTGTAGTTTTGAATATTTTAATTTGAAGACAAGTTCTTTGAGATAGAAGGTAAAGACTTTTGATAGTCAGATGACTTTCTTTAAATAATTTCAATTGTAAATCTAGTATGTTTAATTGTTCAAACCTACCTTGATTGGAATGATCTTTTGAAAGTCTTCTTAACATTGTTTCGTGGTTGAATAATCAGTTTATTTGGAATAGTTTCATTGACTTATTCTACGTACGAAATAGACATTTTCCGACCTGAAAAAATATTTTCATTCCTTTGTCATTTTCATCCACCTACAACCTCTACAATAACCCATCCATCGTGTGTACTCAAACATCGTCATCCTTAAATCTTGATTCAAAAAATATATTCAGTCCACCCGTTTTTGTATTATACTCCTTCCTTTCTGCTGTTTACCCCACACTCTTATCAAGCATTTTGAATGCTTTTTCTATTCTAACAATCCACACACAGTCTTTTTGTCACTGCTCTCACTCACTCACAAACATTGGTATCCATTTATATTTTCTCGAACGGAACAGCGGTCCAGCAGCCATCTTTTATGTTTTTTAGTTTTCTGTAACGGTGGAATAACACATCGATTGTATAAATAGAGAAAGGAGAAAATGACATTAAGGCACATCTTTGTCTGTCGTTTCTATATCTTTTCGATATTTTCGTTACATTTTTGTGTCATACATTTACATACTATATTGATGCAGGAATATTTTTCTTTCTTTTTATTATTACTATTTTTTTTCTATTTTTATTCGATTCACAATTCAAGAAGATATCTTGCTGTGTTGGATGTCGTGAATTGGAAAATAAGACAATAGAAATGCAAATAAAGAATATTGATCATGTCATTTTTTGTATGATGAAAAAGTATCGAGAAATATTAGTTCAAGTATGTACATACTAGGTGTGTTAAATTTTTTATTTTTTCAATCGGTCAATGGAAAATTCTAAGGACCTAAAGTGGATGATCCTAAAAAGGAAATGAAAGGTTTGAAATCAAATTATTCAATCATTAAATTTCACACTCAATTCCTCATGATGCAGCATGCTGTGCAAAAAAAGACAACAGTCTCCATAAATTTTTCATTCCAATTTTCATGCAATTAACATTTACACACCATCAATGTATCTATGTATCTAATGAAGTCATAATCTCTCCTAATGATAATGTAAATCTTTATTTATTGCCATTCATGTAGAGGAAAGGAAGTCAATATAAATAAGTGCAAAGTGATTGTCTAATTTTCTTTTCTCTTTTCTCTCTTTTTTTTATTAAAAACGATAACAAAGGCCAGCAAAAAAAAGTAAATAAAAGCAAATAGACAAGAAAATTATTCAATGAAGACGTTGTAGTAAGACACACATAAAGTGAATGAGATGGAGAGAATATAAAAATATCATTTGAGTTTTATGTTTATAGACTTTAACAATTTGTTTAGGATACAAATAGGACCCATTGAAAAAAAACGAAGGAAATAAAAGAAAAGACAACGTGGATAAGAGGAAGGAAATTTTTATAAGAAGAGACGTGAATGTGGAGTAGAAAGCGCTTTTTGAAAGTTCTTAGAAAATGAATCAGTTTGAAAAATGTGATTATAATAGCTATTAATACTACAGATTGTATTTGTTCTGATGAATGAATGAATCAAGTCGCGATTAATTTTAGTTAAATTTAAGCTACTAGTTTGAGTCGTTCTGGTTCGAATATAAAAATTGGAACAGTTATGCATCAGAAAAAGGCTGATTGAAGGGAAATAAATAAAATAGATTGAAGTTAAATGTTGAGAAAGGCCCATGTAACCAAAATAGTCTTTATGTATTACATTGGCCTTCCTTACGAACATGAATGGAATACATTAAGTCGATTTTGGTTAATACCCGGGTATAGAACAAATTAATATAAATAATTTCACTAAGTTATGACACGTAGAATACACATGCATCATATTATGACTAATCGCACTTAATAAAAACTAAATTTCCAGAGTTAAACTCAATCATGAAGTCAAAACATTTGTCAAGTCGTTAATCCAAACTGCATCAAAAATCTTCTTCAATTTTTGCTATAAAAGTGCCTCCAAAAAAAAATAACAGAGTAAATAAAA
The DNA here is from genome assembly GCA_026123125.1 of Chironomus striatipennis. Taxonomy (NCBI): domain Eukaryota; kingdom Metazoa; phylum Arthropoda; class Insecta; order Diptera; family Chironomidae; genus Chironomus; species Chironomus striatipennis. The sequence continues at coordinate 18,175,448 of CM047394.1, read as the reverse complement.
AGAAAGACGAGAGGAAAGAAAGAAAAAAGTTGCTGGTACGATTTATGTCTGTACATAAGGAAAAGAATAAAAATTCAAAGTCTCTCCGGTACATAAAAAGAAGTAATAATATAAAAGATTAATGGCAATATTTTTGCTTCCAATGTTATATACTTCTCCGGCTCGTTTTCTTTCTTTTTTCTTGCCACAACTTGTTGTTGTGATTCAGATACTTATTTTTATTTTTATGTGTTTTATGTTCATCATCCCTTTCATAATATCAAAATTATTGGCATAGGTCAGTTTCGTAATCATAAAATATACAGCTTTTTTTTTGTCTTCACCAACTTTTTTTTTCCTCTCATTCTCCATCTCTCTCCTCCTCATCCACAAATGAATTTTTATTTTGTTTGATAACACAGAAAAAAAGCCAGCGGTAGAAGAGGGAGAGGAAAAAAGTAAAAAAAAAGTTTGTTTGGATTTTTCCTCTCATTTCTCGCTATCTGCAGTCGTGCTGCCGACTTTTATACACTTTGCAGCTTCCAGCATTTAATGTCTGCTGTTGCTCCTTTTTTTAACGCTCATATCGTATTTTGTCTGTTTTCCATTTCGCGTAACCTATGTGCTGCTTGAAACATACCAACATGCCATTTTGACATACGATGATTAAAAATTTGTGAACTGAAAATGAGCAGTAATTGAAAATTAAAATGTTTGTTTAAAGAGAAAGGGGGATAGGATGTGGACGGATGTGATACGCGGAATGTAGAGGATATTTTTATGTGATGTTGGTTTTTGCTGCTTTATGGTGATTTTGATTTGATGAGCTCAATAATTGGACTTTGATGTTAATTTTAAATCAATGACTTTAAAGATTCCTGCTAGAAATTTTTGATTGATTTTTCTAAGTTAAAATTAGTGTTCAAACTCCAGAAAACTCAAGAAATTCTCAGTGTCTCAAAATCAAATCTCAATAGACAAAGTCAGTAACAAGACAATCTAAAAATATCCAATCGCAATCTCAAGACACACCGTGATTATAATGAAACTTTAATCTATCTATCTGCTACTTAAATCGTCCATTTAATTAATAGAATATTCTGATTGTTATTTGATACGCAAAATATGGAGAAGAGATACTGTGAAGCAATTCCATTGTGTGTTGCTTGTTTCGAGCAATAGACACTACATACTATGTATATAGACACAATGAACATTAAAGGCACAAATTGGCATTTAATTAGGCGACATTTGTCTTATTATCATTATTGTTATTAAAGCCAAAGTATTGCTATAAACATGCAAAAGCACCACGACACGATTTTTTTGCTCTCCTAATTTGCTGCAAAAATTTTTTTTTTTTGAGTGATTTCCAATGAACATATTCTGGCATGGTCAATTTTATGAGGCACATATAACAATGTTTTGTCATAAATTAAGTTTTTTGGCTGCGATACTAGTTTTCGTGTCTATCTGTTAATTGAAACAATTGTCTTTTTTTTGTGTGTTGCTGTTTTGTATTATTGCAAACTATATTATGAGACCGTAATTTGTTGTTTATCGTTATCAAATTATTTGACTAGCTCATTAGTCAAAAAGGCCGTGTTTTTGGATTTGGCTTTTGACATGGCTGATGGCAACAAAGAGAAAATTAACAGATATTGGAAAATTGAAATAAAGAAAAAATGTTGGAATAAAGTATTAAGTTTTGGAAGATCATTGGGATGGACTAAGGATGAATGCAGATATGGAGGCATTTTATATTATTTTGTGATCTATCTCTTGAATATTACTTCTCAATATGCTTTAAATATTTCACAATGGTCTGAAATCGAAAAAAATGTTCAAAATTTATATTTTGGTGGAAACTTTAGAGATCCCAAAGTTTTAGTTGATTTTCCTTATTTTGAAAGTGTCATTAGCTTTGTCATGTCTTAATCATACATCACTGAAAATATGAGCTAATAATATTAAGGATAAAGATGATTTTTCATTAAAAATTTAAAATTGTTTCTCAAAAAATTTTATGCACGAGCAAATTTGTATGAAAAAATTTGGAAAAACAAGTGAAATTAAAATGCAAATATCAAGAAAAGTGCATCAAAGTACCTTACCAGAGCATGATTAGAAGCTAAATAAAGACTCAATCTTTGGATTCTGGTAGGTTTCAGAGACCCTGAGAAACCCGCTTTTAACTTATGAACGTTTAAAGTTGTGGAAATTTTCAAAATTTTAATCGAATTTTCCCTAATGATAAAGGAAGTGGCTGATGTTTTGTAAGTCTTAACATAAAATTTGTATATTAATTAAGCTATTGAAAGTAATTAGAACATAGATCACACAATAGAAAGTGGAAAATTTTTGTAAAACTTTTTTATTGTGTTTTTGTAAACAAATTTTTGGTGACTTTTGTTAATGATTTAAAGAGTTAGACAACGATTAGAAGCTTCATACTTTCACAGAAGATGCATAATTTTATGATTTACAATCTTGCATTCAAAAGTTTAGTTTTAAAAGACATGACTTTTTTTGTATTTTTGAACATTTTTTTCGATTTCAGACCATTGTGTATTTAATTTATTGGCATACGAAACAAAAATTCGTTTTTTAAATGGGCATTAATTTCACTATCAAGATGGGATTAAATCCTAATTCCAAGACTATTCATATTTACCAAAAAAAAAATTGCATAGCTCGCCAATAAGCTTATCCAACATTACCGATAATTAACTCTGATTGATTATGACTCGCCGTCATTTTTAACATTAAAAAATCTGCCAATGAACAACAATTTGGTCACTAAAATAATTTTTTCCCACCAGAGACTAATTGTTTTTAATTTGTGACATTTTTATGATGAATGAGGTGCCCTGTGTATGAAAAAATTAATTGATTTAAAGTTTAGTGCACTGCTAGTTCCACTGCATGCACATACAACAACAACAAAAAATGTGCTGTATTTATTATGTATTCATGCCATCGGAGGCTATTTCGTGAGAATACTGATTGCAAAAAAAAAAAACAATTTTTCATTTACCTGAGCGTAGATTTTAATCTTCAGAAATGCATCTATTGGGACTTTTAACTTCTACGCGTAAGCGTATAAGTTATTGGTTTTACTTTTGCCCCTTTTTTACGTTTTTCGCATTTTTTGAGAAAACAAAGCATTTTTACCCCATATAACGTGGTCATCAAATTGTCGGAATTTAATTGCGCGTCGAATGGTGTAACTCATTTTTCCGGTGGTCCCCCCCTGCGACCCCCCGGGGGGAAACAAAAATGCTTAAAAAACGTCAAATTTGGTGGACAGGCCTACAGCTTCGAGATTAATATATCTCGATAAGGTTTTGATGCCATTTTATCAGGCAAGCAGTGAATCATTCGGGAAACTGGTGCGCTTAGCGTGATTTTGAGGTTAAGTAGGTGCTTAACCTTCAAATTTGAGAGGAAGTTGAAAAAACATGTTTTTGAATTCTGATGGTTGGTTAGGTCCAAGGAAGCTGAAATTTGGCATGTAGATTCCTTGGACATGCCTGAATATGGAACCAACATCATACCAAGATCCGAGGGGCATGCTACTAAGAAAACCACGTGTTTTTATAAAAAAAAAGAATACACTTATTTTCATGCTTGATTAGGTCTAGGGAAGCTGAAATTTGGCATGTAGATTCCTTTTACATGCCTGAATATGGAACCAACATCATGCCAAGATCCAAGGGGCATGCTACTAAGAAAACCACGTGTTTCTATATAAAAAAGAATATACTTATTTTTATGCTTGATTAGGTCTAGGGAAGCTGAAATTTGGCATGTAGATTCCTTGGACATGTCTGAATATGGAACCAACATCATACCAAGATCCGAGGGGCATGCTACTAATAAAACCACGTGTTTCTATATAATAAAGAATACATTTATTTTGATGCTTGATTAGGTCTAGGGAAGCTGAAATTTGGCATGTAGATTCCTTGGACATGTCTGAATATGGAACCAACATCATACCAAGATCCAAGGGGCATGCTAATAAGAAAACCACGTGTTTCTATATAAAAAAGAATACACTTATTTTGATGCTTGATTAGGTCTAGGGAAACTGAAATTTGGCATGTAGGTTCCTTGGACATGCCTGAATATGGAACCAACATCATATCAAGTCGAACCTTGATAAATCTATAAAAGTCGAACGGAACGAAGCGAAGCAAAGTGGAGTTCGACATTCCTGTAATCCATAATAGTCGAACGGAACGAAGCGAAGCGAAGTGGAGTTCGACATTCCTGTAATCTATAAAAGTCGAACGGAACGAAGCGAAGCGAAGTGGAGTTCGACACTCCTGTAATCTATAAAAGTCGAACGGAAAGAAGCGAAGCGAAGTGGAGTTCGACATTCCTGTAATCCATAATAGTCGAACGGAACGAAGCGAAGCGAAGTGGAGTTCGACATTCCTGTAATCTATGAAAGTCGAACGGAACGAAGCAAAGCGAAGTGGAGTTCGACACTCCTGTAATCTATAAAATCGAACGGAACGAAGCGAAGTGGAGTTCGACATTCCTGTAATCTATAAAAGTCGAACGGAACGAAGCAAAGCGAAGTGGAGTTCGACATTCCTGTAATCCATAATAGTCGAACGGAACGAAGCGAAGCGAAGTGGAGTTCGACATTCCTGTAATCTATAAAAGTCGAACGGAACGAAGCGAAGCGAAGTGGAGTTCGACATTCCTGTAATCTATAAAAGTCGAACGGAACGAAGCAAAGCGAAGTGGAGTTCGACACTCCTGTAATCTATAAAATCGAACGGAACGAAGCGAAGCGAAGTGGAGTTCGACACTCCTGTAATCTATAAAAGTCGAACAGAACGAAACGAAGTTGAGTTCGACATTCCTGTAATCTATAAAAGTCGAACGATACGAAGCGAAGCGAAGTGGAGTTCGACATTACTGTAATCTATAAAAGTCGAACGGAACGAAGCAAAGCGAAGTAGAGTTCGACACTCCTGTAATCTATAAAAGTTGAACGGAACGAAGCGAAGCGAAGTGGAGTTCGACACTCCTGTAATCTATAAAATCGAACAGAACGAAGCGAAGCGAAGTGGAGTTCGACACTCCTGTAATCTATAAAAGTCGAACGGAACATCGCCGAAATTCCTAAATTGGCCTATTTTTCCAAGAGGCCGCCTTGGACATCGGCCGCCTGAACCAAGAGGCCGCCGAGGACAAGAACTGTGTACTGGATCGCCGATTTCCAACCCTGATATGGAGATTTAAGATTATAGCTTAACTGATTGCATAAACTGTAATTTTTCATTAAAAAAAAATCTATCAGAAAGTAGCGTAGAAGTTCCTGGCTTTCTACGTAAGTCGTGTTTTTTATTCTTCTTTCTCCTCCGCACAGTTGATTGAAACTTCTCGAAAATGCGCATTCTTCACCTTTTTCAATTTCCTCCTTCGTCTTTTTCTTTTTTGCAATGTTTTTTTCCTCTTTTTTATCCTTCATCGTCATCATCACCGACCGTTAGAAAAGAAAGCATAGTCATTATTTCTGCTGAATAATTCCTCTTTTATGATGATAATTTTTGCTTCAGGACAAAAAAAAAGTTTTTTTTTTCAATTGTTCACCAAGATGTGCCAACGCAGTTGAAATACAATGAATGCGATGCCTGCATTATTATTAGTTTTCATGTGCCTTGCTTTTTTTCTACCCTCGTCGTCTTAATCTATCCTTTCAGTGCTGTCTTATTTTCATTATTTTTGTCTATTGTTATGTATTTGTACATATGTACCTATTTTTTTGTTCAAGAGATGATTATTAACAAGAATCGTGAAGGAGTTATTTTTATATTTATTGTTGAAAAGAAATCAGTTGACAAAGATGATTGTGAAGAGAATTGAAATCTATGAAGTCAAAATGTGTACAAATTGGATTGGAAATGAATTTTATTTTTAAAAAGTACCTAAACCTTCCATGTAAAATTGTTTCAACAAACATTTAGTAAATTTAAATATTTTAACCAAGCATATGAAAATTTCAAGGTTTAAATAACGGTTAGCGTCATTAGTGAAATTTAACACCAATTGAAAAGCATATTAAATATTTCTAAGAATTTAATTAATGGATAATTTGCCTCGTTAATTTTTAGTGATTGAATTATCAATTTCAATGTAATCTACAAAAATTACTGCAACCAGATAATCATTTCCCCTGAAAATTAATTTCTCATATTTCACCATGTCTACATTAAGGTATAAAACTCACGCTTCAAAATTAACGGTTTAGCTTGAGTCATCCTTCTGTCATTCAATACACATCACATTGTATCAAGTCACAAATAATCTATCGAAAAAATCTTGCTCATCGCGAAATCAATGCACTTTTTGTGTTCTGCAACTCCAATCTTTGAACTTTTGAAACATGATAAAAACTAATCAAGCGATCAAAAAGAAATGTAAAAAAACTTGTTGTATAAAAATTAAATCGAAATTATCCAAGTAATGCATTTAATTAGTCACATCAATGTTACAAATTGAGATTATCTTTTAATGTGTAATAAAAACGTTAAGCAGACTGCATATTGATGGTGAGCATGAGATAAAGTGAGATTCAAATATGTGCGACGATGTCATTTTTTGTAAACATTGTTGCTCGGTCGGCACATGGGAATCGTGGATAATAAAATTTGCTAATTTAGTTATTATTTTACTTAATTTGACAGAATTATTGAAACAATTTTGCATTTTAAAATATGTGCAACAACAATACTATGCATGTTGTGAATAATAATAAATGAAACTGATATTTTGTCTGGTTGTTGGACTGTTGCATGAATTTTGTACGGGACTGGAGGTAGTGAATGAATAGAATTTTAGATAAATCAAAATTAGCTATGAAATGATTTAAGCAAGATTTAAGTATAGGATTTTACAGCGCATTTTTGATATATTTGCATCTGGAGACTGTGTGCCTGCGTTTTTAATCTTTGTTGAAATTGAATTAGTTTCTTTCATTCAGACATTTTTACACATAAACACATTTTTACTTCATAAAATAGCATCTCATGAAACCGTCCTCAACGCATATCCATATCCATAAAACCCAAAGACATTTCACATATAGGTAGAAATGAAAAAAAAAAAATGACAAATGATGATTCTCTGATTTATTTTCTAGCGAAAATGTCAATTGTGGTTTTTTGTCTGTCGCTGCCAGCAGGGAATCTCATTCATTTCGTTCTTATTTTCTTAAGAAAACAATAAACAGACACACAAGCAATAGCATTTGCAACCCTTATGCATGGCCCAAATGCATACGTTGAGAGGATGCACGGCAAACATCTTAATGATTAATCGACGAATTTAATCTCTTCCTTAATATTTCATATATGGTACGAATGAAAAATAAATTCATAGCAGGGGTACGACAGAGATTATTTTCAGCGATGTGATAACATCAAACAACAAATAAAAGTGGTGATGCATGAAAGGTATTTAAATTGAATTTAGAGGATTTCTGTATTTTTCTTACCTTTACCTTTCTTTATGCATTTTATATTTTCTTAAAGGCATTTTATGTTCTCCTTTTGTACAGAATTGGATATGAATTCGAATTCAAATGAATGAAAAAAAAAAAACAGGGAGGGTTAAAAATTTATAACAAATGAGTGCAAATTTATATTTCTTTGCACATACAAAATGTCAAATTTGTTGCATAATTAATTTTGGTATTGAAGCGAGAAATGTAAGCAAAAGTAAAAAGAAGAAAGAGAGTGAGGAAGAAGAAAAGAAGTAAAATTAGCAGTATGGTATTATTTTGTAATTAGCATTCTAAAGGAAAAGGCAGTGACACTCATATGCTTGGTTAAGATTAAGGCTAGTCAAAAAAAAAGTTATTACAAGGATATTTTATTCTTGCTGATCATATGTAGCTCCTTTTGAAATCCTCATTTTTTCGGCGAGGTCAATATAATGATTAAAGATTCTATATTTTTAGGCTAGATTTATATCACTTCTTAAACCTTAAACTCTTCAATAAATTTTTGAAAATTCCCAAAATTATGAAATTAAAATTACAGTTGTGAGCAACACAACCTTGCAAAATTTCCATAAGAATGTTAATATACACCAAAAAAGAGAAAGAACTCTTTCACATCGTGATAAAAATCATTCTTTTCCAACATTAAATACATTTTTTTTTTGTTTATGAAAAGAAGTGCAAGAAAGCGAAGCGGCACATTTGGATAAATTCACTGGAAATTTAATATTCACTTTCGTATCATGCGGTGCATAATGATTTTATTTCAATTCTGTTTGAATGTATTTTTTGCCAACTAGTAAATAAATACGAAAAGAAGGTTTCTCGTCCAAAAAACGTAAACCTTCAGGGCATATAAAAAGCGGCAGTCGCGAAATGAAATAAGAAAGAGTATTAAAACTACTGGCAAAAAAATAATTTTTCGGCTTCTTCGCGCGTCACGTCTCTGATGGTGGTATTGGTGAGCAAACGGCGACAGTTGAATTCACTTTATTATTATTTCTTTCAAGTAAAAATGTTGAAAGCATCAACAACAGAAATGGCTTTATATATATATAAATCGAAGGGTGGAAGTTGGAATGATTTTTCAATTGTAACGAGTTTTTGCTACGCGAAATAACGATAATAATGACCATTCCATTCGTATTCCCTTCACTTTTATATATTTTTTTTCTCTCGCTACCCTCCAACTCAACGTTTTATTTATTTTCATCTGCAATGCTCTTTCGCTATATTTTCTGTGTTCTATAAGCCCCTCAAACTCTTTCTTTTTCGTGAGCTGGTTTTTGATGTGGGATGATTTAAAAAAATCATGTTTGTCTGGCTGAAAACAAGCATTACATTTTGTAGAGCATGAAAATGAATTAGGTAAAGGGGGTTCACTTAATTAGGACTAAAAATAATATATTTAAAGAAATCTACTTCACTTTTTTAATCTAGCAACTAAGAACTAAAATGCTAAGAAAAAATGCACTCTAATCAATCATATTGCTTGACCACATTCATACTATCTTCTCATTTCATTTCAATTTTAATAGCATGATGTGGGATGAATTTTCTTTCCTTTCCTTGTTATTGCACGACATCCACGTCTCGTTCGCTAAAAACCTCCCCTCCTGTGCCTTTTGTGTGCACTTTATGTTGTCCTTTCTATATGAGGAAAAGAAACGAAAGCAAAAAACAGCATCAGCAGTAGTGGCAGCGACTTTTGCACAGTAGAAAAATAAGCGGAGATTTCACAACTTTTGCACAAAATATCTTTTCATAGAATATATACATATACACCGTGCAGATCTATACATAGCGGGGTAAAAGAAATGAATAGATGAGAGAGAAAGACAGAATTATATTTTTTTCATGTGGAATGAGAAAATCAATAACGTATTTATTCTGCACAAAAAAAGTGAAAAGAAAACGGAAAGAATCGCATAAGAACTGAAAGGGGATATTTCTCATCTATTTTTCACCAAACATCGCGTGAATTTGAGTGCTTTTTTCCTCTCGACCATTTATTTTGCTTTCCTTTCCCAAGCAAACAGACGATGACAATAAATTTCTGTAATATATAGAATCACAAGTATAAAACAGAGTGGTCACTTGCGAAAACCCTGATAGCATTCAACATCTGCGGTTTTTATTCTTTTTTCTACTTCTTCATTCTCCTCCGTTGCCCTCCTTGTCGACGGACGAAAGATATTGTGAAGATGTGCTCTCGCTCTGTTTCTTTAGCGAATGGACGGGTCATACCGTACATTTATTTTTCTATACATATATATTCATGTACATCCTCATATGAGGATAGGAAAAATATAAAAAAAGAAAAGTTTTTTTGCGACTGACGTGAAAAGAAAAGTTTTAAATGACACTGCGGTCAGGATGAAATGAATGACGCATTTTTCACGTTAAAGTGATTATTTAATGATGGATGTTATGCAAGCAAATTAAGGTTGTTTGTTGTTAGTTTATAAGATGAGGTTTGAATATTATGTTAAAAATTTTCATATCATATTCTCAGATGAGCTTTTATTATGATCGTATAATATATTAGTTTTTTTTTAAATAGAAGCTATGAAAACGAGAACTAAACTCGAAAAATTGGAATTTAAAAATGCAATGCAATGATAATTTAGTTTGAAACTAAAGTCTAAATCGATTGAGACCAACTTAAAACATCAAAAATAATTTCCTAATAATGCAGCTGAATCCAGTCACCTCAAGGCACATGTTGTTATAACCTCAATAATACTTTTGCTATCGGAAAAGAAGAATTGCTCATAAGAATGAGTACGCGATACGAGAATGTTAGTCAAGCGTGAATTTTCCCCAAACGGATGTTAAAATGAAGAAGAATCACTACAGTTCACCATTATGGCTAGTATGAAACATAAATGAAATTAAATTCCGTTGTTTCTCAACACAAAAAAAGGTTAAATAATGCTTGCATGTGTGGAACTAACAAAAAATAAGAAAAAGCACTCAAATTCATTTTCAAGTGCCTCAATGTGCAAAGAATCATTTCTTCATTGCCCTAAATTTTTGTTCGTACATCCAGCGAACATAATCATCATATATTTATGACATAATGACTCTTATCTCATTATTATGATCGCATTTATGCGACAAAAGAATTTTTTGGCTCGCGACAAGCGACAAACTATTGAAATAAAAGAATAAAAGAAAGCAGAAAAAAATTTAGAAGCTGAAAAAAATCTGGTTTTTTACTGCTACTGCAGCAGCTATTACGAATCTTATTTTTTGGATGTTAACGACCCTTCTGTTATATTTTATTTTATTATACTCTTTCAATCTATACGCAAGGTTCATAAAAACGCGATATGTGTATATTCGATGAACAAAAGAAGTGGAAACATGAAACCCCTTTTTTCATTACATTTCATTACTTTTATTATTTTTAGCGCATTTTCCTCTTGGGAAAAGGACGCTATTGTCCGCACTTTGTCCGTCCGTCTGTCTGTCTGTCTGTCCGTCTGTCTGTCTGTCCGTCTGTCTGTCATCGCATCTCCTCCTCAGGGTTAAGCTTTTTTGATGCGGTTTTTGGCTTAAAATGTGTGTGACATGTCTGGCTACCATGTAACCAAAAATCAGCACGAATGGTCACTTCCTCTGCTGGAACCAGCGTAAAAAGTGCCAAAAATGCCATTTCTTTGTATGTATTAGTGTGGTCGAATGCACTAAAATGTTGACTTTTCAAAACCTTAGCTGTCCTCGGTTCAAATCCCACCGATGACCAAATTTTTTTTTTGCTTTTTTTGATACTTTTTTGATTTCTAATGACATATAATATTAAATCATGTCATAATTTTCCATTTTCACAATTTTCCCGAGTTTTTCCGACGATTTTTGTTAAAATTTTCAATATTTTCATACAATTTTCATAGATAATTACTTTTTTTTATATTTTTTTTGATATTTTAGTTATTTAGCTTTCTATTTTCATGGATTTTTCATAGTTTTTCCGGAAAATTTTGTAAAAATTGTAAAATAATTCACTTTTATTAAAAAAAACTCATCAATATAAATAATCAAATTGTCATATGGGAATTTCAAAAAAAAGAGCAGCGGTGGCGTAAATGTTAGAGAGCACGACTACTACCCTGGAGTCTAAGGTTCGATCCTAGCTCCCGGCAAGTTATTTTTTGCTTTTATACTTTTTTTTGATTTCTTATGACATATAATATTTATTTATGTCATAATTTTCCATTTTCACGAATTTTCCAAGTTTTTCCGAGCATTTTTTTTTTAAAAAAATTAATATTTTCATATATATTTCTGAAAAAATGATTTTTTTTTACATTTTAGCTGTTAAATTTTCCTTTTTCCTAGATTTTCATAAATTTTCCGAAAAGTTTTTTATTGTATATATTATAAAAACTTACATTAAAAAAGAAATCTCATCAATATAAATAATTAAAATGTCACGTTAACATTTTATAAAAAAGAGCATCAGTGACGTAAGTGGTAGAGTACGCGACTCCTACCATGAGAGTCTTGAGTTCAAACCTAGCCCGTGACCAAATACTTTTTTGCTTTTTTTTTTAATTCTATGTTGCATAATGTTTTTCATCCATTTTTTTTTTTGTCAAGTTTAAATTTTTGGGTAAATAAAGAATGGTTATAGTTAAATATTTGTCTTTGTACTTTTGGGGTTTTAATTCTTTGTGTATTTACTGATCGCGGAAAATGCGCTTTCGTCGGTCACGAGTGACCACCGTTATACTTGTTTAAGACTCGATGCATTATTTAATCTCGTCTTTATTGTATGTGGTGTCCAGACTATCGCGAAACGCGTCAGTTGCTCAACGTAAGTAAGTATGACTCTTATTAAAAGTTAAACTAAGAATATAATAGCAGTTGGACGATTCAAGTTACACATGACTTCTTGCCCGGTGATTTTCTTCTTATTATTGACTGAATATATGAAAAAAATGCTTTCCTTTCCTCTACTCTTCACCGCTATTCTTACATATTAAAATATTACTAAATACTCTTCTTCTTTCACAAAAGACCTGTTCCATTTTTATTTTAATTATAGATTGCACTTATGGTGAAACATTTACAGAATAATTTCAATTATATTTTATTAAATAAGAAAAAAAAAATATTCACCTTATTTGTACACGAAGTGCTACATATGTGCGATAGAATGATGAACAGTTGCGTGCAATCATATAATTTAATTATTTTCGAGGATGTTGCATATGTATGAGTCTGTATGAGTAGTGAAAATGTAATTTATTTGTAGGTGAGAAAGTTTATTGCTTCATTTTCCTGTGCTTATCAGATTTAAAGTTACACTGAGCAAATAGAAATTAAAATCTGTATTCAAACATTTTTAAATCAAGATTAAGAAATTTATCACGTTCAAATCTTTAAACTCTATATTAAGACATCCAAATGACAACATAAGAAAAAATTCCAAAGGAAGAAGTAAATATCCAAAGACACAAAACTTTCACGAAGTCTTTTACAAACTGACCGTTAAACTTTCCTTAAAAACTTTTCTTTTAAATTTTTCTTTCCATTCTTCTCTAGACTTTTAGTCCTTCATGTGTGTGGAAAAGAAGAAAATAAAATAGAAATTGAACATAAGAAGATAAGTTCGGTGAAAATGAAGCTAAAATGATAAAGCATCATATCCTTAAAAAGAAAGAACATTTAAGAAGACTTTCCTGCTACGACCCCTTTAAGTGGAAGGGCAAAAAATGTTGAAAAGTTTTTGGATCAAAAATTCTACTAAAGTTTGGCACTGGTTGACGGTGGTTTGTCTGCTTATTAATATATATTTGTTCGGTAGCTTGAAATTCTCATCAGTTCATGTACATCAGTGCGCTTTATCCACTCTGATCCTCAACTACCCCCAAATACTCCTTCATTGTGTCTTCGTCTTTACTTTTTCCCATTTTTTCCTCAGCTCATTCTTTTTCTCCAAAGAAATGGAAACTTATGTTATTCTCCTATCAGATCGCATGACAAATAGACTCAATTTCTTTCACAAATGATCACAAACAAACATTCATCGTGTGCTTTGTTGTTGGTACATTGAGGATGGAATCTAATCAGTAAAGAAATAACCATTGAGTCTGTATGTCTATCAGCATTTTGCAATCTTTTGAAATGTGCACATCGTCAAATGACTGATGCTGCTTATACTTCACTGCTCTTTAACAACATGGTCATGTTATTATGGTACGTTCTATAGATATTCTTATATCCATGTGATGTTCCGTGCTTCTTGGACATATAGTGAAGAAAATAGAGATTCTACCATTTAATCATATCATGGATAAAGGAGAGTGAGCAAGTAAGAATAAATAGCAGAAAAAAGAAGACAAGAAATGAAAACGGTTATCGCACATACATGTATATATGCTTGGGGAGGTTAGGTAGGCAGAAACACAGCAAGTAGAATCAGCAGTTGAGGACGAGAGAAAAAAAATCCAATTTCACATGAAGAGGATAAAGAAATGTTCGCCCCTTCACTACGCCTTCTTCTTATCCCTTTTTTATTTTTTTCTTGCTGATGCCATAGCACGTCGGACAACACATATAATACAACAGCCAAGGCAGTGGCAAAATGTAACACTCGTGCCTCGAAATTATTCATCACTTCACGTAATGTCAGCAAAATTACGTGCATATATGTGTAAGCATTACAGTACAGAAGAATTTTTCCTTTTTTCCTCTTCTCATGTCATGGAAAGAGGATGGAGAAAGAAAAGAAGAAAAATTCGCCGCTACTTTTCTCTCGACTCATTCAATCGCCATTTGCTGCTAATGCCTTTGCCTTTCTTTTGTTGTTGTTGTTATGATTTCAATCAATAGATTTTTTTTCTATAACATGAAAAAGGAGAGAAATTTTTTTTTCTCCTACATCTCAAGTACACAATTCATTCTATACATAGATCATATAATGCTATGTCATAGCGAATAAGTAAGAGAATGAGAAGAAAATTCCCTCTTGGTCACCACCGTCATTTTCACCCACTTCTTTTCGTTTTTTTTTTTTTTTTTTGCGTGTGAATAATGCATAAGGTGATGAGTTTATGCGTTTATTTTGACTTTGTGGAAAATGGACTTTATGTGGAGTAAAAATGTCACACGATCGTGAACGTGTTGATCTAGAAATTGAAATAAAGAAGCATTTTAGATTAAATTTTTGATTTGCAAATTAGCTATTCCCTAATATCCATCAAAATCTTTTACTAAATAAAAATCATTTATGAATTTCAAGATTTGAATTAGACGAATTATAGTTCTTTGTAAGAATATGAATGCGCCGCATCAGTCTACCTCTAATAAGTTTCTTTTCAACTTACTGTTATTATATTTTATTTTCATCTTTTTTTGTGCTGTGTATTGCACACGCAAACGGCGATATATGAAGGAAATTTTCTTTTTTTTCTCTCTCTCAATTTGGTCCTTATCGCCAGAACAGAATGTATGTTGATTATACTCGCATACATACTTATGTTCAGAATTGAATTTTTTCGTCCCTTCATCATCCATCCATCCATCTAACCATTCATCTACTCATGTACATACATACAGATATTCTCCTCCTTTTAGCCATTCTTTATATTTTCTATGTGCATATATCCATGTGTGTATATCCATATATCGTAATCTCCGCACTTTTTTTTTGCTCGCGTGAAAAAAGCGTTACGCTTGATTGATAGAAAAAGGAGGGTGATGTGAAAGAAAACTCTGAATTGAGAACTAATCAATAATTCAACCATGTTTTATTTCTGCGATGATGAAATAAAGAAAAAGGAAAGGAGAGTGGATGGACATGAAGTGGAAAAAGGTAAAAGAATGGATAGATGTGTTCGCCGTTATGCTAGATTGAAACTGTATTTCTTATTTTCTTTAGACCGAACATTGATTGAATGCCTTCGAAGTGTATTTTATATTCATATTTTGCTGAAACGGGTATAGAGAATTTTTATGGAAGTTAATTAGAATCTATAAGAAAATTTGTAGGTTAAAATGTTACATTTTTATTAATTGATAAAATTATCTGTTTCAGATAAAAGTCAAAAAATTAAAAATTCAAACAAATAATTTTCCAAAACATTACATTAAATTAAAGAAAATAAACTTTCAATTATTTTCACACTTATTTTAATTTAGTTCCCTCCAAACTTACTCTTCCTTCTTACCTTTCCAACAAATTTACATCTTCAAACGAAACAGATTGACGGCGCATTTTCAACGGTTAATCTTATTTTCCATGCAATGAATTTTTAACAATTGAATAATAAAGACTTTTTACAACTCGTAATACCCTTGCTTACATGTTGCAATAACAATAGCAACAGTGTATAAATCTCAAGCGATTGAATATCGAAGAAATATGTGCATTAACCGGCAAATGCTTGTCATGCAAATATCGCAAACATAACTAATTATAATCACAATTAAATCGATCGTTTTCTGCCTCGCTACCTTTAAATCCTTTTTACTGTGAGTGAGAAGCTAAATATGTTTATGGAAATTATGAATAAATTATATGAGAGAAGTAGGCTAATAAAAAATCAATTTATCGCCAATTGTTATTCAATTGCGAGCAATAAAAAACTGTTTATGAATAAATTTATGTAAAAAAAGATCCTTTATTTACATGAAATAGAAAGTTCTGTTCTGTGCATATGCGGATCATTGATACATCAACAATTTACGGGAGCTATAAGTATGCAAATTTTCATCATGCATGATTGATTTTTAATGAGGTTTGATGGATGCTTTATGATCTTGTTAAAAGTGCCTTTGTGATTTTGATTTCTTTTCGTATTGTTGGATTTGAAGACTTTTTTTCTTATGAAGATTAGTTAACGGATGAAATTGATACTTTATACATATTTCATGCTGGTTTTTTGCTACACTTATTCTTAGTTTCTTTAGTTCTTGACTATTTGAAAGGAAAAAATAACATGATTTTTTTCAGGAGTGACTGAGAATAATTTTATTTCATTTTAATGAGTAATTTAATGCTTCTCTGATGTTTATATGCATAATTATATTACTTTTATTTTTGTGTAAAAATTTTAACGAATATTTCAGAATTTCTTATAGAAAAAGAATCGATTCGGAATTGAATGACAGAATAAATAACACATATGAAAAATTCTAATTTCACGATTTTTGAAATTTATTACAACCCTTTTGGAACAGGAAATTTTTCCAATCTGAAAAAGAACTTTCTTCCTTATTTTGAAATAAATTCTAATTAAGATCAATCAAATGACTTTCCATCACAAATCTTAAAAAAAAATCTCATAAAAAAATATTTTTGGTTTTTAGTTACATATTTTAAAAACAAATATTTTTTTGCAAATTACAGCACGAAAGCATTTCATTCCCTTCTCAACTCATTTGAATGTGTCAGTGTTAAATTCCGAAGTCTCACATGTGATGGTAGGAAGAAAGCCGAACGCGAAATGTAAAAACATGCGAATTAGTACAGCTGTGTGCAGCACAAATACACTGTACACAAACACCGCATGTGATTCCTTCGTCTTGTCGTTATTTGACGTGATACAAGAAGAATATATATAGATTTTAAATGTATGCAGACTCAACTCATAAGAAGCAATAGAGTTGAGTGAGTGAGAGAAAAGGAAAGGAACTACACATATCGGACAATACGTAAAAGATGTGTGTGAAATACACATCTGCATATGTATGTATGAGTGAAGTGTCCATCTCCTCTCCGCCGCGATATAATAAATTTTCTAGTTTCAGCAGGAGTGAAAAGAAGAAAACGGAAAATGTGAAGGCGAAGGATGATTTTCATTTTTCCCTCTTCGCCGCGTGAATGTTTTTCTGTTGCTGTGAGATGGGGATGATGACGATGATGATGAATAAATTTTTTCTTCTTTCTCTACTCACATGCTGTATAGTGAGTAGTGAAATATTTGATTCTTCTTATTTCCTCGTGTGTAGAGGTGGAGTGTGAGTTAAAAATAATTCGCTTATGTATGTTGGGTGGTCAGGCAACGTGAAGACTTTTCGCTTTACTCAGTCGATTTTTTATTTAAAAGAATAGGGAGAATATAATGCGAGGATTAAGTGAGACAAATAAAATAAGAATTATAAATTGTGTTTTGATAGATTTTTTTTTTTCTCATACTTGAAGAAATATTTATAATTTTCAACGATTTTTTTTAAATTTAAATTTTTGTTTGTTATAAAAGTGATAGATGCATCCAATTTGAATCAAGGGTGCGGAACTGATCAAATTCATTTTTGATCGTTTTTGATCTTTTTTGATCATTTTTGATCAATTTGATCAGTTCCACACCCTGGATTTGAATCAAAAATAGTCCACGCATTGGCTTTCATTTAATAGAAAACATTAAAAATTTAGAACTTTCACTCTAGTCTCTTCATCATTCCAAACTTTAAATAAAATTCTACAAAATTGCAATTTCAAGAATTCAAAGAATCCATTTCACTAAATTCCTAATATCATATTTCACATTCATCATTTAAGATGATAATGAGCATAAATTATGTTTATGAAAAGTGAAAGTAAGGCAGAAGATTTTTGCCTCAAACTTCTTTTTCCTCCCTCATTATATCGACCCTTCTTACTTTTATCAAATCAACAATCATTATCATTATAATTATTATTGCTTTAATTTCTATACAAATAAGATTGCTTTCTTGTGAATTAGTTATTTTCGAGTATATTTAATAGGCCAAGGTAGCTTAGTTACAAAATAAATGCAGTGGTAAATAATTAAATAGAAACTTTCAATTTTTCAGAGAATTTAATAATTTTCGAAGAATTTCATGCAATTGGAAGGTGAACCTTATACTCGTTAGTACTCGTAAGTGTACTCTAAGATAATCCATTTCCTCATAATCAATCCATTAATTCTTCTAAGAATGATTCAACCATAATCACCATTATCAGAACCAACAACTAAACGAGAAAAAAATAAATAATAAGTATAAAGTACGAGATCAATGAAGAGGACACGAGAGACACAAAAGAAGAGGGAGTATGTATGTAATGGAGATGAAATAGAAAAATGAAGAAAGACATTGAGTTAGCGTGTGTCCATGCATTGATAATGTGGATAAAATAGGAACGTGATTTACCGTCCAATACAATAGAAACACCAACAACAACATCATCATCAGAAGCATCAATGATGACAACATGAAGCAATTCACAACGTCCATGTTTGATATTTAAAAGAGAAGAAAAAAAAATTGTATATCTATGGATATGTAAGGAAAATTGTGAAAGCATAACAAAAATATACATGTCATCTAAATATGCGAATAAGTAAAATAAGAAGAAGTAGGAAGGGAGCAAAAGGAAAGAAATTCATGTGATGGGCAAAAGATGAAGATCTTTCGATGATGTTAAAAGGCATGAGGCATGCATGAATGTTTCTGATGTGTGTATTGAGCCGTGATGGGTATTTTTTTTCTTTCCATCATCGGAATATCTTTGTAATTTTCGCATCAGCATAAGTAATATACACACATGTGATGTACAATCATAATGGGGAGTAAGTAAAATGGCAAAAATAGCGTGAGAGAGAGAAAGGTATGAGAAAGGGCAACCGGAATGTAATCAGCAAACCTTAAAATATCATCACCCAATCCGCCATACATACGCCACCCCATTGATTTAAGGTTCATGTACAAATATCATATCATATCATATATGCGTCTATTATTCTCTTTACTCATTTCTCCGCATCATCATCATCGTAATTCCGTGAATGTGAAGATGAGCGACAACGGCATAACAAAGGAAGGACGAAAATATAAGAATTTCTATCGTTGATGCTATTACCCCCAACCCAACCTTACCATTAGAACTTTTCATTCTTTCTTCCTTTCAGAATGTTTTTTTTTTTTTTTATTTTTTTGTTTCCATCTATCTATCTTTTCCATCTATATTCATTCTCATCTCGCTTTTTATCCACTTCAACTTATTACTAGTCCCACAGATAGTAAGGGACATTTATTTCATGTATGTGTGCGCTTCATCTATTCTCGCATCTTTTTCTCCGTCGTTTTGTATAATAGTGATGCTTTTTTCTGCTGCTTCTACTTCTACATATTTTCAAAAGACAGTAAATTGCCTTTTTCTCATTCCCATTCTTCTCATTTGATGATGATACAAGCGGATGTATGTATGTATAATTCTATATGGACCTAGAAGGCTTTACACACAATAATACAATAGTGAAGGGTAACCGTGATGTTGATGATATGTTTTTTGTACAAAAATATAGATAAATGTATGTTTGAGACCGAGTGGTACATGAATGAGATAAGAACGTTACTTATTGGATGATTTTTCATATTTGATTTCGAATACCTAATTTTTTTGATCTGTTTAAGTGCTGATTTATTGTTGTAGTGAAAAGTAGTTTAAAACCTATGTATGTAAATCTAAAGACTAAAGCAACATCTCTAATTAAGATAGAAATTTTCCAGCTCGGGCCGAATATTCAGTCTACAAATAGCGAAAGTGAGAAGATGGTAGCATGACTATATCTGTATATTCATCCAAATACTTGTATGAATAGCGAAAAGATAAAATGATGGGCCTAAGAGAATCTATCTATGAATCTAGAGTAAAATGTCCTTTTAGGTGAAAATGTCTAACAAGATTATAGAACTATATAGTATGTACATATATTCATGCGTATACATGAATGGAGCAAACGATGACATCGTCAACAACAAAAGTATCAAAAATGAGATGTGTTCACGAAACGCCGTTATTACTCGTTTTTTGATAGAAATTATGGAAAAATCAACAAACATTTTTGCACCCTCAAAAAACTAGAAAATATAAAACTGTATGTGTGGATATTAGATGAAAGTTTTACTTACCGTTTTTTGCTTATAAAGATAGGAAAATAATATTTTTTATCTTTTCGTTATTCAAAGGATAAACATCTAAATATATTTATACCTAACTTTACTATACCGTTACATCATCATCATCATCATTATCGTCTTTTTTTGTTGACATTGCATACATATAACATTCATCGCAAGTTTTGTAAATTACTTAAATTATTTTGTAGATTAGATGGATATTGGTTGTTGTTATTGTAATAATTAAATGTGCAGATTTCATAACTAAAAAAATTTTGATGTAAAAAATAAGGCGCTTTTTCCCAAAATTTCTTCTTTAATCAGTGGCGTAGCCAGGAGTTCTGATGGGAGTGAAAATTCAATTTTTTTGTAGGATTTTTTGTTTGAAAAACTTGGGGGGGGGGGTGGTTTTTCGTTTTTTGTAAAATCTATAATATTTGTAAAACGCTTTGATTCTATTTAATTTTAGTTATGGTTTCATAATTCAAAATTTTTAGCGATGATGCATGGTGTAAGAAAGTCTTGATAAAAAGCATGATAGAAAAATTGAAAAACAGTTCATTATTATAGTTTTAATTTGATTTTCTTCTACTCGTGGAGCACATTTGATTGTTCACAGCAATTAAGATTTTTATCTCTTCGAACTTGTGTAGTAGAATCATTCATTAAGTGATTGAATGATTTCAAAATAATTTTTCTCGATTGAGTAGTCCAAAACTGAACTTTAACTCATTTAATTACATTTTAAATTTTATTCAGAGTAGAACTAAAAATAGTGTAAAATACCAAAGAATGAAAGTTTTACTTTTTGTTCCATTTTATTTATTCTTTGGTCTTATTTTGTGTGAAACTATAAACGTAAATACATTCAGAACATTTACTACTACTTTTTAATTTCAATTTTAAGGTTTTAAAAACCTGTAAAAATTTCAAATTTTAGGAATCAATTTTTCCAGGAAAAAAGTTTTTTGAAATAATTTTGGATCGCTTCGAAGTAATATACAATAACGATGATTTTGCAACAATTCATTTAAAAATAGCAAAAGTGAATAAAACCAAAGCTTTGATTGGTTACGTCACTTTAAAAGTACCACTTGGAAATGATTTTAATCTTGAATTTCTTCTGTTAAAAAAACAAGGTAAGAAAATTTTTGCTAAAACTATTTATCTGATGTTCGAGCAACTTCTTTTTGTTTTAGGTGGACAGTATCGGTATTTACCCTACCGCATAAAACCTACTCCATTTTGTGATTACTTTTCTAAAGAAGAATATTTCTATAAAAAGGCAGCAAATCAGTCTGATCTTCCTGAAGATATCGCTAATAATTGTCCTCTTTTACCAGTAAACCCCATACTTTTAAAATTTCAGCAATAAGTATTAGATTTATCGTTAATAATTTTTTTAGAAAAATTATTCATTTTACGGAGCTTCTGTAGATGTATCAAATGTTCCAGCAGTAGCATTTCCATCTGGTGAATATGCCTGCGAGTCAAATATTTATAAAGATGGCCAAATAGCTTCAAGCTCAAGAATTTATACTTTTATTAATAGCGTTTGAGTGATCTAAAACAGCGTCTTCAGAAATTTGTGGGATCTTCAAATTTTCTAGTGGCATGTTAAAAACAAATCTATAGGATAGGTTTAAAAATGCAATTTTTAGCCGCAAGAAAATTTAGAGACACATAGTTTTGGATTCACATATCTATAATTGTATTATTAGATTAAAAAAATTATATTTTGAAAAAGAATATCAATAAAGAATAAACGGCCTATTTCACTAAGATGGATAATCCTATCCGAAGATTATCCCTTTTTTCGATCCGAAGATAATCCACAAAATTTTTTCACTTTAACATTTCTGGAAAAATTAGAAAAAGTTATTTGTAAAATTTTTTTAAGGATTGATGGATTTCACTAAAAAAAAGATAATCCATGGATAGGGATTATCCAGAGATTATCCAGTGGATTATCTTTTTTTAGTGAAATCCATCAATCCTTAAAAAAAATTTACAAATAAATTTTTTTAATTTTTCATGAAATTTTAAAGTGAAAAAATTTTGTCGATTATCCTCGGATCAAAAAAAGGGATAATCTTCGGATAGGATTATCCATCTTAGTGAAATAGGCCAAAAAAGTTTGAATGTATCTAAATCAAAATTATTATTTTTAATTAATATTTTTTTCTAAAACTCTACAGAAATTGATCTATTAAGTGGAACAGTTATAGTTTCTCCATATTTTGTCGGCACACGTTATCTTATCATAATCTTTATTTTTTACAGTTCTTTGGATTTTAGAACGATTTTATCAAAAAACAAAATTTTTAAAATCATGTAATAAAATTTTTCAGTGAAAAAATCTATATCATTAATGAGATAATTTAACACGAGCTACCTACTTATCAAGTTTATCATATTCCGCATTAATTTGATTGCAAAAATTTTTCAGTTAAATAGTAATATTTTCAATAGTTTCAGTTTCATTTTTAAATTGAACCTTATTTAAAATAGTTAAAGTTCAAATAATGAAAAATTGTATTCTAGTTATTTTTAGTGTTTAAAATCAAACAGCAACATTTGATATGTTTGTAAAAATTTTAAATTTCCATTAATTTACAAAATTAAAAAAATATTTGATTTTAGACAGATGAAGTGAAAACAAACTTTTTTGAAATTATTGCTGACCGATTTGAAGTTGTCTTTGAGATTCCAGTATACACAGAGTGCTGTATAAAGGTGAAAAAAATTAATAAGGCACGAGCAGTAGTAGGCTTTATTGAGTTTAAAGTACCAATTGGAAACGATTTTGAGAATGAATATAAAGTTTTAAAAAAACAGGGTAAGTCATTAAAAAACTGCAATCGGAACTTTTTGAACATCGAGATATTTAAATATATTTCTTTCAAATTAAAGGAGGGGAGTATAGGTATTTACCTTATTCGGTTCCACTTACACCCGTTTGTGAATTTCTAATCAAAGATAAATACATTTACAAAGAGTTAGCAAAAAATTCTGACTTTCCAGAAGACATTAAAATAACTGTCCTCTTTTTGTAAGTGCTTATTTCAAATTCATTTAATTTTTTGAAAAATTCTAATTCACATATTTTTAAGGGAAATTTTTTAATTAATGGGGTTGCTGGAAATTTTGATAATTTTCCAACTTTTGCATTTCCATCAGGAGATTATGCTGTTGAAGGAAACTTTTTTAAAGACGGAAAACCTACAGCAAAATATCGAGTTTATGGTTTTGTTAACAACATTTAAACAGGTTTAAATCAGTTATAAAAAGTTAATCCAGTCAAAGTCAATAAACGTTAACCGCTTGCAAATGATTGAAAAAATTAGCTGAAATAAAATTTTTTAAATAGGTACATTTTTATATGTAATAAAATTATAGTATGCATAGTGTTAAATATTTTTTTTTCTATTTCAAAATTTTGTAATTAAAAAGGAAATAAAGAAAGCCTCGTTTGTTTACGTAAGTAACCTTATACCTGACTAAACTCACATAAATACCTTTTTTCTCTATCCTTTACTTAATGAAAAATATTTTTTTCTGCTTCTCTATCTTTTTTAATTTTTCTGATACACAAAACACAAAAACCCTTTTTTGACTACTCAAATTTTACCCATTCATGTATAAATTCATCATCGTACTTTTGCGGTATGAGAGAGAAAATTACTTATGTCCAAGTTAAAAATGTGTATATATATATAAATATATACACCTACACACAAAAAAGAAAGATAAAGTTTTTAAAAAGCACACATAATATGGATATTTTTCCATCCATATGAAAAACTATAAAAATTAGAAAAAGAGAATAATATATAAACAGTGGCAGGTAAGCAAAAAGGTAGCTTTTGTATGTCTCGAAAATGAAAAACTTAGTTCCATGTTTTTGAAATGAGTAGAAAAAATATATTTTTTTTCTGATGGATAAAAGAAGAAAAAGAAGTAGAAGATTGAAGTTATGGACGAACTGTAAAATTTTTATAACTATCCTTTCTCGTGTGTTTTTAAATACCACACATTGGCACTCAACGAACCTTGGTTTTTGTGTCTCATCAACATCATTTCTCGGATAGATGTGAATAGTTTTGAAAAGGTAGAGGGGGTTGGTTGCACTTGTGACAGAAGTTATTAGCTGTTTTATTTTGTACAGTGTAACCAAATTCTTGCATAAAGGCTCTCGTAGCAGTTGAGAAACTAAATCAATATTTCAACAAATTTCATCCTAGGAACATTCCCCCTAAAGGATCTTCCTCACACCATTATTTACTCCCTTAAAACTTTTCATCTTTCCTTACCCATAACTAAAACTATACATAGAACTGGACACGTTTTGAAATTCATTAGAAAGTTCATTACACATTCTCTTCCTAAAAAGTATCTATACATTGACGTACATAAAAACACACACACACACACACCGAGAAATAGAGAGAATGAATGGATAGAGAAATGAGTTGTCCGAAAGGCGAAAAACCCTTTTTACACATCTCAAAATATGACCATATTTGCCTTCCACTATCGCAATATCGCCACTAACATCCTTTCCTTTTTAGCCACCATCATTCTTCTCATTCCATCTACTCGTGGTTTTTCTGTCGAAAATGCCTTTCTCTTATGGTCATGAAGTTGCTATTTGCCTGTGATGTTATAGCACATAGCACATAAGCACATTTAATTTTCTTCACAAAATCCACCTTCATTTCCTTTCCTTTCCTTTTTCATTTTCCATTTCATAAACATTCAATTCTACTCTATATACATTTGGATATACAAACTTACATACATACAGCCAGTAAGAGAGTATTGTAAAGGTTCATTTCGATACATACGGTATGTATATAGTGAATGAAAGAATTGTAAGTTTTGAAAGCAAATTCGGCATGTGGACTATACGTATGTATATTTTAAAAGTTTAAATACTTTCGCTACTCATTCCATCATTTCCATTTCCACCCTTTTTCATCTTCTGGCCCCCGAAACAACATCAACTTTTTCATTTGATCCTTTTCAAAATATCCATCGTTGATTAAAAACCGTCGGAATAGAACAACCACAAAAACTATCCTTTTACCACCACCCACATATACATTCGACCCATCCAAATATCCTTTTTTTGTACTATTGCTGATGCTTGCTACTGCTTATATGTATATGCTTGAAGAGAAAACCCTTTTTTTCATAAGTGTCTCATACTCATAGAAAAATTATATCCTTTTTATGCCACCACCACCACTACTACCATCTTTTCCTTATTTTCTGCGAGAAAATTTTCTAGTTTTATATCAAGGTGGGGATGCTTTAGGTTGAATGATTATGTAATTGGTTGGATATGAATTATTATTTTTTGGACACTATTATAATAATGCTTGAGATTATACATAACAAAATTTCAGGCAAAATTTTTAATTCTAAATCAATTATACGCAATTAGGCTTTTGCTGAAAAAAAATCTAATCTTACTAAACTCAGTACGAGCAATTTAAGACATATAACATATTATGACTTAAGCAGCGTCTCCACCTTAAAATTTTTCAGTACTTCACTAGGCACAGCATATAGCACATAGTACGTTGGCCACCCACGGTTGTATGTTTTTAAGAGCAAAAAGGAGCAAGCACACATTTTCACTTCCTCGCCATCAACTCACTCCAATGTCAAAAAAATTTTTTTTGAGGATGAAAACTACTTCTTCTCGTTTTGAAATGGATGAAATGTGTACAGAAATGTTGTATGTCCTGATGTATACAGGCACAGTAGCACCACATCGCATTTTCCGTTTTTGCCACATCTTACTCTCTATACCTCCTTCTCCTTGTCCTCATAAAACGTATCTTTCTATATCTATCTATCCATTGCTGTTGCTACTACTGCTATGTTGCTATACACAGCATGAATAGGAATATATTTTTTTTCAAAAACTATTTCTACTCTTATCTTGCTACTTTGGTCAAGCGGCCATCTTTGCTAAAGAACCGGGAGGGAAAAGTTTTGTGTGTTTTTGGTCATATTCATTGAGTACAGCTGAGGGTAATGGTAATGGTGGTGACTATTGGGTCTCTTTTTTCCATTCTCGTTATTTGCGAAAAGGCGAAAAAGATGTATGAGCACTTTTATGCTTCATCATTATGACTAACTGTATTTTAAATGAATGTATGTTGGTTTTTTGGAAGATGTGTGGATACTACTTATGGGGATTCAGAATTAAATATAAAAGAATTGGAAGAATAAGAAACATAAAATTTTTGTATATGAGTTTGGATGTATAGATGTGGATTATGCGAGTATGTTGGCTACTAAGGTAAAAGGCATTAGATTTATTAAAAACGCATTTATTTGTTCCATCAATAACAAAATCAAATGACACCTAACTTCTTCATTTTCCCCTATCAGCCATAAAAAGACTTATCATTTCCACGAATGTGTTTCCACAAAACCTCGAAACGCTCAACGCAATTGTTTCCGACCTTGATGTAGAATTTAATAAACCACTTGACTGCGTCAACATCAAGATATTTTCGAGAAAATTCAATCAAGACAGAAAACGAGCAGCACAACATATTTTCCACACAACATCTATGAAAAAATTAATTTTAATTATATTTAACCACGAAAGCAGTAGCAGCAGCAGCAGTTGTAGCATACATAGGAGTAGTTACGGTATTTTTCATATGTACTCAGGAAAACTTTCATAAAAGTCGCACTCACTTCACATCTTTTTCAATTCTACAAAACAATAAGCAGCAAGCAGAACATGAGAAAAATTTTATTATTTTCTTTTAGTGGCATTTGCCAGCAATTATTTTAAGTGATCTAAAGCACTTGTACGAGCGGTGCGATCAAAAATTTTACATTTTAATTGAATTTACAACAATTTTAATTTGTTTTGGGGCTAAAGCATTGATGCTTGGTGTTGCTGCTTCCTACTATTTCATATGTCAGACGACACATTTCTCTCTCCAATAAGCATATATGTATATAAATGTAGAATATTTCTATCTACCCTCAAAAAATATTAAAACGGTCGTCGTATTGAATTGAAGTCGAAAAATCAATTTCTCTGAAATTTTGTGGTTCTATTCAGCTTCAAAATGTGTCCATTAGCTGTTCATTTGTATATACACATGAATATATTGTTCACTCATCTCTTTCCCTCTATGTTTGCCCCGTGTCTAATAAAATTACCGATCCATTAGTGGCTCATGAGATGAGATGTCTCAATGAAAAAACATTTAAAAAGAGACCTCAATGTGTGAGTAGATGTGAGTATTTGTGTTTTTAGATTGTCAGAATATACATGCATACTCCCAAAACAATTGTCAAATTAGTCGCTGAACATCTAAGCAATCGAATTGCGTATTAGATTGAGAACACGATTTTATTTCCTCCTTTTTGAATTTTCTTTTAAGTTTAAAGTTCTTCATTTTCTTTAAAAATTATATTTAGCATACAATAGGAAATTTTATATTGATTAAATCATTTCTAATCTATTTGTTTACTCGTTCATAAAAATAAAATGAACATTTCCTGGTAGACTTTTGAAAGATTATCATTACTTACTAGCTTAGCTTATGAACACGAAAAACTTGAATGCATGAATTATTAATTAAGATAATTCAGAAAAAAAGTTAAAGAATGTCACAAGACCTTCTTTTATTTTTATATATAATTAGATGTCTAATAAAAATTGTCATTAGCTATTGAAATTTTCACACAATTAAATAGTAAAATTTTTTATTAAAAAAAATGAATTGGTGCAATATTTTAATTATACTTTGTCTCAGTTTGGTGAACTGTTTTAATATTAATCAGGACTTTTCGATGATATCTGAAAGTTTATTGAACATTGTTGATGAATTTTATGTGAAACAACAAATTCTATTTGATATTCACATAACAAAACCATACTCAAGATTCACATTGGATATTTTGAATGATTACTTATCAAAGTCAATTGGAAACATTCCCTTACAATTAACATTTCATTCGACTGTTAGTAAAGTACATCCATACATTCTGACAAAACCTGCAATATTTTTTATGTTGACATCAGAAAATCTCGCAGATTTAGTAAAGTATTTTCGGTTTAGTCGTCCAAATGGTATGGCAATGAAATTCTTCGTAATACTAACAAATCAAAATTTTAACAATCTTAAAAATGCATGGCAATTTTATGCGTTTGAAAAATTAACATTATGGTCAGGAAATATACTTTATCATACATTTTTCATCACAAATGATGGGCATTCAATAACTTTATCAACTATGGAGTGGTTTGTAAGAGGATGCAATCAATTTTCTTTGGAAATTATCAACACTTATAATAAAACATCAGCAAAATGGAACAAAAAATTAATTGATTATGAGAAATTTACGCAATATAATGGATGCGAACTGGTAATGTTGCTCCCACTTTTAACCCCATATTCAGTTTTATTCTGGGGTTTTGCACATTCAAATCCTACTGGAACAGAATTTGAAGTGTATGGATTGACACCAGAAATATTTAAAATTGCTTCCAAAAAATATAATTTTACTGTATTTTATCAACCAGCAATGTTTTATGACAGATTCTATCCTCTTAAAAATAATACTGAACTCCTTGAATTCAATGGAGTAGCTAAGGAACCAATCGTTTATTTTGATGTGATGGGAACGCACGCACTTGATTTTAACGAATTCAACGTTTTCAGAAGTTTTATTGATGTAAAGTTTGATTTGTTGTCAACACCAGCAGAAGCATACACGCCATACGAAAAACTTTTGTTGCCATTCGACGAAGAAACATGGATTTTATTATTTCTTACTTTTGTCCTTACATTTGTTGTAATTATTATCATTAATCGGCTATCAAAGAAAGCTCAAGACAAAGTTTACGGCAATCAGATTGTTACTCCAATATGGAATGTTATTAGCATATTTTTTGGGGTATCGCAGACGAAGCTACCAACAGAAAATTTTTCTCGCTTCATTTTAACGTTATTTATTGTATTTTGCTAGCTTTTTGGAACATGCTATCAAAGCAAATCATTTGAATTTTTGACTGAGGAACCTAGACGATCTCCACCGAAAACAGTTCAAGATCTAATTGATAGAAATTATACAATCTTGACAACTATGGAAAAATCTATGATTGAATTTATTCGAGAGGAGGTCAAAGAATGGTAAATTTTATTTTGGCAACCTGAATAATTTACATGAAAAATTAACCTGCATTTATTTTTTTTTTTTTTTCATAAGCCAAAAGTTAAAAATATCAGCTTTGAAAAACTGCTTGAATATTTCATTTCACAGTCACAAAACTCTTCTACAAAAATTTGTTTGATCGCTGATGAAATTTTTGCAATGAGCATGAGGAAACAAATACAGCGAAATTTCGATTGGAATCGAGTTGAAGGAAGTGTAATAACTTCTCATGAAGGTTTCGTGATACCTTTTTTGTCATTTCATAATAAAATGATTCACAATATTGTAGAAAGATTAATTGACTTTGGAATTATGATTTACTTAGAAGAAGATTATCTTAAATATTCTAGAAAATTTGTTAACGAGAATAATTTAAAAATATTAACCGTTGATGATCTTGCATTTGGATGGAATATTTGGCTTGGATTTTGTGGAATTTCAGGACTGGTTTTTATTATTGAGTTAATGTTGATGAGAAGAACATTTAGAAAAATAATATTGAATGGATTTTCATTAAAATGTTTTAAGTATGGGAAAGTTAAGCATGGAAAAATTTATCCAGGTAAAACTGAATATAATATCGATACTTATGAAAACCAAATATTAAGTGTAGTTACAAGAGAAAAATTCTATAAAACAAGTCAAAAACCAGCTGCTAGCTCAAAAAGTAATGTTTTTAGAGAAATTGTCAGGAATTAAATAAATTAATAAAGTAATAATTGAAGTAGTTAATAACTCAAATAAAGTTTTGAAAAAGGCAAACATAACCTTCATTTAAATGTGATTTGTAAGAACCAAAATTCCTGATTGATATCAAGAAAAAGAATAGAAAAAGGTGTAATAGGCCATTGACAGTCATCAGTATCCAAATTGGCTACTACCAAATGTCATCAATCGTAAAAGGAAATAAGGGGGACGAGGAAGCAAATTCTCGCAATTCTTTTGTATCCTTTTATCGAAATGAAATAAAAATAAAAAAATGACACTCAAATTCTTGCATATATGTATGTATACATAAGAACCGTATGGATATAAATTGGACTTTTAACATCAGCGTAATCAAAAGAATGTGATTGGGAAAAAGTCAAAGATGGGGGTATAATAGAGGGGCTCTAAGAAAAATTTTCATGTGATTTTTCATCAAGGATTCGCCATTCATTTATTTCATTCCTTTCTTTTATATTTATTTGAAATAAATTTTTCTGCCTTTTTCCCTTTTTATTATTATTTTTTGCTGCTGTATACTTCTCGCAGAGATTTAGCATCAATAGATATATTGGATAGTCGTAAGATATATTTCTGGACATTTGCAATTTGATTGTATGTAGATTTGTTAAAAAAAGAAAAGCAAAATTTTTTTATTTGCATCATTTCGCACCCTTCCTATCAGTCAAGACGGCAAGCAGTAGCACCCACCCTCACATTGCCTATCAATTTTCCTTCTTCATACTCAAATAATAGCAAAAAGGCATATATACATACATGGCCATAAAGAAGCAACATCAAGCAGAGAACGAAGAAAAAAAATTGGTGAAATTCCTTTCATTGTGAAAATTGCGAAAATTGAACGGCAAAAGAAACGAGGAAATAAATGGCCTCGACCAAAGAAAAATAAATTGGATTTTCATCCCTTTCTTTCCAAATGCATTTTTTTTCTCTCTTTCATTCTCTTTGCTTACTAGCGGAATTTTGCTCAGAGGGCCATTTTTTTCTCTGACATAAGATGCTCTATCTATTGATTGCCAACAGTAGTTTGTCGATGGACCTTTTCAGGAATAATTTTTTCCGCTCAAAAAAAAAATTCATCACCAATTGGAAATGAAAAACTATACACATTTGATATCTCGAGGATATACTATGCTCGTACAAAAGTGATTGGATCTCGTAAACTGTAATTTTTTCTACTTCTTCTTAGGCTTATATCGAGTTGTGTTGAAGGAAAACGCATAAGAGGGTTTGCTAGCTCTTTTTTGCTGTTTGTATATAATTTTTTTCCTCATCTCTTCTTGTTTCTTGAGGATGAAAAAAAAAGATGAATATCTTTAAATGTCGATGTTTATCCCAAACCATTCATCTTCATTCGTTTTATACAAATATTTCTAGCTTTTTAGCTTACGGATAGTCATTGATAGATTGGATTTAGCGTACGCAATTTATGCTTTCCAAAACCTCCTTCCCTCCTTTTTTACTATTATCGAGATTGCAAAATATTTCAAAATATAAAAAGGAGAGAGGATAGTTTGATACCGGACGACACAAAAATATTGGTGAAGAGTTGAGCATGATAGTTAAATTCTTGAATTTTATACAAGTGAATAAAGTTATTAACTAATTTTTAATAATTGGTCATTTTTATTATTATTTTTTTAAAGTTAATCTTATCATTTTTAAAATTTATTGAGCCAAAATTTCAAAATTATTTGTAAACTTTTGAATCCACGTAATTAAACTTACTCCTTGAGTCTGAAAATTCAAAAGTTGGTATTTTACTTTCAAAGTAATTGAGGAATTTTAGCAAAAGACACCTGATCACAGGTCAACAAGAATCATTTTCACATGTTTCTCGGGTCTATAAGTATCATAATCCAACATGTGATGCGGTGATAAAGTTGATGTGAAAAATAAGAAACCTTACTTTATAATTTTGATAAACATCATGCGAATGACTCGAAGCGAATCTTTAATACTTAAGTATTTAACTTTAAATCTCCAATATGGTCTAAACTCTATTCAACTAAAGATAAATTAAAATCTCATAAAGAAAAGTTTTTATGAATAAGAAGATTCTTTCTAGTCATGTGTATCCAAAAAGAAGAAAGAAATCCAAACGGATAACAGCTTCATTTTGCTCTCTGCAATGTTAAGCTACTTTATTACAATAAACCGTTTTACTGCGCAAAATAGGAGGAAAAAATATTCTTAATAATAACATTAGATGTAATCCTACCATTTCAAGAATTGCTGTTAGGCTTATAGGCTATCATCATTTCTACTGATGATACTGTGGTGGTTGGCTTGTTTGTGATGACGCAGTGTATGTAGCAAAAAAAACGTGCAAGACTCACAAAAAACAGATGTTATGAAAAAATATCGATAATGATGATAACAACGAAGCTTGTTCACGTGATAACGATCTTACACGTGGACATGGTCGGTTACTTGTGAATGAACAAATTCCGACGAATTTACATACAAAAAAGTTTATTTCTCCTAATTTGATTTAATGTTATTATAGCAAAAAGTTGCCTTGTGTCTTCTCCAACCCACACAGGTGTCCTACGATGGTCAATCTTTAAAATTGCCAATATTGCTTACGCTTCACATATGATGCTCCATCTATCCATATAGTATGGCTTGAATGTAGCTAATAACCTAATGTAATCAACTTTTTTTTTCTCTTTCTTCCTTCTCCTTCATTTCATTTCCATTCAACTACATCAAGCCACATATGTATGTACACATCTTCACTGCTTACACATGATTATGCCGTAGGAAACAGAAAGGATGGAGAGTACAAAAAAAAAATGTCAGCACACGAGGAGAAAAATGAGGAAAAAAAGAAGAATCATCAATTTGACCGTTCAAGCTTCTCATTTCGCCATCTTTCTACTTTTCATTTTTTTTGTGAGCTCCTTTCTTCTATTTTTATGTGTATACATTTTTTTGTGAGCTTCTTTCATCCCGGTCGATATATCAAACGTTTTCTCCATCTTCCTTAGTTTTTCACGTACATATACA
Organism: Chironomus striatipennis; assembly: GCA_026123125.1. Lineage (NCBI taxonomy): Eukaryota > Metazoa > Arthropoda > Insecta > Diptera > Chironomidae > Chironomus > Chironomus striatipennis. Next base: position 18,142,132 of record CM047394.1, on the reverse strand, counting down.
TATATTTTTTACCTTTTCCCTTCTTCTTTCCATCATCATCGTCATCATCATCTCGTCCACACAGGCTGCAAGAAAAATAAAAAAAAAATATGTATAAAAGAAGGAAGAAAAAATTGCGGAATATGGCGAAGTTGAAAGTGGACCGTAACAGAATGAATAAGAATAAGAAGAGACGGCAAAAAATGCGATGGTAAGGTAATGTTATTGACAAATTCACATTTTTTTACATATACCTCCATATTCCTGGCATACGTAGCAATAGCTAGCAACGTCAAGGTGGATGGAGGTAGAAAGGAAAGAAATTGTATTATGGATCTTGGACGATAATGCTAAATCCTCGATGTGAGACGAATAAATTTTCTCTCTTTTTTTTGCAATGTGGACATAACATTACGCTTTAAGGAAACGGTCTCCTTGGTGTCCAATCAGCAGAAAAAAAATCGTTACATGAAGTAAGGAAAGGAAAAAAAGTTTTTTTTTCTTTATTCTGGTGGGTTGAATAACATCAGCATTTTGCAACATTACACGCGAGGCACACACAAATGTATGTATTGGAGGGATGAAAAATAGCAGAAATGTAAGTTGAAAGGTTAAAGTTGTAAAAGTAAATTTTTGAGAAAAGCGCATTTCTGGAATCTATTGAGTCTTTGGGGTTTTTAGCGCATTTTTGGAAACTTGTTTTTAAAAAGGAAGCTCAATCATACACTTTGTTCGGTCGGCTGCAAATTTTGAAAAACTATCTTTTGATCTAGACATCGTAGAGAGCTCCGGTTTGTTTTATTAGCTTCGTTTCATCGAATTATTGGCGGCAAATGTATTTAAAAGTCCCAAATTTGTGTTTAAACACCTTAATTAATTAATTAAATTTCACAAAGAAAAATAATCAACACATGACTGCAACTTCACGTCATAGAAATTTCAAATATTTTTTAACCGTTGACATTTGAAAATTTTTTGACCGTTATTTTTTACGAAAAGTTTTTTGTTCAGTTTTGCAAGTTATTAGTTTGTGCATAATGAAAACACACTTGTGCATGAACAATGAATGTGAGGAAATTGAAACTGAAGGGTTTTTGATTGTTGTTGTAACATTTTTGTAAAATTATCGTTATTTTTATGTAGAATTTTGCAAGATCTGTCCTGAAAGTTGATATACTTTCAATTCGTAGCTCAATTACTGATCGCAGCGCCAAAAATGCGCTGAAGTCCCTCGATATAAAACACGAGGACTTTTGTAATTTTTTAGAAATATGGTGCATTTTTTGTAGATCATAAAATCTTTATCCGAAGTTTGGATTCTCCTCCCTTATCTCAGCTATTTCATTTAGCCATAGTTATTCAAAATATCAGCTAAAATACATCCACATACACAATTTTACTATTCAACACGAGATGATATTTTTGTTCATCCTTACTTCTGCTGATGCTATTTTCTCACACTACAAGAAATCGTGAGACGTATTCTTATATTCGACCGCGGGGGATTTTTGATGAGGGTTGCAAAGAGCACAAAACGAAAGAATTTTTTCCATTTTTTGCAAATGGACATTTTATTCTGATGAATGTTGAATGGAGGAAGACTGAATGTATCGATGAAGGTAGATTTACATCAGGTCGCGTATAATGCACAATATAATTTTTCTGATTTTCATACAAAATCATTCATTATTATATCAAAATGTGTCATTTTCACCAGCATGCTGTGCATCAGCGTCTTTATGTGATTATTGAAATTATCGCACACTGTGAAGATTTTGTAATTAAATGCTGAATAACTGAGAAGTGATGGACGCGATGGATGCAAAAAGTCATTGATTTTCTTCATGTTATGAATCACATTATTAAGATAGTTCCAACAAGCAGTAAAAAATTAAATTTAAACTCCCCATTGAGATCTTATTTATTCTCAATGGAATATTTTCTTCCCTTTTCGCCAGACAGACTTATACATTGAAAATCTGAATGCATCATTTTTTTATACTGCTTGGTCATTGAAGAATGAAAAAATATCATTTTTAACTAACATGGACATTGTTGTAAGGAGGGAATGAAAAATGTCTACAACAATTCATGCTCACGACAGAAATGAAAAATCTTTTAAGAATATTTTTTATATGTTTTTGTCAGATGTGCCAAATTTTCCACATATACATGCACACATTATTATTTTCCACATCTTCAAACTGGACAAATTTTATTCTACGCGTCTTTTTCATCTTCTTCCCCTTCGTTTTCATTATAATGCTGTATATTTTATCATATACAGTCATATGTATTTTCTCTATTCATCTTTTATTTTATATTTATCAACATAAGCACACGAATGTGAATGAAGAAAAAAAATACCCCGTTCATAATACTTTCTCTCCACTGGTCATAAATATTTATGATTCAAGCGAATGTTCTTCCACTTTTCAATTTATTCCGTTCTCTATTCGTATAGAAAATATATATAAAAAAATGTTAAAAAAATTTTCTTGTGAGGGCGTAAGTATAACGCATTTTGAGAAGGGTAGTTGAAAATTTTGGGTTGATGTTCCAATACTTTTATGTTACTAGTTTAGAAAATTATGTATCCTTTAATTTTTGTCTATGGTATGAAATACTTAATATATCTCCTTTAGGATAGAAAAAAAATTAACGTTGAAAAGGTAAAACAATCAAAAACTGCATATTTGATCTCATCGATCAATTTTTTTCTTGCAAAAAAAGAAGTTCAAAAGAGACTCGGAGATGGAAAAATATTACATTCACAATTGCTTTACATATAGAATATATTATGCTATTTTAAAAAAAATGTAAAATTATGAATCTTTATGCTATATAGTGTAAAGTGTGATTTTAGCTACGCTTCACTTTCATAGAAAAAGAACTATTGAATTTCAAAAAAAAAATTTCTTACTTTCTCATAAAAATGATGAGAAGAGAATATATTGTTTAATGTAGGAAAAACATTTTTAAAAAATTAAAAATATGTAAGTATGGATGATAAAAGAAAAAAGAGGACATGAAACATCCATTGCAATGTTAATAATGACGATGATGATGGTCAAAGTAAAAAATGGAAAATGCTCATTGCTGTTTATTCATTCCACGTATGAATATTTATTCATGACTCATTCATATTTTTTTCTCTTCTTTATTTTCTATTCAACATGAAAAAGTAGGTTTTATCTCATTTTTAAATAAAGAGCATTAGATAATGACCCTTTGAATGATATAAGTAATGAATACTTTGAGGCATGCATTTAAAAATTCAAGCAGAAATGAGTTAGAATATCAGTGACCACAGGCTAGTTTAGATTTAAAGATAAAAGTTTTTTTTATAAAAAAAAAATTGTTTAACTTTTTGATCAGAACTTACCACCTCTACTCGAACACATCACATGGAAATTAATCAATTAAATTTTTAAACTATCATTCTCACATTAGCGATGCTTGTCGAAGTAATAAAATATTCAAAGCATTTAACTGAATAATTAATAATGTTAGAAGATTCTTGGTTTTTAGTTTGAAAAATTTCCACAAGTTTTCTGATGGTCAATAAATATTGAAACAACCTGTGTAACATCAATAAAGTTAAAGTTTTTTATGCATTTTAGTAGAATTCAATCAAACTTTTAGTAGGTCTTGTAAGTATAATTGATAACAGATTGATGTCTTTAATTTTACAAAAGTTTACCAAAATTTAAATTTTTGTAACATTATCTAACCTTGATAAAAATTCTAAACACATCTACCCCCCTCCCTATATTAAATCTGAATTCATGTCATCATCTTCACAATGTCAATAAAGACGATTATCCACTTAATACCCCCATGTCCTCTTATTTAAAGATCCTAAAACAATTACAAGATCATCATTTCATCATCATAGCCGTGTCACAATAAAACATTTCATGTATTTCCCTAATGGAAATAAAAAAAAAGTAAAGAGAAGAAAATTCTTTATTTCTTTTTATTGCAGCATAAGAAGTTCATAAAAAGAAAAGGCATAAAAAGATTAATGACTACATAGAGTAATAATTTCTTCATCTTTATGTTTACGTCTGTCTTCTTTCCATCTCTTTCACTCCTCTTGCTTACATTATTCATCTGTTTCTCTTTTTTTCTTTGGATTTTTTTTTTTATATTATGTAATAAATTTTCTTTTATTTTCTCAAACTCAAGAAAAAAGTTTGAGAATGGTCAAGAAAAAAGAGAGAAAGAGAAAGGAAAAAAAAATTAAGGAAAAAAAAGCTTTAAAAGAAAAATCTTTAAGAATTTAGTATCGATTGATTTCAGCTGTGGCAAGTTTCAAGTAAATTCAGTCACATTTTTATGTGTATATGGGATCGAGTGAGTTAGTGCATGTTAACACACAGTTCAGTGAATAGTTTAGGAAACTTTTTCTTCTACTTTATTGTTCAATTCAAACTCGTTCTTTGGAATATAATTCTTTGCATTTAGGTTCACTTATGTTGCAATTTGACATTTCTTCTTTTTTTATCAAGAAATAAATTATTATCAGCATATTTTCTGTGATTTTGAGTTATTTGTATGGAGAAAATGAAATGTTTTTTTCTTTCTTTTGTCATGTTTTTCTTGTTATGTACTTACTATGTAGCTATATTTGTTGAGGATAGCTAAATTTTTAGCGCATTTTCCTCTTGGGAAAAGGACGCTATTATCCGCACTTTGTCTGTCTGTCTGTCTGTCCGTCTGTCTGTCTGTCTGTCTGTCTGTCATCGCATCTCCTCCTAGGGATTAAGCTTTTTTGATGCGGTTTTTGGCTTAAAATATGTGTAGTATGTCTGGCTACCATGTAAACAAAAATCAGCACGAATGGTCACTTCCTCTGCTGGAACCAGCGTAAAAAGTGCCAAAAGGCCATTTCTTTGTATGTGTTAGTGTGGTCGAATGCACTAAAATGTTGACTTTTCAAAAACTCAGCCTTCCTCGGTTCAAATCCCACCAATGACAATTTTTTTTTTTTTGCTTTTTTTGATACTTTTTTGATTTCTTATGAAATATAATATTGAATCATGTCATAATTTTCCATTTTCACAATTTTTCCGAGTTTTTCCGACGATTTTTGTTAAAATTTTCAATATTTTTATACAATTTTCATAGATAATTAATTTTTTATATACATATATATATATATTTTTTAAAATATTTTTGTTGTTTAGTTTTCTATTTTCATGGATTTTTCGTAGTTTTTCCGGAAAATTTTGTGAAATTCAAAAAATAATTCACTTTTATTAAAAAAAACTCATCAATATAAATAATCAAATTGTCACATGGAAATTTCAAAAAAGAATAGCAGTGGCGTAAGTGGTAGAGTGCGCGACTCCTATCATGAGGGTCATGGGTTCAAACCTAGCCAATGACCGAATACTTTTTTGCTTTTTTTTTTAGATTCTATGTTGCATTTATGTTTTTCATCCATTTTTTTTCTGTCAATTTTATATTTTTGGATAAATAAAGAATAGTTATAGTTAAATATTTGGCTTTGTACTTTTGGGGTTTTAATTCTTTGTTTATTTACTGATCGCGGGAAAATGCGCTTTCGTCGGTCACGAGTGACCACGTTGATACTAGTTTTTAGTTAGTATGTGCTCATAGTTAATGAATTTTTAAATTTTGTAAATGCTAAAAGGAATTTCGAATAATTTGCAAAATTTTTACTTCACTCCTTCATTTCAATGACACACCATTCATACCCAATGATTCGGAAAAAGCATCTAGCAATTCTTTACATTCTCTTCCACTATTTCATTACGCGTTACTATCATAAAAGATGGTTGCATTAAAACGAAAAGAAACAGAACGTGGATAAAGTTTTTTATTCTCTCCATGTGATCCTTATTTTCTCATTTCACTAGCTCCACAATGACGGTGTCTATAACAACGATTATGGTTGAAGCATAAAAAATTCCGTACGTTTCACTTAATCACCAAAAACTGCTGCCATTCCGCGTGTTTTAGATGGTTTTTTTATGTGGTTGGAAGTGTGATGGTGCGAGTTCAAAGATGGTTTGAGATTTATGGAAGCTTTACCTTTAAAAAATTGTCTAGCATTGCTGCCGATTCAAACTACTTGAATTTTGAATTTTTACAAATTATTAGCTGTTATTTTGTACATGAACAAATACTTTGTACATGTCTAATTCCCACTAAAACTTATCACTAAATCTTCTTATTACTTAATCATAAAACTATCCCTTTCATATCTCAATTCCATACACTATTCAAATACAAAAAACAATTTCAAGATATACAGACCATGTGGACATACACACAAAGCCGTATGATGATGATGAAAAGGAAACATCCAAACAAAGCGATGATACCTAACTGTATATACATCATTTTAGTAAAACAAAACTTTTTTTTATTTTTCGCATTGTATATCAGGAGCCATTCCATCGTCATGAACATGCGAGCCATATTTTTTTTTTCATCTCATACACAATATTTTTTTTCATCGTCTTTCTTTTGTTTTCCCCGCTGCCACGGTTAGCTGTTACTGTAATTATTGTGAGAGGATAAATTTCCATTTTATCTTTTAATTATTCAACATGTCTTTTGTCTTCAACGTTAGCTGCTGCTTCTGTTGTTGCTATATAATATATATATTTTTTTGTGTATATGTTGATGACGACGTTGTAATGCTACCTATATGGTCATAATATTCATTATGAGATGACGAGAGACGAATGAAGAAGGATAAAAGCTAAGGCTACATATTTAAACTTTCTGAATTATTCATTACTTCCAGCTCATTGCGAATGAAAGACGCGATTTTGAATGAATTTGAAAGAGTTTTTCAGTCCCTTTTCTCCATTCATGCTAAATCATGTAATGTGCTTCATTAATATGGGTTACATAACGGAAAGGAATGAAGCAAATATTTTTGCGCCTTCAAGTTATGCAAGCAAGAATTTCCTTCTACCTTTCTTACATGTCTCTTTAATTCAATTAAATCTAATAAATTTTTGGATGTTTTTGACACGACATGATACAAACGAAATTTTCTTTACCCTTGTCCCTATATTAAAATTTTCTAATTTGTTTTGCTGTTTCGTTGGTAATTGAGAGATATTTCGCGACACTTTATAAAACGTGATGTGTCCTTTTTACATGGGTGTAAATTAAGTGTATACAAAATGATCTAAAATTGAAGGAATCTTTTCGTGCGATAGCTTAGAATCTCATTTTATTAAAATAAATCTAATTTTGAGTTAGTAAGAGCAGGTAAAAGTGAGATAAATTAGATTGAAGTGGAAATATTGAAAAATTAAATAATAAACTTTGAAGATAGAGGTTTCTTAAATTTATATCCTTTCATTACTTACTTACTTATTTAGTTACATATGACAGAGAAATTATTGAAAATATTTTCAGTATAAATTCTTTAAGAAATTTAATTCTGTTTTGGTCAAGTGTTTTTGACGTCTCTAAACTCATGCCACATTCAGATTATAAACACATGTCCTTGCCCATACATGACTCGACTGATTTTCTCCTCTACAATCTAATGGATTAATCTCATTACAAAGCATTTACGTAAAATGTTCGTCCATTTTTAGTTTTTTTTTATTATTTTAGTAAAAAAAATTAGAAAACAAGAAACACGAAAAAAGAAGAAAATTTTATAACAAGGACACAACTATTCTCTCTTTCCGTATAAATTTCCTTCTCTCATGTATGATGAGGGTTAAAACTTTTTTTTCCGGTTTTTTGGAGAAAATCTAATATGTTTTTAATCGTGAAAGATGTAAATGACGAGGGTTCAAGCAGAGAAATCTCTTCTTTCTAATTTTTTTTATCATCATCATCCTCCTTCTTCCATTCTTCACTGTCCCGGATCTCATAATTTGTAAGTTTTTTTATGTTTCTACATGAGCAGAAAGGGTGAGAGATATGCGAATATACAAATTTTCTAGTGCTCTAAAAAATTTTTTTTCAACCTTTTTTCTGAGATTTTTTTTTATTATTTTTGTTATTCAACTATTCTACGCTCATAGATTAGTTAGCTTTCTGTCTCTGATGGGGCTCATGACATTAATTTTATTACAAACTTTTTTACATAAAATCTAGCAATACGAATTATATTTTTGTTTTAAAACATAGGCAGTGGTGGTAGCAACAGCAGCATCAGAGGGTTTGTAGATAACTTTTACTTGTCCTTTACCCACTAGTTTTTAAGCTTAAGCAATAAAAAGGCACAGAAAATTTTAAATGATATATTTTTTTTTTGTATGAGCTATAAAGTTGACTTGCGTATGATTTAGATTTATTATCATTACCATAAATTTTCATTCGCGTTATATGAGAAAATTTTACGATTACTTATGCTGTCATATGTGTGTGCCTATGTGTAAGTGAATCTATTAATTTTGATGCTATAAAATTTTCTGAATAGATAATCAAGTTTTCTAGTAGCGAATAATTTTATGTACATGAAAAATGTTTTAGAGCTTTTCAAATGCTTGACGATTTTTGTTGAAAATTCTAAGATTTGAAATTAAGAATTTTTTCTAATGAAAGGTTGATTCTAACTCAAAGTTAGTTTTTTTTTTAAATTTTTTAAATGCTAAATGTGAACATTTGACACAGTTTTATGACTAATATTTTCATGTATCATATCTCACATCACATATAAAATCTCAACGTAAATCAAGGTACATTTATTTTAATTACGATAAATTATTTAGGTACATAACTTCTATTTTATATAAAAAACTAAATCTGTCTGTTTAATAAAATGTACAATGAAACAATCACAGATCTTCCTAATTTGACAACATCAAACATTTCTTCTGCAGTTTCCTCTTAATGACACATAATATTTCTGAAACTAGAACTCCAAAACCACACAAGAAGAGCCATCAGTTACAAACGGCAACAAAACTCACATAAATCAATACCAGAAGAAGAATAGAAAAGAGGACAAAAATTGATGAAGGCATCTAAAACTATATTATCATTAAGACCAAAAAAGGAGTGAGTACGACGACGATGGCAAAAAAAAATTTCTTGAGGGACTTTGACAGTGCGAGAAGCTCATTCGCACACTACACATAAAGTAAGGGATCATTAGAAGCATTTATAGCTTTTGAGGACCATTTAATCTCGACATTTTTCCTTTTGGCAAACTATCATCCATTCTCCATCTCCATTATCTCACTCTCCTTTAAGCAAGCTAAAAATTTTCTTACCATTACCATTCCGTTGCTGCTGCGGAAACAATTTAACTGAAACATGTTGTATATGGCATGACTAAAACTAAAAAGATATCATTTTACCCCTATTTTATTATATGGACTTCAAATCTCATCCTTTTTCCTCCGTGCTGTTTCGCTCTCTATTATCTTTTTGCTCTCGTGCTCTATGTGCTGTATCCTATCTATGCTGTATATATACACACAATTTTTCGCGATATCACGTCGAATTCCTAGGGCGATTTTATATTTTTCGTGCTTTCTCTGAAAATGGAGACATTTCATGCTTATATTGTTGTTGGTACGGTATATGTAAGTAGGAAGAAATGGAAACTAAAGTAAAAGGGGGGTGAAAAACATCCTCGCTTATTTACCGTCCAAAATCTAGCTGTAATAGTGAAATTGCATAAGGGTATGAGATGTAGCTGAGTAGTTATGGTGAAATGAAAGGATTTTTGTCGCTTTCTTTTTGGTTTACTTCATCTTTTGCCTTTCATGGCGATGTAGAGTTTCTTGCTTTATGAGGGATATGGATTTAACCTTTTAGTGTTGTCATGTAGCGTCATTTACTTTTGGGGATTGAAATGTTTTGTTACATATTTTTGTGGAAATTTTGAAAAAGACTGATAGTAAAAAAGAAGCAGATTGTAGAAATTGAAAGCTACATTGAATGATTTAGAAAAGTCTTGTAAGTCACTTGGATATTCATAATTAAACGTTTGAATTTTTTTTTTGTAAATTCGCTAAAAACGAGGTCCAATACTTATGTTTTAATTTTATCAGAAGATATAAAATCAATTATCTTGTAACTAATAAAACATCATTAAATATTTTCAGTAGAAACTGCTTCCAAGCAACTATAATGCATCTTTAGCTCAGCATTATCTTTAATCACCATAAAAGTTCTTCTAAGAATCATACTCACAACTTGTGAGTCACAAGAATAAATAAAAAGTTGTCGTATGTTGTAACTAGGCAAGAAAGTTAATTGAACTGATCAAAACTCTTAATTGAAATGGAAGAAGCATCCAAAAGTCATCACTTCTACAAACATTCGACACCTTAACTTGTCTATGAAGTTTTTACAAATTGTATCTTAAAAATTTATATGATTAGTTTAGTTTTTGCAATCTTTGAGTAGTTATAAGGAAGTTTGTAAGTTTTAATGCAGTGATTAAATAAATGATGTATTACTGATTGGATAGTTAGAAATTAACAATTTCTTAGTAGCTATAAATTAATAGATTTTGTTCTTTATTTTTTTTTTTTTTTCAAACTTTCTTTAAGGTGAAGAAGAAAATGGCCAAAAGATTCTTCAAGACTTTAAGAAAAATTCCAAAATTTTTGACAAAAAATATTTTAACACTACTAAGGATTATCTAAAAATGATGATGTTGAAGTTATTGTTAATATCATGAACATCAAAATATGCTAGAACATGCACAGTGTACACTTATGTATGTATCTAGCATATTGGTGTCTTTACATAAACTACACATTCTATTCTATTCACATATGAATATATAGTCGTTCCCTTATAATGACATTGATTATCAGTAGGTAAAGGGCTGATACTACTGCCGCGCATCAACTCGTGTTGTTTTCATCTTTCACAATTTCTTCATCATTTGAGCCTCCGGGATATTTTTGTGACTGTTTATTATTAAATCCTCTGCCCATTTTCTTCTATCATGTCGACTATTTTATCATTCATGAAATGCGATTCCTACTACTTACTTGATATGCTTCACTGTTTCTTGCATAGTAGGAGATTCTGTCACAAAAATGCTATTATGGATTTACGGTAAGTATGTGGAAGGGTGGGTGAAAATCGTGTGCCGAGAGGTTATTTTTGTTCAGTTGTAGCTATATTGATACAACATCTGTAGTATTGAAAACTGTGTTTATGAAATAATCCAAAGATCAAATTTTTTAATTAAGTCCTAATCAGTGCTCTAAATATGCATTTTATAAAAATAAGCTCGATCGATTTACAGCCTTTTCATAATTATTTCCAAAAATCCTTAATATTAAAAAATAATATGCGCTTTAGAATTAAAAAGTTCTCAAAACGTACAATCGAAACTTTTGGCTCACTCACGGCCAAACGACATCAGAGAATACAAACATAAGAAGAAATAACGGTCAAGTAGAATGTATGATGATGAGGAAGAAGTGGAAAATTTGCAAGGGAAATTCTTGCTGCTTGTTCATTTCTTGCCAAAGCAATCTCCTTTATAATTCAGCAATGCTATTACATGTATGTGCAAAAAGGAAGAAGTAAAAAAGAAAAAAAAAATAAGTACAAAGTCTGGACAATTTCTTCTCGATATGGCTAGGTAGATAGGATATGTGTGTGCAATAAGTGAATGTTATTGAAGAAGAAAATATAGTCATGTAGTGTTACGTACAAAAAGCAAGTAAAATTGTTCAAAAAAAAGGAAAAGAAAGATGATGATGAGGAAAAGCAAGAAGAAAATAACAAAAACTGGGAAGTGAACTGAGGCCGATCCGATTGGAGAAGGAGAGAATATGTGGCATTTCACGAAGGCGAAAGAGCCAACCAAATAACGCGACGAGCGGGAAAATCAATATTCTAGTAGCGTATCCATATACATACAAATGAATGAAGAAGGAAAAGCGCTTGGCCATTGTCCAGCAAGGAGCAATATGTGGCTCCTATGTAGATATCTCGGAGAGAGAAGGACGGAGATGCTAGAGCACTTAATAAAATATATTAAGATGCAAATTACATGCATGTATACGTGCGAACGACTTCATCTTCTTCTTATTCTTATCATCAAAATGGAAACAGGGAAAATCGGACCAGAGCGAGAGAATACGAAGCAGCATATTCATATAGAATGGTTAGACTTGATGTGCCATTGCTAATGCCTCTACTGCTGATGGATATTTTTTTGAGAAAAAAATAAAATATTTTTTTTTTGGATGGGGGAAAATTTTATCATTGAAGGTGGTGGGTGAGAAATTAACATTACGATATATACACATATGAAACTCATTTCCATATTTCGGTAAATATTTAGATGTATCTAAGGATTTTTGTTAGATCTCATTTCGACCCTTTTTTGCTATTTCTCGCATATACACAAGAAAATAATATTCATATAGAAAATTTTCTACAGATTTTTGCCTATTCATATACATGCTACATATACATCCATAGTCAGTATTCTATAGGGAAATAGCCTTTTCAGAAACGCGCGTCACATAAAATTTTCTCTTTTCTTCTTCTTATTTTTACCCACTCCTATCCTCCACCCCCCAACAATTCACACCCACCCAACCCAACAATCTTAAAATTATATATCGCGAGATGGCTAGTAGCACTCACATACATGAAATTTATTATATGTGTAGTTTTCAGTTTTTCAATGCGCTCTTCTGTGTGTCCAAAAAGAAAGGGGGAAAGAAAAACGAGAGAAATTACCTCACACCATTCCGTTCTGGCCAAATGTCGATGAAAATTTTTACTTAATGTTCTCATCTCATCTTTTCCTTTCTTCTTTTGTACCTTTCGGGGTGTCCGTGTGCGCATGTGATGATGATGATGCACGAAGTAAAGATTCTTCGTGTCTCGACGCTTTACGCTCTCAAAACATTTCTCTAATTTATGTGTGAAAATTTTTTAAAAACAAATAAAACCGGCGAATTAGAAAGCGTTGATTAACTGAATGATTCGCATCTCTTCCAGTCAATTTGATGATTTTAATTTTTATAATTACTTTTAATTTTTAGTTAGTTTTAATTTTTTTAAATCTAATTTTTATTTCATTCACTAAGTTATTGTTTCTTAAGAAATGAGCAATAAAGAAAACATGTACCTAAATAACCTTAAAAATTTAATGATCTGAAATATTTTTGTTAAAACTTTAAATGCAACAAAAGAAATAAAAATTTACACAAAAAAATGTTTAAGCTTTAAATAACCTAAATTTTTTTAATTTATCGAAAATTAATAGATTAAAATGCAATTTTTAATTTAAAAAAAAATATTTTTTGAATAAAAGAATACTTCAAAATATTTTTAGTCAGATAGTTCAAATAGAAACGTTGAGCATTATCAATGCATATTGTTATCTTGAAACTCGCTTAAAATATTTTCAATAAATCGTTTATAATTCAAATTTAAGCAAAAACACATTTTTAAAATTTTTTCAAACGTTTCCTTTTTTAAAAAAGCTTATCAAAAGCTCCTTCAAAGTTTTTTTGATTTCCTCGTTTTTCCGTTAATAACAGTGTCTTGGATAGGAAAAGTTTAACCTTTCAAATTTTCATGCACAGTTACAACAGTTATGAACCATATGATTTTCCATAACATCAACCATCTGTTTTTATTTAAATTTAAAATCTACATTGAGAATGCTCTCAGCTTTTCATTTAGCAAAAGGAAAAATTTATATAAATAAAATGAAACAAAGGAAAACTAGAAATTCTGAAGAAAAAAAATGTTCAACATTTTCATAAAAGCATAATATAGAGAAGCTCTAACTGAATATAGCAAAGAAACGAACAAAGCAAGAACAGCATCTTGGAAAAAGAGATGCGAGGAATTAAGCAGCACAGATGAATGCTCACGGCTTCATAAACTGCTTTCAGCTGACAATTATCAGAGATTAGGTTCTCTGAAAGACAAAAGCGGTAAATTTTCAACGAATGCTAGAGAAAGTCTGGAAATTTTACTTGAGGCTCATTTTCCTGGTTCTATCAAGATTGATGGCGATCTGTCGGACGGCATTGAACTCTCTGTGTCAACAGGGAACTTTTTGCTAGTCAGTCAGATTGTGACAATTGAGAGAATCAATTGGGCCATTAGTACATTCAGACCTTACAAATCTCCTGGCAGTGACGGGGTCTTTCCAGCTCTTTTACAGCAAGGAAAACACTTACTCACAATGCATTTGGAGAAGTTATTCAAATATAGTTTAACTACCGGACACATACCCAAGATTTGGGGTGAGGCCAATGTGGTATTTATTCCTAAGCCGGGTAAAGCCACATACGTTGACCCCAAATCATTTCGACCTATAAGTCTCATGTCCTTTATTCTCAAAACACTTGAGAAACTTGTTGACAGATACATTAGAGAAACATCTCTAAAGGAAATTCCACTTCACAAATTTCAATATGCATATCAAGAAGGCAAATCAACAGAATCCGCTTTACATCAAGCGGTATCAAAGCTTGAAAGAACAATCAACGACAAAGAAATTGGTATTCTGGCTCTGCTTGACATAGAAGGTGCGTTTGATAATACTGCCTTCGATGTTATAGTAAAAGCAGCCAGTAAATTTAATATTGATCCGCATCTCACAAGCTGGATCTTTAACATGCTTAGTAACAGAACAATTAAGGCAACCTTACATGACGTAATAGTTCTGATAAGGGCTACTAAGGGTACACCGCAAGGTGGTTGTCTGTCCACACTTCTCTGGTCATTGGTAGTTGATAGTCTGCTCTGTGAGCTGAACGGACTGGGTGGCGTTCTTGCTATCGGTTACGCAGACGATATTTTCGTGTACGTGACTGGTAAGTTTGATGCCACGGTCTCGGACGTTATGCAGAGGGCTTTGCGGACTGCCGAGGGCTGGTGCAAGTCGAATGGACTGGCAATAAACCCAAGTAAAGCTACTGTCATGCCTGTTACAAATCGATACAAATTTAATCTAAAATCACTCAAACTCTTCGATCATGAGTTGCCTTTCACAAAGGAAGCCAAGTATTTAGGCATCGTACTAGATACTAGGCTGAATTGGGAAGGACATCTCGATACTGTTATCAACAAATGTATCAAATCATTTTGGGCTTGTAGGTCAATGGTGGGAAAAAATTGGGGTCTGTCTCCCAAAATGACTCGCTGGATCTATACCCAAGTTATAATTCCTAGATTAACTTATGGCTGTGTCGTATGGTGGCACAGATCAACTATTGTTAACTTTCAGAACAAACTTAATAAATTACAACGAATGGCTGAACTCTGTATCGCAGGAACTGCCAGAACAACTCCCACAGCTGCTCTCGATGCTGCTTTCATGCTTCCTCCACTAGAAATAGTGGTGGAGGCGAAGGCTCGTTGTACAGCTGTGAGACTGGCATCTTCTCGTACTTGGTTCGGCTGGAATCAGTCATATGGTCACTGTTCATTATCAGGATTTTTGAAAAAGAATGCTGTTTATTGGACAGATCCAGATAAGATTTCAGGTGTTTTTGAATTTTCAAGATCATTCGAGATCATCATCACCAATCGAGAGGAAGTCTTCGACTTTGATAGTTCAACTGCTGACTCGCTTGTCTGGTTTACAGATGGTGCGAAGAACAACGAAAGGGTTGGAGCAGGCATCTTCTGCACTAACTCTCAATTTGAATTTAATTTCAGCATTGCAGAACATGCAACAGTCCTTCAGGCGGAACTTCTTGCCATCAACAAATGCGCAGAACTTTGTCTGGAGGAATCACCAAAACAAAAGAAATTTATCATTGCTTCTGACAGTCAAGCAGCTCTGAAATCACTTGGAGCCTGCAAAGTCAGAAGCAAAACAGCACATAATTGCATACAAAATCTTAATAAACTTGCAGTTGCAAACGAAGTGAAGCTTGTGTGGGTTCCTGGGCATTCAGGCATTGCTGGCAATGAAATGGCTGATCAATTAGCCAAATCAGTTGCAATTCCTTCAGCTCAGGTACACACAGTCTCATTCATCGAAAAGTTATGGAAACAGGACATAAAATTATGGCAACAACTCAAACATAAGCAAATTTTCAATTCTAAGGAAGGTATGAGAATCTCCAAAGCTTTCTTATCAGTCAATGATAAGAAAACAAAGGAGTTACTCGACTTTTCTAGACAGGATTTGAGACTTCTGTTAGGAGCACTAACAGGACATTGTCGACTCAACAAATATCTTTTTGATATTGGTACTGGCAGAAATCCGGGATGCAGACTTTGTAAAATCAAACCAGAAACTTCAATGCATTTAATTTGTGAATGTAAAGCACTAGTGGAGCAAAGGAAGAAATTCTTGGGCTCTGAGCTGGTAGACGCAACAAAAATCAAAAATACTAAGTATACGACATTATTGAATTTCTTAAAAAACTCTGGTTTTCCAGAGTTACTTGATTCTTCTTAGATCTATTCACAGGGAATGGTACAATAGGACCCGTCTTCGATAGGGATCGCAGTGCCTCCAGCTAGTCATGGCAGCTCACACTTTTCGTTGGACATTGGACTACGTTTTCGTGCTGAAAGATGCATTATTGGCAATATTGGAACCCTATTTGTCATTATTATTATTATTATTATTCATAAAAGCATGATTTTTGCATTTATATTCTTTATTCAGTTTTATTGAACAAGCAGAAACTCCCTGCTCTGTGCTGATTTCAGAAAAAATCTGAAAAAAAAATTGTTAAATTCTGGAGAATTTTATACATAATTGCTGCAATTTGCTCTTGTTTCAATTTTTTAATTAATATCTCTCAGATAATAATTCTGGGAATGCATAATTATGAATTTTTCGATGATGAATACTGATTACATATTCATTAAAATATTAATAAAGCTCTTCCAAATTTCCTTGTAAAATATAATTGATTCAGATTTAAAGCAAACTCTACTTAATCAATTTTTCTCTGAATTTTTATATTCATTAAATAACACTTTTGCCAATTTTCCTTCAATTTTTAACCAAATTTAAAATCTTTCCTCCAAATAATTTTATCGATTAATTTTCTTTTGGAAAATTTATGTCACTCATTAATTCTCATAAATCCTCAAAAATAAGCTATCCGTAAAAAGTTTGAATTCGGGTCACGCAATAATTTTACATCCAGTTCTTTCAGTTTTTTTTGCGACGATAATTACATAAATCATGTAGATATTTTTAACAACCAGTAATCATGGTTAATTACTTTTAATTGGATGATAAAATCTGCTGCTCTAATACCACGTTTTGTTTTGGGGTGGCATTAAACTGGGTGATGTAAATTAAAAGTGTGAGGGAAATTAAAGGTGTGAAGAAAATTAATGGAAATTAAAGGACGAAGTCAGTACTTTAAGTGGATTGATTGCATAAACTGTCAATGTTAAACTTTATAATTAACCAACCGAATAAATCTGGTTTTAAAACTCTGAAAAAAAACTTAATTAATTAAAGCAGTGATGGTCAACCGGTGTGCCACGGCACACTAGTGTGCCGCCAAATTTCCTTGCGATTTTTTTTTTCAAAAAGCACCACGAGCCGTGTTCTGTGTGCAGTTTTATCCATGACTTACTAACAAGGTGTACCGCGGCACAAAAAAGGTTTATCACCACTGAATGAAAGGAATAAGAACATTTTGAAAGTAAAATTATAAAACCAACCATACAAATTTACTAATATTAATGCTTTTATTAACTATTGTACATGTAGAACTAGAAAGAGTCATAAAATGTATCACAATTTATTGCCTTTTTGAAAGAATGTAATTACAATCTAGTTTATGCCATCACAACAAATTCTGGCGATGGCCAAATACTGAGTAAATAATATTCACAAAATATAGGCATAAAATTATGAAAATGTGAGAATCTAATTAAGTTTTGATTCATTTTTAATTTAATTCCTATAATAATCACAAAATACATTTTCACGTTTCTACATTTGCAGATTGCATTTCTATCGTTGCTGTTATTGTTGGCGACTGAATTTCCATTTCATTTACATCAGCTATTATCGCTCCAACGGTTGTCGTATTTGTTGTTCTTGACGATAAATTCGATGTTGATGATAAATTTGTCGTTCTTGGTGATAACGTTGCAATATCATTTGATTTATTAAAGCACCACCGGCACCATTTGAATCGCTCAAATCGTTTTGCATAAATTCGTGTCACATTTGTTCGAAATCCATGGTGCCACCATGCATATATAATTGGATTTAAGAGGCTATTGGCGAAGCCTAAAATTGCCAGTGGACTCGCGATGGCATATTTTAATCCATTACAGAAACTTGGATTGTTTTCGTGATCACAGTACACATACATTGTGGATACGATAAAATACGGCACCTGTTTATGAAAGACGAGGGAAAATAAAAGCAATAAAAAGCTGTATGGAATGGAAGGCTTTAATTCAAAGGAGAAAATTTAAATATTCGTGGAAGGTTGAAGCTTTACTCCTACCATAAGCCATATCATTTTCAACATTCGGAATTGGAAAATTTTTCATTTTTTTTTCTCATCCTTACCCATGTGATGACAAAGCTTCCGGTTGTAAACATAACAATTTTTATAGCTTTCCATCTACTTGGCTGTCTCTTTGGCGTCATTGTCATCGCAATATTTTCCGGCGCAGAAGTCTTTGAACTCGATGAGCAGCACCAAAAGCATCGTAAACTTTTCGATTTTGAATGTTTCCGTAGTGGTGCTATCGTATCTTGATCTCCATCCACTGTCTGTCTCAAATCGACTATACTGCCTCTAAAAATACGTAAATTACTGTCTCCCGTCTCAATTGCATTTGTGGCAATGACACTTGTTGCTTTTTTTAGTTCTCCAACTTTTTTTAATGCTGTTTTTAGGATAATACTATAGAGTATGACCACGACGAAAATTGGTATTGTACCAATTGTTGTTGTTGCTATTACTAATTCTGGATTGAGAAGAATGAACCAACATTGATCTCCTGTCATGGTTCCACGAAGTGATCTAGCCATTAAAGGTAGAAAACCAATGATTAAACCTGAAATTCATAAAAATTCATTTATTTTGTTTAAGTTTTATAATAGAAAAGCCCGCAAAAGTTAGTTCAATCAAAAGTTCATATATCGTTAATATTAGCTTTCAACAAAAGAACAAAAGCAAGAGTTTTCAGTAACTGGAGTGATTATGGTACGCTGAGTTTGGAGAAAAAATAATTCAATAGAGAGAAAAATAAAAAAATGCAAAAACTGCAATAAAAAACATATAACAGCATTTTTCCTTCCCATAAATTATCCTACAACAATTTTCGCCTTTTTGCATTCGGAAATGTATGTGAATGTGAATAATGCTTGCCTTCCACTTTTTCGCTCATAAAATTATAAAACTTATTGATTAAGGGATTTTTTGTATGCATTTATTTGATCACATTATTTATGCACTCCTTACTGCACTTGATTTTACTAATTCAAAATTTTTTCCGAGTTATATTAGGAATGAATGAATGAAAAGTTCACACATCAATTCTCAATTCATGAATGGCAGAATTTTTCAAACTAAATGAGTACATATATTCGTTGAACTAAGTAAGTTTTTAGGAAATATAAATGCTTTTATGTTGAAATCAAAATCTCTTTGTTTTAGATTCAATTAAAACTGAACAATAATTATCAGAGCATAGCAAATGATGAAAAATTTTTGATCAATTTAAATTTTCAATAATTCAACTTGCACTCAAAAAATCTCAATTTTCGAACTATTTCAATAGATTGAATCTCAAATTATCACAAATTATACAAAAATCTTTACATATGATAGCTGTACGCGTACATCATTACTTCTACATTTTAAATTTGCGATCGTTTACTAAATGAAAGCATTTTTGTATCAATTTGAAACCCAACAGACGTCAAAAAATTGCATCCCAATTGTGCGAGAGAAAAGGAAAGAGCGAGAAAAAATTATTGTTGCATCGCTTGCTTTTGTGCCAAGTGCATATATACAGAAATTCAAACAATTGCAGTTGATAGTAGAGCAAGCACAAAATATAGAACGAATTGATGATGATGGTGAACAAAAGAATAATGTAAATGTAGCAGCAGTGGTAGCAATAAAATAGCTGAAATGGAAAAAAATATATACTTGAACTAAATTGAAAGTTGTAACTTGAGGGCTACAAATTGAAAAATCTCGACAACACTCCCATTACTCGAGTGAATCAGTAAATTTTTTTCTCTCTCTCTTTTCTTCCTTCTTATGCTTGTGCACTTTTTTTTGATAAACGGCACTCTCGACTATTGCCTCCCCAGATTGCAATACTATTTTTAAGCACAATTTAAAACTTTAACACCATTTTGCTTCAATTGGAGATGGTGGGTATGGAATGAAGTTGAAAATGTTTGAATTATTGTGAAATTGAAGCGCATTGGGTAAGAATTTGCAGAAAAAAATTTTTTTTCTTTAAAATAATTGCTTATTGAGTATCAATTTGTTTTACACTTAAAATCTAAATCAATTTAACAATTTCGCTAAGAAAATAAAGAAAATTTTAAATTCATAAAAAACAGACAACCGATCCGGCAATTTACGATTAACAATCTCATTTCTCCTAAAAAATTTCAAACTGCGCTAAAAGAAATGAACAATAAAGGCGAACGAAGCAAATAAAAAAGCTGCTTTATGAGACTCCATTAAGTTTCTCATTCATTTCCCTCTCGACGATGAACTTCGACGAATGAATTTACACTAAAAGAATGAAGTAAAGGCATGAGATGCGGCAGAATAAAAATCATTTTTCTTTTTTTTATGCTGTTTTTATGAAGAGTCTCTTAAATGGACTACATTACTTTCCATTCGCCTTTAAACTTAAGCAAACGGAAAAAGTTTCCTCCTTATGTATTTAAGCTTAATGCTTTTGTCGAGATTTTCACTTCTCAAATTGCTTCGAGAAATTTTTTTCCGCTCTCGCATTTTTTTTTTTCTACGAAAGTCAGCAAAATCCTTCAAATTGAAATTGAGTAAGTCTTTAATTACTTTCATTTGCTTTTCTTACTTTTTTTATATTGATCTTAGAAAAAGATAAGAAAAAGAGAATCAAAGAGTAATCAAAAGTTTCAAGATTAAATGAATTTATTAAGCGAAAAATTGGATCAGTGTAAGTGAACTGAGAAGATTATATATCCATCGATTTCTGCTTAATCAAATGATTCTTTGCACAGCTCAAAGCATAATCTAAACTGGACTGGATGTTCATTTATTTCTTTCAAGAACTTTTTAGGGATTAGTGTGCAATCATTGATATTATTGGTATTAAAATTGAAAAATGTTTAACTTCAAAATTTTCAAAATATTACAATAAATTCTCAAAAAATATTCTGAAAGCACAAAAAATTCTGTTTAAAAATTCAATCCTTTAAAATACACAATACTCTTTATTCAACTGAAAACATCCTCCATTTTAGTTGAAAATTCATGAATATTTTTCGATGTAGGACGAACAAGTGGCACGTTTGAAAAATTGATGATATGATGAAAAAATCTCAGGTAGCATGTGAAGATCAAATACTTTCTTGGAAAGATTTATTGAAGCTTTAAATATCTGAATTGACATTTCTAAAAATGGAAGGGACATTTTTTCATGATAGAAATATTCTTTTAAATTGAAGTATGCTTTGAACTTTTCTGACATTATGTGATGAAGAATCAAAAAAAAATTATCAATCTTTTATTCAATCTTATTTATGTTACTTGAGTTTGAAGATGAAAATAAGTTTTTAAGATATGTTCCACGAATTTGATTTAATAAATGTTAGATTTATCTATAAAGTTCTGGATCAAAGTAAAACTTATTGAGATTAGTTTTATTTACAGTGCAAAAAAATAAATTTGAATTTGAAATGCATCAACATAAATGCTCACTAAAAGTTTTTAGAATAATCCTACAAAATTCATCCAACCGACTCACTAAAAGGATGCACTTTATCGCAACCCATTTCTATCGAGCATCATCAACATCATTTGAATATAAATCCGCACTCAATTCTATGTATTTTTTCACATGAAAAAATATAAGAGGAAAAAATTTTATCATAAAAACATGACCTATTTAATACATCTATATGAAGTGGGATTGCATTATGATTTCAAATAAATTTCGCACCCCAGGAGATTGATTAACACCAAGTTGTGTAAATTAATATTTATTCATATGAATATGATTCAGTAATCAGTATAAAGTGTATGTTCATATAGAATATGGGTCAATTAAAATAAATTGTGAAATACAAAAGGACAAAAGTGGTTGAAACTACGTATTCGGTCAAAAAACCAGGAAAATTTTTTGTTGTTGAAGTTCAGTGGCGTGATCAGAAATTTTGAAAGCGGTGAGAGTTAAATTTTTTGGATGAATAATTTAAGGGTGGGGGTGAGTTTTAGTTTTTTTCGTGAAGAATCCTAGTAAATTAAAAAATATTTGGATAGTAACTTAAAAAGTTAAAAAAAAATTCCGGAAAAAGGAGAATCTTTTAAATAAATCAAAAAGCAATTTACCTAAAATATATGACATGAGCTACATCAATCTACTCACCAATAACCCATGATATTACAATCAAAAATCGAACCCGATTGGGAAACATGTATTGCTGGTATTTCAATCCATTTGATATGTATAAAAATCTATCAATTGCAACCAATAGAACTGAAAATACGGAAACGAGTGATGATGAAACAATCATGCCTGCAAGAAAAAAAAAATAAAATGAATAAAAAAATGAAATCAAATGAAAATTGAGTGAGTGAAACGGAAAGAGACAAATGTGAATGAAATGAGAGAAATGGATGCAAAAAAGAAAGAACAAGAAGCTTATCCCTAATAGACAAAGAGCACGTTGAGAGCATACTCAGATTTTGGGTGAGCATACTCTATTGAGCATGCTTTTTCATAGAGAAATTGATGCCACTACTTTACCCTAAAAATGCACACATAAGAGTGGCGTTATATGAGCACACTGTGAGCATACTTTTATAAACAATTTTATTTCATTTATAAGTGCTCAAAAGAGCACATAAAGAGTATGCTCTTCTGAGCATGCTTGACTGAGCACATTTTAAGTATACTCTTGCGAGTTTGTTTAAAAAAATATTTTTTTTTATTCTGTGGTGGGGTGGTGGGGGGATTTTTTCCCCTTAGATCTGTAATTGTGAAGTATATAATTATTAGCTGTAATTAGAAGAAAATGTTAAAGTTTGAAATTTTCTGCTCATGCCGAGATTCGAACCCATGACCGCTGAAGGATTGTTAACACCAACTCGCTATCCTCTGCTCTACCAAAGTACTTTCTGTTGTAATTATAGTTTGGCAAAAAGCATAATATAAACTATTATGAAATACAAAGGAGTATAACTTAGTTTATAATATGATTTAAATAGGAATTGATGAATAAAAAAATTATTCATCATTTTAATAAAATATTTTCGGTTTTTTATATACTTCACAAGAAGAGTTTTCATTAAAGAGTATGCTCTGAGTACATGGTATGTTCATTATTTTGAGCATGTTTTTTCTTGAAATTTAAATTAAGGGCAATTCTTTTTTTCAAAAAAAAAAAAATAAATAAACATTATTTTCTTAAATGATTAAATTATGTGTTATTAAATCATTTAAGCATTTGTGTTTTTTTAATTTTATATTAGTTTCACTTGTATACTTTTTCGTGAAAATTAGTTTGCAGCTTAATCGAATCCTCTCAAAATGTGTAACATTTCCTTTATTTGTTTTTCAAAATATGTATTATTTTTTTTCAAAAAAATTACCTATGTAAAAATATTAAATAAAAAGAAAATTATTGTAGAATTAATGAAAAATGCAGAAAAAGTAACGCTTTCTCATTTTTCATATAATTTATTAAAAATTTCCTTGACTCCCTTTTAGATTTGATTCATGTAAACTTTTTTCATGATCGGTAAGGGACTGAAAAAATGTGCAAACTTTAAAAAAAAAATTAAAAATACCTAGAAAAATTTGAAAAATTCTTTTAATGAAACTTAAAAAAATTTCAGCTTTTTTTTCAAAGATACAAAAGCTAAAAGTTGCATTTTTTTATAAAGGGGTTTTAAAATATCATAAAACATATATTTATGAAAAATTCTTTATTAATTAATCAATGTTTTCTTCTGTACTGATTTTATTAAGATTTAGTTTTTTTGTGAAAAAAAGTTAAATTCTGAAAACAGAAATGTATACTTTTTTGGATATTTTTTTAAATACCTACAAAAAATATAAAATAGACACATTTTTTTGAAAATTTTATTAGTTATGAAAATTGGTTTTTACAAGCAACTGTTTTTCTCATTATTTTATCATTTCTCTAATTAATCCTAGGGTTTTCAATGAAAATCAGGATACACGTAAACTTTAAATTCAAATCAAAATGGCAATTTGTCCATGTATTTACAGTACTCCTAAGTTTGCTCAATGAGTATGCTTAAGTGAGTTTACTCTGAATGTACTCAAGAAAGTACATAATGAGCATACTTAGCTGAACACGTTTTAGTTAAAAGTGATAATTCATAAAGATGTGCTCAAAGTATGCTCAAAAGTATGCTCATTAAGTATACTCTAGTGAGCGTACTCTGAATGTACTCAAAAATGTACATAATGAGCATACTTAGCTGAGTAAGTTTCAGTAAAAAGTGATAGGTTACGAAAATGTGCTCAAACTATGCTCAAGAGTATGCTCATCCAGTATACTTCAGTGAGCACATACGAAGTATGCTCTCAATGTACTCAAGAGCTTACATAATAAGTACACTTAGGTGAGCATACTCTCAGCATACTTAAGAGTATACTCAATGAGTATGCTGACGAGAGCATATTTTTTTAAAAATACTGAAATCCTAAAGTATGCTCAAGATGTACTCAAGAGCATACTTACTGAGCATACTCACGAGAGCATATTGAAATATTTCATGTTTTTCGAGAGTGTACTCAGAGTACAATCAAGAGTATGCTCAAGCAGCATACTCATCTGAGTACAACATATTGATGTGCTCATAGTGTACTCACGAGAGCATACTCAAGTAAGCACATTGTTGTTCTAAAGCTGAGCATACTCTCTATGTGCTCTATTTTGTGAGCATGCTCTTTGTCTATTAGGGTATATGATAAACAACACAAAATGTATACAACAACTTTTTCATAGCAAAAACATTCATTTAAATTGATTTGCATTTGTCAGTTTGTGAAGACTTGTGTATACATGTGATTCATGAATACAACAGTACATGAGTATGAGTTGAGATATCATATGTGGCTTTAAGTTGTTGATTTTCAAATTGCTTTCATAGATCTTTGTCACTTTTCTTTCTCATACTCAATCTAAATCACTTTTATGAGCTTTTCTTCAAGGATATAAATGTGGTTTTGTGCTCATTTTGTCGGCATTAAAAATTGTTGATTTTTGTAGATTACATATTCGATGGATGTGTTTTTGAAATTTTACATTTTATAAAATTTAATGTAAGGACCCGTTCACTGGTGATGCCACAAATTTAATGTTCTGAGACTATGTGACAGTTTTAAACAATGATTTTTTAATGAACATTTTGTGATAGAGGAGGAGAGAGGTGTCTAAAAATCTATGTTTTTGATGAACGTTATAAGTGAACCATTTAAAAAGTTTGAAAAAATATGTTTTCCTAAGTTTTTAAGAGTAACCAAAAATCGCTTTTGAATAACTTATAATAAGAAATTTTATAACCATCATCTCAATTCTCAGTCTTCATTGCAGAATGCAGTATCATTATGCAATTTTGTACAAATATTATTTACAAATCTGAAGAATCGTTCTATTTTGTGATTTAAACAAAAAGTTTACAGAAGATGAAATAAAATTAATTAATTTTTAGACAGTACATAAAGCGAATTGATCAATAACAGAAAAGGAAATGAAATTGATATTTTCCAAAATCTGTGTACCTTAATTTGAGTATCTTTCATAGGAATTTGTTAAGAATTAAAAAAAAAATGGAAAATAAATCCAATAACTCCCAACATTATTCTCCTCAGAAGTTGAAAAATAAAAAAAAAATCTTAACAACATCATCCCAACCATCCCAAACAAAACATGAAAATCCAAAACAAAAAAAAAATAAGATAAGCAAAATAACAAACATACCTATCTGAATAGCACAAGACATATCATTTCGACTTGGATAATAATGTCCAAATAAGACTGCAATGCCTGTCAACAGATTGGATAAGCCCAAGTTACCAAGGAGAATATAGCAGCTTCGTGGTTGTTGACCTGGAAATATATAGAGCAACCAAAGAATCTTCACATAACATTTTTATTTTGTGTACATACCCTGTTTTTTCTTTATAAGCTACCACTCGTTACTAAGCTACTAGCTTAGTAAAGTTTTTTTGAACCGAAAATTTTTTTGTAATCTTTACTAAGCTACTACCACAAAAAATTTTAGACAGTAATTTTTGAAAATCTAATTGCAGATTATGTTTTAATCTGTCATTAATAGTCAGATAAAATCAAGATTATGAGATAAATTCTTTAATTTTTTGAGAAAATTGAAAAATTTTGTTTTAGTACAGAATTTTTACTAAGCTACTACTCGTTACTAAGCTACTAGGGAGCCAAAAAATCAACTTTTTTACTCTACTAAGCTACTAGCTTATAAAGAAAAAACAGGGTACATAAAAATATATAAGAGCAGAAGCACAATAAAATGGAATTTTCTTAGCAACACATACAGACACACATACAAACACATACTCGAAAGAAAATAGCTGGTCCTTAAGTGGAAGCAAGCGATGTGAAACGTGCTCTTTAAACTATGTCAACGACAATTTAGAGAATGTTATGTAGAGATAGATGAAATGACAAAGTGGAAATAGAGAACGAGTAAGAATGAAAAAATACACATTATGTTCATACAAATGGTATGTAGTAAGTCTCCTCGTTGCGAGTGCGAAGACACAAATGATTTACTTTGCAGTAGTATCATAATACATGTGTCCCGAGTGAGGCAGTAATCGTGCTCTTGGGATGAAACTACTAATTTATTTTGCTTAATAGCTAGAATTTCGCAGCATGTTTCGTATACTTAGGAAGTTCGTGCATGGAAATTGTCAAGCATGCTAGTATGGAGGAATCAAATTACTTAAATAAAATTGAAACTTATTCTAAAAATTATATTACGATTTATAAAATGATACATATGTAGGAATAATACAGTTAACTGGACCTCATTTATAACGACAATATGCAGCATCTTTCATTTCAAATCCACTAGATCATACAAATTCAAACTAAGGATTACTAAGCAGTCACTAAAAATCCCATTTTACACCAGTGTTAAATAAAATACAGAAAGCAGTTACAAAAGCACATAAAATAACACAAGAAGACTTACGTTTTTCAATTAATAATCCACTAGCGTTGACAACAATAGAATTTAACAAAATTATAAAAATTCCGAGAAGTGGAATAAAAATGTCATAAAGTCTTAATGTAGTGGTTTCAGCAGATGCAGCTTCTATTAAGCTCTGCTCTAACGTCGTTGTTTCGAAATGATAATCCATGCTTGCTCCACTTCTTAGCTTTTTGTAATTCACTAGTGAAAAATTAAATTTTCTTTGTAATTTTAATGCATTTATAGGTTTGACTTTGTTACTGTTTATATATTTTTAAGTTTGTTTAAATATAGTCACACCTTCAGAACTCAATAATGTTTATAGCATTTCAATAACAATTATCCACGGTAATACATTTTTTGCACATTTTGTGACTCATTTTTGATTAATTTTACGACTTCTCATTATGTCATTTACTTATCAATTCGTTATTACGTGATGATTTTTTATAGCCGGTTTGACTCGAAAAGTAAATAATTGACTTGAATAATATTTATTTTTGTGCAGTGGAATTCACTCGTCATGTACTCAAGGTATATCCTCTCAGAATATATTACAACCAATATATATATATATGTGTTCATACAACTGAGCGACGACCATGCGACGACCATAGCTCAGTTGAGTTGCTCAGTTTTTTGTATTGAAAATTTGATAGTGTTAGTGAATTTTTTTCAAAAATTTGAAAAAAATAACGGTCACTTTTCCATATGAACACATATATATATATTGATTACAACTATCAATATTGTCACTTTTCATTCACGAACTATGCCAAACTTGTTAATTTCGGTAATTGTTTAAAAATTAAGAGGGTTTGGAATTTTAAAATATATCTTATAGAGTATGAAGAACGGTAGCAATGTTTGAGCACGTGTTAGTGTATAACTTTATTGTTTGCCTTTTTATACACTTTGTTGGGTAGTAGAATACACTTTGTTGGGTTCTGTTTGCTATTGAATTTTAATATATTTTATTTTTCTTCTATTCGACTTTGATTTAATGATGTCATTTTTAAAATCATGCACATTTTAAAACACAAATGATTTTTCTTTGTACTAAATGGAATTCAATATAAAACCTTGAATTATGAGTATATTTATAATATATTGAATTTAACTTTATTTTATAAAAAAACCTTCACTTTGTCACAATTCTTATTCTGTTCAGTACATTCAGTACACACGCAATTCTGAAGAATTAATTTTCTTCAAATTCCAAGAACAATTTTCTATTAAATTCTTCTTTAGTTCAATGTCACAGAACATTCATCGTTAACTTTTCGCGATAAACTGAACGACAGCAATTTTCTTACAAATTCGTTGTCACACACAAATCAAACACAAATAAAATTGTAAGAATTTGAAATCAAAGATAAGAAAAATTTCAAAGATAACTTGATTATCATTTTTGACATAGTCATTAAAATTCGATTAAAATTTTTAGACGGTGAAATTTTTGTGCAGTTTTCTAAATAATAAAAGTTATAATGTGTGGGAGTCACTACTTAGAATTAGAGAATTACGTAGTTTAAAAAAAATTGTTCACACAACCGCAAACTTTGCTATCTGTTCTTAAGATTATAAATCAAATATTGATAACTTACACATTAACAAAACCGAAGCATATGTGCACCATCGTTTGAGTTTGTGGTCACACATTTAATTAAAAAGATACCGCATCAAGATATATGATGAATTTTAAGTTGATATAAAGAGACCTTGCAGTACATGAAAAAGAATAAGATTTTTATAATTATCGATTTTGATGATAAAATTTTCATTTTAATGTCTTGAAAATTTTATTAAATTCCATAAATGCTAAAAACCAGGTTTGGCGAACAACTCTCTGGCCGTTAAATTTTGAAAAATTTAAAAAAATTTTTGAGTTTACTAACACTATCAAACAATTTTTTAAAATAAACAATGTTAAATATCAACATAATTTGATCAATTTCTATGTCAAGCGTATGATTAAATGTTTAATTAATCTTAAATCATCATGATTTACGGTTTTAATTAAGATCCAGTGAATAAATTTGTTGCAAAATGAAAATTTTTCTAATATTAAATTTTTGTTGAGTGTGTTCAGAAATTCAAATTTTGTACTTTAACGATAAAATAAGGTACCTTTTTGTTTCTGAACACAAAAAATAAGAACCGTTCGCCATACCTGGGCTAAAACTTTCCCAAAGTTATCAAATCAACTTTTACCAACTTAAAATCCTATTAAATCATTTCGTGAAAAAATATTTTAATGACTTTTATTTTGAAAATAATTTTAGAATCAAACATAAAGTCATTTCCATTTTTAAGCACGAACCTTTTTTCATCATAACTAACTAAAAATATGAAAAGCTTTTTCCTCAAGCAGCAAACAAAAAAAATAGTTTTCCTTCTCTTTATAATCTCAGCTTCTTCCTCTACGTTAACTGTGTCAGAGCTTGTGAACTCTCAGTGACAAGAATGAGAAAACAGCAAAAAAAAACTTTTTAATACTCAAGCAGAATTTTAAATTCTAATTAAGTGGAAAGTTTTGTTGACAACTTTAATGAACATTTTTTTCTTCCTTTTCATCTTTTTTGTATGTGTGAGTGATGTTGAGTGCACTTAGAAAAGTTTTTTATGTGCTGTTTGTAAGGCTTTAAAGTTATAAGCTTCAATTAGTGATGGAAAAAATAAAATTACGGTTTGGTGGAAGTTGAGGAATCTATGGAAGAACTTTTCGTACTTTTATGATGAGTAGCTAGGAGTGTTTTATGAATTCGAAATACATGATTAACTTTCAAATTAAAAGTTAATTTTGAATTTTAAATATCCATTTTTTATGTTCAAGGATGGGCTTTATGTACATATTTTGTTACAAATAAAAAAGAAGAAAACCCTTCGAAAATCCTAAAAAGGGAGAAAATTCCAAAAAAGATTTTTTGCTTTGCATTCAAAAGAGAGTACTGAAATACCTGCAAAAATATTGACGAAAAGTTTTTGTTTGGTGATCAATAAGTAAGGAATAAATGAATGTATTGCACGTTTTTTGTACAGGTGAGTCATGAGCAGCTTGCTATGGATAGCATTAAAAAGAAAACTGTTGATACCATATATAAAAAATCCATCCACAATACCTTACAAAAATCAATAAATAAGATGAAGATGGGATAAGTTTACATTACATTATTTATACAATATTTATTAATTTTGTGTATCAATACCCATTTCAATCATAAAAATGAGCAATCGTGACATAAAGAAAAGAATAACAGCAGTAATGTGGATATGCGAATTTATAAGCTTGTCTAAACACAAACAATTCGTTTTTGTTTTCCTTTCACTCTTTACTACTTGTGCTTTATTTTCTGCATGACTGAATCAGTTGAAAGCATATTTAACAGCAACTAAAAGAGAAAGATTGAGGATGAAGATGAGTAAACATCTTTTCATGTTATTGCAGAGATATAACTAAGATGAGATGGAAA
Organism: Chironomus striatipennis; assembly: GCA_026123125.1. NCBI lineage: Eukaryota > Metazoa > Arthropoda > Insecta > Diptera > Chironomidae > Chironomus > Chironomus striatipennis. The sequence goes on along the minus strand of CM047394.1, from coordinate 18,111,327 downwards.
TGAAAAAAAGGAACAGTGGAGATGAAATAGCGATCTACATTTGACTTACTTGCAACAATAAAAGCTCTTCAATCCCCCTAAGATGAACCATTTAAATGCTGGAGCTGCTGTGAAAACTAAAATTTTTCCCTTTTTTTCTATGTTTTAATATTTTTGTATGGACCAATGTGCTCAAGGTTATGGTAGTAGAATTTTATGGACATTTAAAATGGGAAATGGATTGTAATAATTTTTATTAGGGAAAGCAGAAGGTTTTAGTATAGTTGTGAGTAATAAAAGTAAACGATGAAAAGCTATGAAACTATCCAAGAAGTAACCTTTTAAAGCAATTGAGATTTATTTCGTGGAATCATGGAAATGTTGAAGACTATAATTGAAAGCTTTTAACGAAAAAAGTTGAGGGTTTTATTATCTAAAATTTGCAAAGTCAAATTTGATTTAAAAATTAAATATGCCAGAAACTCAACAAGGAATAAAAATAAAGTTTAAATATTTTTTTCCAATGCTTTAAAATTAATATTGATTTTTCTCCATCCACAAAAAAATATATAATTTTTTCTAAAAATCTATTAAGTATGCTTACATTTACAAAAAAGCCTCATTTTCTCCCAACTCAATACATTAAAATATTTTACATAAAAATTGTCTGCAAACAAATTAAATTTTCTCAATAAAGTTTGTTTTTATGAGCTGCTCAGCTTCACGTTCCTGATTCTAGGAATTAATTTATAATAAAAATTTGTTCGCTTGAACTTTCATATTGTAGGTTAATGTATTCATATATTTGATTTACATTTTCAGAGAGGTCTTTTTGAATACACTTAATTCCCATCAGAATATTTTTTTGCTGCCTAGAAAGTTTTTAAGAACAGAATTTCTTCTAGATAGCTTTTTTTTTGACGATTAACAAAATTTATAGCTCATATTTTTCATCGTCTACAGCATGACGCAAATTTATACATATATAAGTAAGAAGTTACATTTTTAGATACTCTCAAGTTGACATTAATTGGATTACACGAATTCATTCTGTTACAATAATTTTTTTTCCTCCATAGATGCTTTAAAACGTAGAGTAGGATGGGATGGAAAATGAAGCTTAATGTAATAAACAGACACCTGATACCAATGTTATGTATTTTCTCTCTTCTTTTTTTTTTTGTTTTAACATGTTCATATATTAATGATAAATTATTAATGCAGCCAGAATAAAAGTAGAAGAAAAAATTACGTAAAATCCAACAGAACAGAAGAAGAATCAACAAAAAAGGGACAATCGCTTTGCTTTGCTTTGTTTTTTCATTCTTTTCATTTAGCGACAGAGTTGAAAATTCCTAAAAATTCATGTTTAATTAAATTTAAAAAAAACATTAAGGGGTCGTTCTTAAAATTCGTAACGCTTAGGGAGGGACGGAGATGTCTGAAATTCTAAAATTTTCTTATGATCCATATAAAGTTTTTCATAATTCCATAAAAATTTGTTACGACCGGGAAGGGGAGGAGGTCGGAGGGTGTTTAAAAAGGAAATTTTAGGCGTTACGAACTTTACAAACGATCCCTTAAATCACAAGTTTAATTTTAAGATATTCATAAAAATTCTAAAATTTTAAACCATCATTCCAACTCTGTCCAGCATCAAACAACTCTCCTGTGTTTATAGTTTAAAGAAAACAAAAAAGGACAAAGAAAAATAAGAAAAAAAGAATACAAAATGAAGAAACTTTTTTCTGCTCACTTTTTCTTTGAAATTAAATAAAGAAGAGCAAAGAAAAAAAGTTTCATCTGACCTACAAACATACACCATCATAGTATGCTTTTTTTCATACATTTTATTTGAGATTAATTTTTTAATAAGAACTTTTCCAAAAGATAAAAGAAAATAAAAGAGAAAGAGACGGAAGGAATGTCTTAAATGAGTTAAAGTAAAAACATCTGTTTGATAATTTTTTAATTTCTTTTTCCATCTGTACCGTCTGCTTACCGTTAAAGGTATGGCAAAAATCTTCTAAATGAGTAACTGGAATGTATTAAATGGAAAAGTAAACTTCTTAATTTTTTTTTGTTTAATTATTTGAAATGGTTCAACAGTGTCATGCCAAAAGACTATAGATAGCAGTATGAAAAAGGTAAATGGAGATTATTGAAATGAATCAGTTGAATTTTAATTAACTAAAATAACTTTAACTTAGTTTCCTGACTTTTGAGTTTTCTGATAAAATTATAATGAGTTGCTAAAATAAACTTTGAAGGGATTTTAATGAAACTGCGATGAGGATTGAAGCTGTAGATGGAAGAGTTAATTAAATACGATTTTCTGCTCTGTTAAATATCGAACTGAATTTTGAAGCTTGATTAGTTTGTGTCGATGTTTAGTTTCTGAAGCAATATTTGATTGAAATAAATATTTTATGCTGATCTAAATATAACTGGTAGATTTTCTTTAGTTTGAAAGTTTGAATTTTGATGCAATTATGAACATTTTTCCAGAAATCTTTAGTATCAATTTTTATGATTTTTTTATTCAACAATCTACAAAAAGGAATGTAGAGCAAATAAGTTTCAATGATATTAAAAATTTTCTTCAAACTTTTTTTTACAAACATTTTCTTATCACATTATTTGCTCTTCTCAATTTTTATTGCTTCAAAAATCACATTTTATTAACATGCGATTACATAAAGCAGAAATGAATAGAAAAAGTTTCTGAAAACTCAATTAGATACAAAATATTTTCTATAAAAAAAATTAAACTTAAATCAATACTTTTTCCTCATTCAATAGATAAGGAACATAAACAAGTAAAAACTTTTCCTTTAAAATTTGTTTTTAAAAAAAGTTTTGAAAACCAGAAACGAAAATAAAAAGAAAAATGTTGGGAAAGGGGTTAAGAAATTCTTGAAAAGTTTTCATCATTTGCAATTTCCATCACGTTGCATTTTCACATAGTAATTTGAAAATTCCTTTCTCAAAAGTACTTAAAATTTGTTCAAGTGTTGTTCGAGGGTTGATTTGAAAATAAAAGGAACTTAAACAAGATGAAGAAAATTCATTAACATGGCAAATGCATAATCAGAAATAAAAAACTTTTATAATTCAAATCAGCTTAGTCTGAAAAGTTTCCGCCTTTTTAATATGCTTGTATAATTTTTTAATTCCATTCATTTTTATTTCACTTTTTCACGTCAAAATATCAACTTCATTTGCATTCATTAGCAACTGACAGTGATTAAACCTCCGGACTTGTTTGTTTTTTACACAAAAAGTCAATAACATAAAAATGAGTGAATGTAAAAACGATTTTAAATGGACTTTTAATGCTGACTAATTGGAATAAACCGATTTTATTTATAAATTAAAATTGAATAGCGAAATTCTATGATTCATATTGAGTTAAACAAATGCATCTGAAATTAATTCTGTTATTTAAATTCAAATCTGTTTTTTAAGTGTTGTTCTTTTAAATTACAGAATAAATGCTGGATTTACTTTTGTCAAAAATTCATTAAATTTTTATGATTTTTGATTTTATTTTAAAGGAAAACAAAATTTTCAATTGTTTTATCAAGTAAATCCTAAGTTGATCAACCTATCGAACTGTAAACCAACGATTTCACACCTCTGTCTTCACTTAATCCTCACCCGTTTATTTAACTGGAAATTATTCAGTTGGAAAAATTATCTTTTTTTTTATTCTACTTAATCTTCACTCATAAAAGTAATTAAAAGCTGTTGTTGAATATTATTTTTATCATCCTCATCATCATCATCATCATCGCAATTATCATCAAGAAAATTTCTTCTTTTTTGTTTAAATGTTTATGAGAAAATCTCACGGGATAAAAGAAAAGTTTTTTTCTGCTATTTATTTTTGCCATTTTAGTTTTCATTTGAAATATATGAAAAAAAGCACAATCGATGGAAATATTTAAACTTTATTGCTGAATTGATTTCGTTTACTTAAGAGAATATCTCATAAAATGATTGGAGAAAATTGCAATCAGCTATTTATTTAAATCATTTTCAAATTGAAAATCGACAGATATTGATTTTTGTGATTTGTTTTATGCGAAAATTCTAATAGCTTGAAAAGTTAGCTATCATTTTTGATAAATCTAGGACAATAAATTTTAGGAAAAATTATTATAAATTTCAAAAAAATTCTAATTTAGGATGTAATTGAAAAATTCATTATTTTATTTTATATAGATTGTCAATACTTAAAACAAGTTTATTTTCATCAAGTCTTATTGAAATAAATATTTTGATATAATTTGTCTCGGAGCAATTCGAAGTATTTTAATTTAACGGGCTCATAAAATATTTTCGTTCAATTTATTGTTCAAAAAAAAAGGATACATAAAAGCTTTTTATTTTTTCATATTTCTGAGAATTTCGTCGTTGTTTTCATATTGATCGAGAATAAAGAATTGAATTATACTGTGGAATTTTCGGAAATGTTGCTAAGAAGAATCGACATAATAATAATAAAAAGCACCATTTGTATGTGACCGAAGGGGCAAAAAAAATCAAACGACAATTTTTGCGTTTTTCTCTTTTTTGGGAACATTTTTCCGATTTTCGGGTTTTCACTCAACTCTTATTTCTTTTATCATTCAAATAATCTAGCAAAAAAAACCATTAAAGGGGAAAGAATATGAAAAGAAGAAGAATGTCAGATATGATAAGCTTCACTGACACACTTTTTTGTTTTTGCTTTTCTTTTTACATAAGACTTGAATGGATTACACTTAATAGTCTTAATTTTTTCTGTATAAAATGAATTGCAGAAAGAGTAACAACTTTGTAAGATTTTATGTTTTTGTAACTGGATCTGTGGTGAGTTTTTAGATTACTTTTCTAAGATGCAATGAACTGATAAATCGAGTTAGATGATTTTGAAAAAAATTGCAAAATATTTCCTTCTTTGGGAATTGCATTTTCAAATCCATTCATACACTTCAAAATTTTTTTGAATTTTTTTTTTTCAAATTTAATTGAATTCACCTAGAAATTTTTAGTGGGCGTAATTATCTTGTTATAAGAAAATAATCTCAGCAAAAATCATTCGTCATGATAAATAGATCCAATATCCATAAAATTACAGCATATTCTTCACGTTATATCGATCACGTATACCAAAATACCAGCAAAAAAATTAGCAACCTCATTAAAAAAAATATTTTTTGAGCTCAATAAAAAAATCAAAAATAATTGCAAAATAAGTTTTCTTAGAAAAAGTAATTGAAGTATGATAGATGAATGGAAAGTGCGTACTTATTTTTAATGTAATTGACTTCAAAAAAAAATTAATATCATTACACATTCGACATCAATGTACCCCCACTGATTCAAACAACAGCAAAAAAAACTTTCTCTATAACTCAAAATACAATTTACAGCTTTAATACTAATATCATTTCTGATATCAACATGACATGATAAGGAGCAGCGAAGGAAAAATGTAAAGGCAAAGAAAATAAACTTTTTACATAGTCGCGCACATGTATGCGTGCCTATATATTCATTATTATAATATATAACTTGAAAAGAAAGAAAGAAAGAAAAAAATGAGGAATAAGAAGAAAATTATTGTATAGGGATGAAAATTGCTGGTAAAAACATTTCCTTGATGATGAGCGATGAAATTTTCCATTCGCGTCGTGCGCATGCGGTATGGAAAAGGGAAAACTTTGTTATGATTCAATTCCTTTCTGTGTTCGAAAATGCGGGCATTATTTTTGAATTTACTGGGTGTTTATGTTTATAAAAAAATTAATTTAAAAAATTTATAAGGAACATAAAAATTCGTTTAGCTTAATTGTAATGATTTTGATAAATTTGTGATTTTTTGGTATCCTTAATGCACTAAAAATTCATCAATTCTTACAAATTTTCGAACAAAAAATTCTTTTGTTATTCGAAAATCCTCACAAATACATCGAAATAATTCTAATGCCCAAAATCAGATGAAACTTTTGTACATTTTTCCTGCTCTTACTCTCATAATTTTCCCGATTTTCCATTTGTGATGATTGAAATGGCTACCAGTTTCTGATTTTTTAAAACATAAAGGCAAAGAAGAGAAAAAAACTTTTTTTTTGTTAAATTCTAAAATTACAAAAGGAAATGTGAAGAAATTAAGTGAATAATTGACATTAAGTGGATGTAATGAGTGGAATTTTGTGAGTCGGGAAGTGCAATTTGTAGCAGAAAATGGAGAAATAAATAGAAAACGAATGGTTGGATAGTGAAAAAGTAAATAATTTTTTTTTTCATTTTATTTTGCAGAAAAAACCTGCCATTATTTTGGGTGGGTAATTGTGAAAATTCACAACTAAAGTGTTAAGTTATAGTGAGATTTTCTGTGAAAAAATCCAAAAAAGGATCACATTTTGAAAATAAAAATTCCTCTAACAAAGGATTTGGATAAAATTGCAAACGACCCAAAAATGTCATGATTGACTAAAATTTCATTATTTTGATTTAAGCTTCATCTAGTTCCTCATTAAACAAAACTAGTGCTCTTCAAATTTTGTGTTTTTTGATGGTTTTTAAAAAGCAGTGCAAAAATTTCATCACGAAAATGTCAAAAAATCGCTTTTTTCCTCGCCATACACAAAGTATTGATTTTTCCCATTCTCTTTTCCTCCCGCACATCTGAAATAAAGAAGAGAGAAAAATGAATAAAATAAAAAAAGCTGATATATACATAATGTATATAAAAATCAAATAACGAAATGAGATAACAAATTATTGCACTGTTTCCGGTGATGATGAATTTTTTATTGACATGTAGGACTGAATTTTACCAAAATGGATGGTTCACTAGCTTGGAATTTTTCGTCATTGTTTTGAGATTTTCGAATAAATAATGGATTGAAGTGAGATAAATTTTCTGTGTATTTCAGGGTGTGTTACTTGACTAGTGACTCAATAATTCAGCATTATTATTTTTCCAAAATAAAAAGTTTGCTTCTCTATTAATTTTGGCATTTATCACAATTTAAATCACCGTTAAATGGAATAAATTATTTTCAGATTTCTGGTTGAAACCCACGCATATATTACCAAACTACGGTCGTTCATAAATGACGTCCGAAATTAACAGTCATTTTTTGAAAAAGAACAAAAGAGTTTTAAGAATGAACTTAACCCTTCCCCTTTCCCCTTGGACGTCATTTATAAACGGCCCCTACATTCGTCTCCACAAAATTGGATGATTATCTAAAAAAATTGAAAATATCTAGTATTTTTAATCTTTATTCCCTACATCTTAGGGAACTATTGAAATTTTGAAACAAATAAATTTAATATTAGTTTGTACTCATAAATGCAATTACCTCAATTCTGGTACTTAAAAATGACATTGAAAAATTAAAGAAAATATTTGAGAACTTTAAAAAATATTGTTAACAAATAATTGCAAATAATGTCATAACCTGTGTAAAAGATACAAAACTCATTGAAATACCAACTTCATCACAAAACACTATTGCTTATAAATCTTCTTTAAAGTAATCAAAATAATGATTCATACAAGCAGAACCATTCTAATATTCTCAGTTTCACTTCTTCTCACAAAAAATAAGAAATCCATTAAAAGTACGTAAATACTCTTAACAAAGATTACCAGCAAGAACATCCATAAATGAGAGGCATGACAACTAGAAATAATGTGAAATGTGTTAATTTCTGACAAATGTTCTCACACAAGCAGAAAATATTTTTTTTGAAGATCTTTTGTCAGGCATACGTGAGAAACCGCATTAAAAAATTTTCCCATTGCAGGTTTGAAAATGTTTATAATGTGTTTGTGAAAATTCCACCCACATAAGAAAGAAAAAAAGAAAATATATTTATTTAATAAAAGAAAAAAAGAAAGGAAATTACAAGATTCATAAGTGCTATGACGACAAAACGAAAAAAAAATGTGAAAAAGATTATTTAGAAGTATAGCGTGTGGAAATTACAGAAATAGCAAGGAAATGGTGTACAGTGAGAAAGTCCAAGTGTAATAACAAGTTGTGAGCTCTTCTTTTCTATTCGTGTCATACACAAAAAAAAAATCCAATAAAAAAATTATTGAAGCCATCAAGAACGGAAGAGAAAGAAAGAAAGAAAGGAAACGTACGAAGGATATTTATTAAATTCCGAAAAAAAAAGAATTTCTCACTCACTCATTTAATACATTATTCTTATATACACACGAATAAATAATTCCTTTCTTCCTTCTTCCTAATGCCATAAATATAATATAAGCTGTACATAATATACATAAAAATACAATTCAAAGTGAGTGATTGTGCTAATGGATAGAAAATTAAATTAATTCCTCGACCCGTGTTAAAATAGTTATTTATGCAGTTAACGTAAATAAAGTCATTTACCATAAGAAAATAAAAAGAAAGGAGAAAAAAAGTGAAAAAATAAAATAAAATATTTTCTATGTGTATAAGTGTAAATGAATAAGCAGAGCCACACGGATACCACATTTCAAATGTTAATTATTGTCATCGATGTGTAAATAGCTCATGAGCTAGGAATAAATTTCAGTTTTTCGTACATTTTTTTCGGTTATCGGAATAAAAAAGCGAAAAAAAATTAAGACTTTTGTGTTCAATTCCTTTGTTCTATTCTTATTTGTCGTCGTCGACGTTGTTGTTGTTGTTGTGTGAATGAAAAGAAGAAGGAAAAAAGTTTTGCATGAAAAATAATTAACGTAAGCAAGTTACGGAGGACATTATGGCTTCGTTAACAAAGCAAATCACGATGAACGTTTTATGAAAGCAAAAGTTTGGATAAATTTACGAAAATATATTTTTTATCGAGTAGTGTAAATGCCGTAAATGGATCCAAAGCAGCAGTACTGTGCGCCAAATGATATGGTGCCTGCATCTGCCTCAACAGCATCGAAATCCAAGGCACAACTAAACTCAGGAAATTATATTAATGTCGTGCCAATGGCTGTTGTTAATTCTGGTGTTCAGTACCATTCTAGGAGAAAATATCCGCCACCTCAAATGACACCTGACTATCAGTAAGTTTACATTATCATTTTATATGTGTTTGTTTGTTAAATAACAGCTGATGATGTTTGGTTAATTAAACATGGGCTGATGAATTTTGCCTGCAACTAGTTCATGGTGATAAGGAGTCAAATTTTTTGACTATTTAATTAATACTAAAAGCAACTAAATGTAAAGTTGCTAAAACGGATTCTTAGCACACATTTATTTTAAATTAGAAAAATCCGAAAAAGCAATAATAAAAAAACATTAAATTTATTTTGATAAATTATTGATAATTCGGTGCTAAAAATGTGTTTTGTATGTATAAATTGGTAAAAATTTTAAAATTTTTGAAAAAAGTATATTTTTGAGATTTTAAATTTTTGTCGCATCACCCCTAACCATGTTCTACGGCATACTATTGTAACACGACACACAATTTCGACAAAACTGCTATAAACCTACAGCTTTTAGTAGGAATTTTCCTTAGTCTTGGGATTGAACTCAGGTCACTCATGCCATTACATTTCTTGAATGTTATTCTACCTCTTTCACCTATCTCAATATTAAATTCCTAGAATAATTTGTTTAACATCAAAGCTTGACGTACTTAATATTTTCAAAAAGATTAAAACTTTTATCATTCCTTTTAAGATTCTTTAAATACAAAGATAAATTTTGAAAAACATCTTTAGTGCATTTGCATAAATTAATTGGAGTATTCAAGTTGGAATTTCCTTCTCAAATAAAAATTATTCGAACGTAAATCTCCTCCTGCTCATTATTTTTCATGCTGAAGTAATCTGATTTACGATTCGAAAAATAATAATAAAAAAATAATTTCATTTTGCTTCATAAAATTTCAAGGATTATAAGTGAGCTTTGTGCTTTGTAAATTGAATTGAGATGTAAGAAGATTTTCTCTGAGTTTCATTTAGATGGTATTAAATGTTGTACAGAGAAAAGTTGAAAGAACTTTTAAAATTAATTTGAATTATTCTTGTTTTTTGCTTTCTTAAATTCAGCCTTGTTGCCATTCGGTAGAGACGTACAATTTTTCATTTTATTGGAATTAAAGACCTAATATGCTTTTACTTTTTATTCGTTTGTAGGATTTTTGATAGACATTAGTGTTGCTTTATATTACATATATGAATACTACATTCCTGATACCTTTTTTTGCTTTTTAAAAAAATAAAGTTTATCCAGTCAGATATTTCAAAAGCTCAAAATTGAAGCACAAATTTTCATTTAAAAAAATTTATATGAACTGATCATTTAGTTTTTCAATTATTTCAGATTACCACAATAAAATTCAAAGCAACGTTTTCAAAGAGTAAAATTTCTACAGAACAGAATTTTGTTCATGAATTGCTGTAAGGTCCTTAAAAGTTTGTCTTTAATTAAATAACATAAAAAATTTAACTTTAGTTCAAAACTCAATTCCACAAATTTTTTAGCTTATAAATCATCATAATGGATTAAGTAAGTCACTCCGAGCAACATTTTTTTAGAGTTTTGCTTCAAATAAATTTCTGAAGTATTTTCTTACAAAACTTTTGGTTTTAAAGAATTTTTCGAAAAGTAGTTTGCCCCTTCCAAACGTAAACAATTAAAAATTTCTGTCAAAAATATATTTATTAATTAAAACAAGTAATTCAAGCTTATCAGTAGTGTATTTTGTGCTCTGGTGTTCGTTTAAAGGTGCTTATTGGAAACTAAGTGAATAATGGCGGAACGAGGTCAAGGAACAGGAAAGAAGAGGAAAAAGTCTAATTCACCGAATTCCAAAAGCAACGTAAAATCCAAGCAAGCTAAGGTGAATATAAATTCATCTTCTAAACATTCTCAAGTTTCTGTGGCAGCTCCAACGACTTCACAATTACCCTCAACATCGACGCAAGCACGTCCAATTCCTCCACAATCAACTCCAATTCCAACTGCTCAAGATCCAGTTCCTGGAAAGTTAGTTAAGCCTGTATTTGTCAATTCAGGCATTCAAATCATCAGGAATGTGCTGCAATCAATTCGCTTGGTAACAAAACCTCTTTTGAAGGTAAGAGGAAGCTCCTCGACGCAAGTCCTATGCTTCTCAACTGACGACAAGAAAAATCTTGTCAACAAGCTTAGATCCGAAAAAATCGGATTCCATACTTTCACGGATGCTGTCGATAAGCCTGCTTATTTCCTTTTAAAAGGATTTTACCATGCATCGTGTGCTGATTTGCTCTCTATCCTCAAGGAATCGAATGTTCCAGCCATCAGAGTTACTGACTTCATTCGCAATGACAATAACGTCATCTACATTGTCCATTTCGACAAAGCAGTCAACATTAACATGTTGAATCAGTCACATAAGCACATTGATGGTATTGTTGTCAGATGGGATCTTTTGAGAAAGTCTAACAAGAAGATCACTCAATGTTATCAGTGTCAGTCTTGGGGCCACTCAGCATACAATTGTGGCTACAACTCCAGATGTGTGAAATGTTCACAATCTCATCCTAAAGGTTCTTGCCCAAGAACCTCACGTTCTGAGGGGAATCCCACATGCTGTAATTGTGGAGGCCCTCATGCTTCTAATCATCGTGGGTGCCCAACATACAAAGAGCACTTGGAGAAAGTCAAAGCTCGCTCCAAGAAGCCATCATCAGCTGTCATACACCGTGTTCCAGTCCGATTGGGTTCTTCATCGGAATTTCCTCATCTTGGTTCGCAGAAGTCTTCAGTTTCAACACCTAGTACTGCATCTCAAGCGGTAAGTTTTGCTCAAGTTCTTAGCGAATCTAACAGTCATACTAGTAATATATTTACAAAACTTAATCAAGCTCAGGCAAAGCTTAATTCTTTGCCTAATATCAATGAAACTATTGAAGTTTTTGTTAGGATGGTGGATGAGCTTAGTGCTTGTAATGACCAAAAAGGTCAACTTCTCATTCTCCTTAAGTACACTAGTACAAGTCCTTTGGCCAACAATGGATCTTAAATTCATTTGCTGGAATGCACACTCATTGCGTAACAAATTTACAGAACTTACAGATCTTATCAATAGACTTTCTATTGACATTGTTTTAATTTGCGAATCATGGCTCACTGATGATATGATATTTACTATCCCTGGATTTTCTGCATATAGATCTGACAGACATCGTGGAGGTGTTGCTATTTTTATTCGCTCCACAATTTCTCATTTTGGTTTCACAAAGCTGAACTTTGACTTTGCTGAATCGTGTACCATCTCAATCTCAATTGACAATTGCGTAGTGAAATTTTCAACAATTTATTGTTCTCCCTCTGCCACTCGGATTCAATCTCAAGCATTCTTTCGGAAAGTTCTTTCTCAAACTGGTACTCATGTTGTTGCTGGTGATTTCAATGCTAAACATACTGAATGGAATAATCTCATGAATGACCGGAAGGGTACTGATTTGTTGCATCTATTGAATGACTTGAACTACAGAATCTTCAAGCCTAACGAGCCGACTTTATATCCCTACAATGGAGTTCCCTCAACAGTTGATTTCGTTGTTGCTAAAAATTTCAATGCTATTAGTCAGATCAAAGTCCTAAATGAACTTTCATCAGATCATCTACCCCTACTCTTCTCAGTTTTTGGTCCTAGTCTTCGTAATGACGTTGATTCTGTGAATTTATCAAAAGTAGATTGGCCCAAATTCATAAGGTTAGTTAATGCAGACTGCCACACTTTGCTCTCTGCTGATGTGTCATCTCAGAATTCAATCGATTGTTTAGTTGACTCAATTACTTCATCTATCTTAAATGCTTTAAGTTCCTCAGCTCCCAAGAAGAAAGTTTTCTTATTGCGCTACAAGTTCTCGCCAGCAGTTAGTCTACTAATTAAGAACCGTAATCATTTTCGTAACCTGTACAAGCGTTCCCGAGATCCATCATTTAAATCTTCAATGAATTTACTGAATAGAATGATCCGTCAGCAAGTTTTCGAGGAGAAGAAATCTGCATTTAAAAATAAGCTAGAAAGCTTATCATTTAGAGATAATTCCCTTTATAATTTCGCCAGGCATTTGAAAAGAAAGAACTCTTCTTTCCCTCCTCTGTCAGACGCAGTTGGCACTCATTATTCGGACAAAGACAAAGCAGATTCATTTGCTCGTTCATTTCAGTCTTCATTCAGCTTAGTTCAAACGTGTCAATCAAAGTTTGATAGGATAGTATCTAATTCCGTTCGTTCTATTCCTTCATTAAATCATCCTCCTCCTGATTTAATTTCTGAAAATGAGATTAAGTTAATATTTCAATCCTTAAATCCTCGTAAAGCATATGGTCATGATAAAATTCCAAATTGTGCATTAAAAGTGCTCAGTGGATCATCTCAGTTCGTCTCAATTTGCTCTAGACTTTTCAACTCTTGCCTTGGCATTTCTTATTTTCCACTCAGTTGGAAAATTGCTAAGATAATGCCCATTTCTAAAGGTAAGCCCAATACTAGGTCTCCTGATGATTTTCGCCCTATTTCTCTACTTTCCTGTCTTGGAAAGTGTTTTGAAAGAGTCATCTTAACCAGGCTGAACGAATTTGAATTCGACAACAACATTTTCATCCGACAGCAATGTGGTTTTAGATCTCAGCATTCCACAGTTCACCAGATCCTCAGAATTTCAGAGAAAATTGCATTTGGATTTAATCAGAACAAGAGCACTGGGATGGCTTTACTAGATTTACGTAAAGCGTTCGACAGTGTTTGGCACGATGGTCTTATGCATAAGCTTATCAGAAATAACTATCCTATTTATCTCATCAAGATCTTGAAGTCCTATCTGGAAAATCGTTCTGCGTTTGTTTCATGTCAATTTGCTAATTCATTCACTTTTAACGTCATCTCTGGAGTGCCCCAGGGGTCACTTATTGCTCCTCACCTATTCAACCTGTTTTTGAATGACATCCCAATTCCAACTAAAGGTCACTTAGCGCTTTACGCTGATGACACAGCTTATTTCGTTCAGGCACCATGGAAGAACCTAAAATCGATCAAATCTGAGCTTATCAAGACGGTAGGTCATCTTCAAAAATATTTTCATGACTGGAAAATTAGCTTAAATGAAGCTAAGACTGAATTCATAATATTTTCAAAGTCTACTAAAATGCTGCAGAAATTATCCAACGATCCTGTGATATTCAATGGAAAGTCATTCCAGTGGAAAGATTCCGTGAAGTATCTTGGTGTTATCATCGATAAGAAGTTGATTTTTAAGGAACATATCGAACAAGCCATCAGAAAAGCTAGTGCAGCTAGTTTCTCGAGCCTATACTGTCTTCTCAACAGAAAATCTTGCACATCGCTTGATTCAAAACTTAGAACGTACAAGTCATACATCAGACCTATCCTTACCTACGCATGTCCAGTTTTTGCAAATGCTGCTAAGTGTCACTTGAATAAACTTCAACTTTTCCAAAATAAATTGCTCAGAATGATTCTCGACATTCATTGGTACGACTTCAAATCCACAAAAGTGATTCATGATTCTGCACATGTTCCTTTAATTTTAGATTTCATTTCGCGTTTAACTACTAACTTTTATAGTAAAGCAGAGCATAATTCAAATGACCTATTCTCATCGTTAGGTCATTACGACTATGATTCGCTAAGTTTTAGAGTGAAACATAAATTACCGAAGCCATATTAGTTAAATTGTTATTTTACTTTTCTTACTAGTTTTAGTTTCTTTTTTTTTTCTTTCTTCTTTTTTTTGTATACTTGGTCTTTTTCTAATTTTTTGACCACTATTTCAATACTTTCAATTTAACTTCATGCTATAATACTCAATTTTGTCAATATCATATATGATTTAAAACCGATTAGGTTAACATCATTGTTATTTTCTTTTTTGTTCCGCCTTAAGCTTCATATTGTTAATAAAAGGATTAATAATTAATTAATTAAAGAATTTTTCTCATTTTTGTCTGGCTTCAAGTCAAAAGTATTTAATCCTATAAATTTTCTATCTCATTTCCTTTTTTATGCTGCTCAGTCTCTTTGTCTCATCATAGTGAGAAAACTATAAAAAAAAAGAATACGAAGAAAATTTAAGATAAAAAAGAAAATTATGGGAAGGCATCTAACTTTCAAGCGACATTTACAGAAAAAGATTGATGATGATGAAGATATGTTATCCCGACTTTTACATGCAATAACAATAAATTAAATATTACCTTTTGTTTTGTTATTATATGCTTAAAAGCTTATTTTTTAATATCGAAAATTTTTAATTCTTTATACAGGTGTTGATATTTTTGTTTCTGATAAATCATAATAGGAATATGTTTAGATGAAAAATAAGTGATACTTAGTTCCAAGAAAACCCTTTCCGAAGTATTCATTCAGATATGATTAACAAAATTATTAGCATTTGTCTGAGATATTCAGAATTCTCAGTTTTTGTAAAAATAACATTTCGTTTAGATATTTTTGAGAATTTGTACCAATTTCGATTTTCTGAGATCATGTTTTTGTGATTTTAAGATAATAAAATGTAGGATTTTGGTTGCGTAAAATCAATTTTCATACAAAAACTTAAGTGAAAATTTTGATACATTCAAATTTTATCTAAATCTAAACCAGTGTTGTCCAAACTTTTTTGCTTCGCGGCACACCTGGAAAAAAATTTTCTCCCACGGCACACCAAAAAATTTTTAATAGAATACTTTTGTTTTTTTGTTGAACTTTTATTAACGTTTTAATAAATTTTATGAACTATAAAGTAATTATGAATATCGTGATTTAAAAAAAAAGAAATAGAAAAAAATGTATTTAATGTGAAGGGTGTGCATCATGCTTCGAGCAAATTATATCCAGACGCGGTTCAATTTTTGATAAGCAAACTCTCATTTCTTGATCAATATTAGTCAATCGCTCTCTTTTCTTAGATTTAATTGTTGTTAATGTTGAAAATCCAAGTTCACAAAGGTAAGAAGATCCAAATGGTAATAAAATCTCAATAGCCTTGCGACTCAAAACTGAATACTCGCCTTGAATTGATACCCAAAATTCAGACAATTCCTTTTGGTAAAAAATTGACTTCAATGTAACGTCGTTTCTTAAATCAATAAGATTTTCGAAATGAATGTCTGATAAATTAGTGTCGTGTATTTCAATGAATGGATTGATGACCCAAGAATCTTTACTTGTATCAAGATCTGGAAAATATTGTTGGAATGATAGTGAAAGATTTTTTAATGTGATAATAACATCAGACAAAATAAAAAATTTGTCTTTTGACGCATTGAGACTTGGAAAACATTCCAATTGCTTGTTAATAGATTTAACAGTCCAAAGTTGAAGCTTCTGTTGAAATGATCTTAATTTGCCAGATATTGTCAAAATATTTTCATTTGTTCCTTGAATGCTCAGATTAAGTGCGTTTAATTTCTCGAAAATGTCATTTAAAAAAAATACGTTCAACCACCAGTCATCTTTTTCGAGAACTTGAAATTCTGTCTGTTGCGTCTTAAAAAAAGTCACTATTTCATCTTTCATCGCTATGAATCTTGATAGAACTTTTCCTTTTGAAAGCCATCGAACCTCAGTGTGATAAAGTAAGCATTTGTAATTAGATTCCATTGATTCACAAAGTGCTTCAAAAATTCTAGATCTTAATGCGCTTGACTTGATAAAATTAACGATCTTGACGACATCATTCATTGTATTTCTTAATTTTTCAGGTAAATTTTTAGACATTAACATTTCTCGATGAATCATGCAGTGATTAACTTTGATTGCAGGATTTTGTTCAAGTACAAAAGCTGCAAATCCTTTCTTAAGACCTTGCATTGATGGTGGACACAATATTTCCAAGACATACCATTTTCTATCACTTTATTGTTCACCAAGTCAAAAATGTCTCTTCCAGTAGTTGTTGTCTTCAAATTGTCACAAAAAAAGTAATCTTCTACTATTTTACCCTCTCTCACCATTCTTAAAAACGCCATTAATTGAGCTTTGTTGCTTATGTCTGTACTTTCATCGATCTGAAGAGCCCACAGTTTGAAATAATCTTTCGGATTTAAGAAATATTGCTGAAATTGCTCATTAATGTCTACTGACATGTCTCCAATTCTACGTGAAATCGTTTGATGAGAAAGTGGAATTTTTCTGAATTTCTCAACAGCTTCAGATCCAATCATAATTTCAGCCGCTATTGCAAGTGCAGGTTGAATAATTGACTCAGCATCAATATGAGATTTTTTCCTTTTAGCTAGTAATTGTGCGATTTTATAGCTGGCCATTTGAGCTTTATCAGGTATTGTGGATAATTTTCGGAGCTTTTTAGCTTGAATTGTAAGATTTTCCCTTAACTTCTCAAAATATTGTTTTGGCTTGTCTTTCAACTCTTGGTGCTTCATTTTTAGATGTCTTTCAAGTTTACTTGGTACCATTGATTCGTTTGATAATGCACTTAAGCATACGACACAAAATGGAATTGAATCGTCATTCTCAGAAGTTGTAAATCCAAATTTTATGTACTCATCGTCATATTTGCGTTTTCTGGTTGTTTTTGATGCTCCTACATCTTTGTTGTTTGTTATTAAGAATCTTTTCATTTTAATCTAAAAAAATGCTCAAATTATTATGTGCTATATAATATGTAACTAATAAATTGAATACTTACATAGTTAAGACAGGTTTTTACTCAAAAAAAATAATTAATGTAAATGTAAACAAACAAATTATTTTACTGTTCAAATCGTAAAATTCCGTTAATTTATTCAAATCGTAAAATTCCGTTAAAATATTTCTGAAAACTTTATGACTGATTTCGGTTGAAAAACAGGGTTTTTTTGGAATTTTTCAAAAGATTCCACGGCACACCTGAGCACTCGCCGCGGCACACCAGTGTGCCGCGGCACACAGTTTGGACAACACTGATCTAAACAAATAAACTAATTAAATATGTGCTAATCTGGAATATCAATTTCTTTGCACACTTGACTGTTGAAATTTCTTATAACGGTCATGAAAGTCATTAATAGTTTTTCAAACAAGCTATTTGAAGAAATTAGGAAAAAATATGAACTAAAGTGGAATTCTATTTATTGAAAAATTGTGTCATGCATTGAATTTTGATTCTGTAATTTATACTCCAGACATAATCTTCGTAAGACTTAAAAAATTTCAATTTAAAAGATTAGTTCAATTTCTTTGAAATTTTCCAATTGAAATCATGTCTACAAGGCAATTGAGTAACAAATTGTGCCAATAACCATGATTTTACATTGCATTGATCAATTAATTGATTGGCTAAACAAAGTAATTATTCTTTTTACTAGTTTGCATTTGAACTACATGTTTGCTGTCTATAAATGATTAAAATCCACATAATCAAAAACCATCCAATTTAAAGAGTTATACCATACATTGTTAATTCAAAGTACTTGCAAGGTTCTTAAGAAACTGTTTTGTCGGTACATTGGTATGAATCAGTAATATTTTTAATTCGAAACAAAACCAAAATTAGAGCAAAATTGTTTTCAATTCCATTTTGTAACAATATATTGCGTATTTTGAAATGATTTTCATTGGAATTGCCACATCAATAATTACTTTTCGTTTCGATGAATAAAAGATAATTAAGTCTGTATGGTGCAGTAGGAAGGCTAAAAATGTTTGCAATCATCATCAAAAAAAGCTTTTTGAGGGATTTTTACGTAAACAAATTAGATTATTTCAACGAATTTCAAGCAATCAAATAAAAGTACGATATAAAAGGTAAAATTAAATGTAATAATAAACATCTAACACATTTTAAATTCTTGGAAATTCAAACAAATTGTTTTTTTGTATACAATATAAATTTACATTCGATATGTGCATGTAAATTGTAAATTACAAAATAAACACAAAAGGAATAAAAAACTAAAAAAAAGATGTGAGACATCCTGGAAAAAAAGTTGGGAACATGTACATCAATAAAATATTTTCTTTCCTCTCATTCTTTTTATTCCTTGTATTGTCGTCATATTAAAGGAGTATAAAGAGGGAAATGCGTACATGTATTGTATCACATATAAGCGTTCATGAAATAAGATCTTGACGTGATGATAGAAAAAAATGTGAATGTGCTGCGACAAAATGAATTATGAATCAAGAGAAAAAGTAAGGAATGAATGGAAAGGATGAAGAAGAAAAATGGTCTGCAAGAATAAGTTTTAAAGATTGAATGAATTAGGCGCATTCAATAGGTACTGGAATTTCGAAAGAAAGGTTTTAAGGGAAGTTTATGAAAATCTAGTTGTGGTTTCGATTTTTTTTCACGGGTGCAAAGACCTTTCGGGTTATGCTATGGAAACAGCATATTTCATAAAACTCTTTTAATCCAGAATATGTTTATGATTCATGAACATTTAAGAACTAGCTATTCTAATATAAGAACTAACAATTTCAGTTCAGCTTTTGGAAACTAAATCAATCTCTCCAATCAACGGAGATCAAAATTGTAACTTCACATTATAATCTTAGTTGGCAGTTAAATTTCACTTAATAGGATTTTCATCCAAAATGATCAACTAAAAGCTCATTTTTGTACAATATTCCTTTACAACTCATACTAAAAGAAATTTAATATGAATGTAAGGAAAGACGATAAAACTTTAGAGCACAAAAGAGAGTTGAAGGAAGTAAGTATAGGAAAAAGATGAAAACTGATGTCAGATGAAAGAAAATTGGAGGGTAAAGAGAAGAAAGAGAAAAAGAATTCCATCAAAGCCCTTTAATGTTAATAATATTATTTTTATCTTTCTGTCTCTCTTTGCTCTCTTCTTCTTCTTTCATTCAACATAAAATGACATTTTTACCAAGTATACCTCTCTCAAAATGCTTTTTCAATTGAAGGGATGTCATATTAAGGTCGAGTGGGTAAGAATTTATGTATGTGTGTATGTACCGCACTCAAGTTGTACTTAAAGTATACAATATATTTTTTATACATGTGTCGATGTATATGTGGTAAGAGGAAATGAGTATAAAAGCCTTTTTTTCGTGCTTCCACCAACATGAAAAGAGAAGGTCAAAGAAGCAATTTTAAGAATCATAAATTATTGCATTAAATAATAATTTATCAAAGAAATTTTTATTACCAGCATCAAAAGGGCTCTTAACATTTTTCTTATTCTTTTTTGTTGTTTTATAGGGCTGGGATTTTTTAACAAAGTATCTTACTCGAAGTATGTTTTAATTTAATTTACACATTTGTATTAGTTTTGTTAAAAAAATAAATAATTATAAAATATGATGAGCAATAAAATCTTGACCTTTATCATTGCCTTGATAATTTTACTCAATCCAATATTCTATTTTTAAAACAAATTGCAATCTTGAAATTTTCATTTGTCACACAAAATGAAACATCTTGATTTAACTGTTAAAAATTCATTGACTTAGAACAGTGTTGTCCAAACTGTGTGCCGCGGCACACTGGTGTGCCGCGGCGAGTGCTCAGGTGTGCCGTGGAATCTTTTGAAAAATTCCAAAAAAACCCTGTTTTTCAACCGAAATCAGTCATAAAGTTTTCAGAAATATTTTAACGGAATTTTACGATTTGAATAAATTAACGGAATTTTACGATTTGAACAGTAAAATAATTTGTTTGTTTACATTTACATTAATTATTTTTTTTGAGTAAAAACCTGTCTTAACTATGTAAGTATTCAATTTATTAGTTACATATTATATAGCACATAATAATTTGAGCATTTTTTTAGATTAAAATGAAAAGATTCTTAATAACAAACAACAAAGATGTAGGAGCATCAAAAACAACCAGAAAACGCAAATATGACGATGAGTACATAAAATTTGGATTTACAACTTCTGAGAATGACGATTCAATTCCATTTTGTGTCGTATGCTTAAGTGCATTATCAAACGAATCAATGGTACCAAGTAAACTTGAAAGACATCTAAAAATGAAGCACCAAGAGTTGAAAGACAAGCCAAAACAATATTTTGAGAAGTTAAGGGAAAATCTTACAATTCAAGCTAAAAAGCTCCGAAAATTATCCACAATACCTGATAAAGCTCAAATGGCCAGCTATAAAATCGCACAATTACTAGCTAAAAGGAAAAAATCTCATATTGATGCTGAGTCAATTATTCAACCTGCACTTGCAATAGCGGCTGAAATTATGATTGGATCTGAAGCTGTTGAGAAATTCAGAAAAATTCCACTTTCTCATCAAACGATTTCACGTAGAATTGGAGACATGTCAGTAGACATTAATGAGCAATTTCAGCAATATTTCTTAAATCCGAAAGATTATTTCAAACTGTGGGCTCTTCAGATCGATGAAAGTACAGACATAAGCAACAAAGCTCAATTAATGGCGTTTTTAAGAATGGTGAGAGAGGGTAAAATAGTAGAAGATTACTTTTTTTGTGACAATTTGAAGACAACAACTACTGGAAGAGACATTTTTGACTTGGTGAACAATAAAGTGATAGAAAATGGTATGTCTTGGAAATATTGTGTCCACCATCAATGCAAGGTCTTAAGAAAGGATTTGCAGCTTTTGTACTTGAACAAAATCCTGCAATCAAAGTTAATCACTGCATGATTCATCGAGAAATGTTAATGTCTAAAAATTTACCTGAAAAATTAAGAAATACAATGAATGATGTCGTCAAGATCGTTAATTTTATCAAGTCAAGCGCATTAAGATCTAGAATTTTTGAAGCACTTTGTGAATCAATGGAATCTAATTACAAATGCTTACTTTATCACACTGAGGTTCGATGGCTTTCAAAAGGAAAAAGTTCTATCAAGATTCATAGCGATGAAAGATGAAATAGTGACTTTTTTAAGACGCAACAGACAGAATTTCAAGTTCTCGAAAAAGATGACT
The DNA here is from genome assembly GCA_026123125.1 of Chironomus striatipennis. Taxonomy (NCBI): domain Eukaryota; kingdom Metazoa; phylum Arthropoda; class Insecta; order Diptera; family Chironomidae; genus Chironomus; species Chironomus striatipennis. Next base: position 18,089,446 of record CM047394.1, on the reverse strand, counting down.
GGTGGTTGAACGTATTTTTTTAAATGACATTTTTCGAGAAATTAAACGCACTTAATCTGAGCATTCAAGGAACAAATGAAAATATTTTGACAATATCTGGCAAATTAAGATCATTTCAACAGAAGCTTCAACTTTGGACTGTTAAATCTATTAACAAGCAATTGGAATGTTTTCCAAGTCTCAATGCGTCAAAAGACAAATTTTTTATTTTGTCTGATGTTATTATCACATTAAAAAATCTTTCACTATCATTCCAACAATATTTTCCAGATCTTGATACAAGTAAAGATTCTTGGGTCATCAATCCATTCATTGAAATACACGACACTAATTTATCAGACATTCATTTCGAAAATCTTATTGATTTAAGAAACGACGTTACATTGAAGTCAATTTTTTACCAAAAGGAATTGTCTGAATTTTGGGTATCAATTCAAGGCGAGTATTCAGTTTTGAGTCGCAAGGCTATTGAGATTTTATTACCATTTGGATCTTCTTACCTTTGTGAACTTGGATTTTCAACATTAACAACAATTAAATCTAAGAAAAGAGAGCGATTGACTAATATTGATCAAGAAATGAGAGTTTGCTTATCAAAAATTGAACCGCGTCTGGATATAATTTGCTCGAAGCATGATGCACACCCTTCACATTAAATACATTTTTTTCTATTTCTTTTTTTTTAAATCACGATATTCATAATTACTTTATAGTTCATAAAATTTATTAAAACGTTAATAAAAGTTCAACAAAAAAACAAAAGTATTCTATTAAAAATTTTTTGGTGTGCCGTGGGAGAAAATTTTTTTCCAGGTGTGCCGCGAAGCAAAAAAGTTTGGACAACACTGACTTAGAAACTCAGTGACTTTGAAAATTGTTCACATTTGAAATGAATAGAAAAAGTTTATCAGAAGTTTTCATCATATCAAAATTTTAAATTGAGAGATTTCACAAAATACTTTAATTGGAAATTTTCTGGAATTTTATTTGTAAAATTGCGAATTGTTGATGCTATTATCAACGAATTGAGGAAAAAAATACAGATCCATGTATTATAAATAAAAATGAGTCGAATTACAATCAACAAAATCTCATTTTTAATCCATCGCAACGTGCAACCTCAGCTTATCAATGAATAAAATTGTAAATCATGAAATATGAGCACACGTCGCTTAATCCTAGATTAAAATGAAATGCGTTAAAAAGGATATAAAACCATTGAGTAAAAATTCTACTTCTTATTCTTGCATGTGTATCAATTTCTCTGTTCTACTCCATTATTCTTCTTTTTGCTTTATTTTCATCTACTCTTAGCATAAATTTTATTTATATAATGACATTGCGAAATGCTTAAATGCTTTCATTTGCCCTCGAATATATATTAACATGGCACGAGAGGATTTGGATCGCGGGGAGTTTTACATAGTTAAAAACGAGCAAAAATAACTGGCATTTAAATTAGTTAAATAAACGGAAAAAATTGAAACACTTTAAAAAATTTTTAATATAGGTATTAGAATTTATTTAAAAACAGTCAAAGATACTGATACTTCTTGGTTGATACAAGTATGAAAATAAAATTGATTTTATTTTTAAATCCTTTTTTGAATCTTTTATTTTAATGCTTTCCAAATTATTAAAAAATTTTCATCTCAAAATCTAATGCTAAGCTTAGCAACAAATAAAGAAACATAATTTTAAAAATTTATGAATTTTTATTTTGCGTAAAGTCTGTTTAAAATTTTATAAATGTCAAGCTTAACAAGTCACATTAAAATCTTCATTTCCAAGAAATAAAAATCTTCTTTCGTCAAGAAAATCTTTTCCATTTAAATTTCCATGTATTCACTAATTGACAAAAAGTAAGAAAAAATTTAATAAAATTTTTAGATGCTATGGAAATTTTAATAAAAAACGAAAAAGCCCCCAACTCAAAAAAACATCTGAAATTCAATACTTTAAAGCACTCAAAAATAATTGGTATCGAATTTTTTGATTTAAATGTTATTTCCAAATAAATTTAAATTCTCTGCCATAAAAACTCAAGATGAAATGTTACAGGATACTGAATAATAAGAAGATTTCAATAACAATTTGCGTATCATATTCTTCTCTTAAAAATAGATAAAAATCACACAAAATGCGCAGTTAAAGCCTAAATGATGATAATTTTTTTTAATACAAGAGAATGAAAATATAAGAAATTTGATTGATGGCATTAACTAGAGAATAAATTAATGTAACAAGTTTTCTTAAGTAGAATTATAGACGAGAAAACCACAGAGCTTTTGCAGTTGTTTGTCAGTTACGCATTGTTTTGTGGTAGATCTGAATACATAAAGCAAAAATATTTCTTCTTCTTCCTCCGCAAAATTCATGCGCAAAATTGTTTCTCCTTAAAGATGAGGGAAAAATTTATTCTCTTTTTTTTGGCAACTAAAGCTTTCAATAGAATTTCTCGTACTTTATGTTATACTGAAATATTTTCCTTGAAGGAGAATTTATGAGTTTTGGAAAGAAAGAAAGGTAGAAAAGTATAAAGAGAATTTTTCATGTTTTTTTTTTTGGATGTGGATGTGCGTGAAAATGAAAAAGCTTTCAATTTCTAAATTTATTTTATGCTTCATCATTTGGAAATAAATGGAAATCTATCAAGAATTCTTTACTTTTTTCTCTCTTTCTTGCTCGAAATGAAAGAAGTTTTTATAACCATTAACGCATGTGTTCATATTTTTCTTTTTATCGGTAATATGTTGCAGACATGTGAAATATCTTTATTACCATATTTTTTCATGAATTTTTTCTTCACTTGATTTTCATTTATTCTCGTGTGCATACTCTTTAATGTAGGTTATTCATTTGTATAGTCAATATTGAAAATGGCTGTCTATTGAACTCAAACATTTATAATTTTCATAAAACAGTGTGTCAACAAGCATGATGATTTGTTTTGATTACGGACGATTTCTAAAATATTTAAAAAAAACTTTTTACTGAAGGACCTCGATTTGAGTGATTGTCTGGTTCCGGAAAAAATCTACTCAAATCAAATTTACTCAAATCGAAACGTATGAAAAATTCCCGTTAAGAAAAAAAATTTTGAATTTTTGTATGGAGACACTCCAGTTACTCCAATCGAAACAACTCAAATCGAGGCCCCCAGTATTTTTAAAAACTAAAATACCTAGTTTTCGTAATACTGGGACGCCTCGATTTAAATAGTTTTTTGGATCCAAAAAAAAAAATCTACTCAAATCGAGACATTTGGAAAATGACTGTTAAAAAAAAGATTTGAATTTTTGTACCGGGACACTTTAGTCACTAAAGTCGAGGCTCCAGTAACTTTTATATTTTCTCTACATAAACCTCCATAAATTTTAAATAAATTTCAATTTTTTGACAAAGAAATTAAAGAACTAAAATAGAAGCAACTCCAGTTCCCATCATCATCATCTCAGTCCTCTCAAAATTTATAAAATAACAACCCCTTCACTTCATTTTTTGATGATTCAATAGCTTTTAAAATTTATATCTTCAAACTTCCACCATGAACAGTTTTTGATGAAAAGCTGTAAAATTGTAATAAATTAAATTATGAAATACATAAAATTCTGAGCAAGCAAGCAGTTTGAGATTAACTGTTTTATTTGCGACTATCGAACTCATTCAAAATAACAGTTCGTCTGCGAAAATTAAAATGTTTTTTTTTTTTTTTTACTGAAAAATCAATATCAGCATCGACATTATGTCTATACTTATACAGTTTTGAGCATATGTAGACAGAAAATATAATGGATTGGTGTAATGAAATGAATTCTACTCAAAAATTTATTGGACTCATTTTTTAGTTTTGAAAGACTTTGTTAATCAATTTTTTTAACACCTTATTGCAATGTGTAATGCAGGAATTAAAACAAACTAAAAACTTTTTCAAGCATAAAATGCCAAAAAATCAATCTTTTTTTTTCAACAAAATAAATACAAAAAAATATGTAAATTCATTTCCATATCAATTCCCATGTTTATTCTACCACATTATTTGCGTAATTTCCGTTTCGTCAATACAACATTAACCATCCTTTTTTCCATTTCTCTATTTTTAGATCGCGCGTATACTTTGGTGACTATGTGCGTGATCGATGTCGTGAGGACATAAACAATTCATATTACTCAATTCCACAATCACAACAATCGTCATCGCACCATCATCATCATCAACAACAGCAGTCCGTTGCCACATCGACAAGTGATGTTGAGCAACTAAATGGCAACAATACAAATAATAACAACAATAGTCTAGTTATATCACCGCCATCATCACTGCAACTTCATCAGTCATCACAACAGTCATTAGCTTCATCAAATGCATCATCAGTGACATCGAGTCAACAGCAACAACAACAGCAGACCATTACACCATCTGTGCTATATACGGTGCAACGTGTTGTTCCAACATCACAATTACCATCCAATTATGGAAGTAATTCAAATGCATCAAGTCTAAGTAGCATTATAGCACGTAACGAAACAGATTGCGGATTACCGAATAATAATGGTAAGTTTCTCATTCTCTCCTTTTTTATATTCATTCGACTTCTATTTCTTCATCACGTTTCTGTTTCAACGTTATTAACTATAATTATCAATGTAATTATCCTTGTGCTATAAAAAATTGGCAGTGCCCATGGCAAACTTTTTTATGTATATATGTTGAACATATAGCATATATACACAGAGTTGTATTTTCGTAACATGATTAGGGTGAAATTGGCAGTTTTTTCATTTTAATTATTATTTCTTAATCTTTAATCTTTATATGCGTTTTGTCAGTTATAAATCAAATTCAAATTAAAACTATTATAAGAGTTTCGTAAGATTCTTGAGATCAAATCTCAAGTATTGAACATGTAAAAAGATGTATCTACTCTTACTGCTGAATTTATATGATTGTCCAATGAATTAAATGCTTCAAATTCACGAGATTTCACACAAGTCCGTAATGTGTACAAAACATGTTGATGTCAAGAAATGTGTGGTGTGTATGCATAGAAAGGTCATTATGGATTTTTTTCTTCTCCTCCTTCTTCTTTGTCCCACAAATTTCTACTACGATACCAGTCATAGCTACTTATATTCTCGAAGATATCTTCCCCAAGAGCAAAATGATCTTTACCACAATTGTCCTTAATGTGAAAATAATTTTTTTCTTCTGTGTGCTATTTTTTAGACATTCTTTTTTCTTCTCCTTGGTTTCATATCTCCTCATTTTCATTGTAATATTAGTCCAATATACATAATAATAATAATGATGATGATGATAGAGTATGAGGGAATATGTTGATGACCAATCATTCTTTTTCCATTTCTCCATTAGTCCATTTAATACGAAATATAAAGGCATTGATAATATTCAATAGGAGCCTTGAATGGACGATAAAGGCAGTAACATAAACTGCGACATTAAAATAAATGTCCAACTATCAATGGTCTGATTTAATACATTCTGGTCTCTTTGTGACTAGCCTTGAAATATAAATATACGCATATGCGATAAAAAAGTAATGTTCTTTGCGTTCTCGAATGTCCATATAACATGCTTGTAACATGTACAAAACATACTTCATTGTGATGTAGCTGGTAGCTGGGGGCTGTTATTCAAATAGACAAAAGTACAATACTGATTTGAAATTGGATATTTTTTGGAAAATTCTGTCATGATTCATTTTTAGGTTGCAGATATGTGAAAATTGTAATTCAAATTCACGGAGTTAATAGAAGAAAAACTAAATGATAAAATCTCAGGCAAATGACAACCACCTATCAGAGCAATAAAAATATTTCAAAAATCTGACATTTTAGGAGAAAATATTTTTTCATAAATTTTTGTGTGAAAGATGGATGGATGAGCTTAACTCATGCGAGAATTATGATTGAGTTAGAAAATATTCAGTACGCATAAACATCTCGACTGTGTTCTCGGAAATAGCTTGAATGTCAGAAAAATCTAGAGAATTCTAAATATGTTGTGGAATTGTTTCTTTTATGACGCAATAGAATATGATTTAGCATTTTTTTAAAATTTAAATTAAAGCTTTAATTATCTGATAACTGCGCCCTAACAGACAAAGAGCATGCTCTTGTCTAGAGAGCATGGTCGAGTGAACGGTTTTTTAATCAACTCCCAAGATCCCGCTATTGAGCGGGCTCTATAGCGTACTCAAACCAAACTCTTATAAAGCAATACTTGCATGCAAGTTTTTTTAACGTACTCTTTTTCATACTCTTAAGAGTATGCTCAAGAGAGTACGCAAAAAACATGCTTTTTAATAAACTCTTAAGAGCACGCTAAATTTTTGCTTGTTTTATACTTCACAAGCGTTTGCAGAAATTACTATTACAAGAGCTAAAATTTTCTGTATGGAAAGTTTAAATTTGTTTTTTGTTGAATTGAAATATATCGATTTCGAAAGGCAATAGGACAGCAAAGAGATGATTGGAATTTCATTAAGACGCCCTCGGTTTAAGGTTCAAATCTTCAAAAATCACATAAACAAGAAAATATAAATATCTTAAGAGCGTGCTCAAGAGTATGCTCTTCTGAGCATGAAATTTTTTTTAATTTTTGTAAAAATAAACTGTACTCAGTAGAGCTTACTCTAAGTATGCTCTCAAGATTCACTTGCATGAAAAACTTGCAAGCAAAAAAGCGAGCTCTCGAGATGTTCTTTCTGAGGTACCGTAGAGGTCCTTTTGATTATATGAAAGAGTACGCTAATTGAGTGAGCTCTTTTAAAAAAAATAAGACTTAAAAAGCGTGCTCTGAGCACACTCTTTGTCTGTTAGGGCTGAAAACTACAGACAAGATTGCAACCTATATTTGATACTCCTTGATGCTTTGAAAATTAGATTTAATCCTTTTTATGAAATTCTACGAAATTTTTTGAAATATTAGAATTCAATTTTTCACTTCATGCATCTCAATACCCAAGACACGTGTTCACAGATTATCTTTTTCTCGCAACCATTCGAGTCAACACAAAACAGGAATTTTCTCAAATTTCTACATTATTCGTAATTTTTCTTGACATTTTTCAACTTTTTCTTAAAATATGTCCTTGAATATTCAGTACATACGCATACACGTGAATGCGTCAAGTCTCAGACTTAAAAAGATTAAACCGTAAATTGAAAATTTTTCTCAGAAGGATAAAGTAAATTCTTCCACGTATTTTTAAACAAGGCACCATAAAGCATTTAACGAAAGCATTCAAAATGAAATGAAAGAGAAATGTTTCAATAACCTCATTGAATTGTTCTCAAGAAAAGAATGAGACCGGAAATCCAAGAGGGAAGATAAAAAGAAGGCAGGTGTCACACACAAAATATAAACATGTAAACAGTAAATATAATAATCTTTTCTAAAGTGATAAATGGAATGGAGAAAGTAGCGACAAAAATGCTTCAATTTATCACAACTTTCAATTTTCTTCAAGGTCTAAAAAAGAAATGAAAGAAAAAATTATTTAGCCATGTCAGTTGTAATGGAATGAAATTTTTTTGACACTTTTTCAAGTCTCAAATTATCTCGATACAAAAAAATAAGCAGAAGGAAACAAAATGAATAAAATTTAATGGAGGATAAAAATTATGTAGGTACTAAGATGCAAACTTTTAGTTCCTAAATGTTTTTGAAATCATTATGATCGACATTTAAATTTGTTAAATATTCACTCTTTGCAATGCTCCAAAAATTTTAAACTTAATTAACCCGTTAATTACGGAGTTTTTTTAGAACTTGAGAGTGCATTTATATGATGAATTATAGTAAAAAAATACGATTTACGAAGAGTTTAGAGTGATTAAGTGGAGTAATTAATTAAAAAGAGCAAAAAATAAGCGTTACATATATGTAACGCTAGCACTTTACAAGTTCAAAAAAATTCGTTTTGAAAAAAATTAAATCACATTTTTAATTTATTTGATTGATTTTTAAGACACAAGCGTTTGACAAACGCTACTTAAACATCATTTTAATTCACTAAAATTAAAACAAACACTTGAATTTGGTTTGAAATCATAAAACTCCAAATTTTTTTCACATTACTATTTTTTATTTTTGTTTAATATTAGCACATTTTTTTGAATTCATGACCACTTAAACACCATTATCTTATGTTTATTTATTAAATGATAGATTTTTTCTGGTGTAAAACACATTTAAACTATTTAAAAACTTTATTAAATGTGACTAACAATTTTTCATACAAATTTTTTTCTTCTTAGCAATTTTTCACATTTTCTTGTATTTTTCACTTAATATTTGATTCTAAACACTTTCACTATTTCATTAATTAACTATTTATCAAATTATATCACACTTTTTACAGCACAATAATGTTAATTTAATTATTTTTATTATTTTTGACATTTTCCTAAAATGATTGCAAAATACTAGCGTTACATATATGTAACACCCATATCTTACTAGCGTTACATATATGTAACAGCAATTACTTCTATCATATTAAAGTGTTTAAAATGGTTTTTTTATTGATATTAAACTTTTAATTGATAGTTAATGACGTTTATTATCAATTCTTGTCGAAATCAAATCAAAAATATGATTTAATATAAAAAAATTTTGAGTTTAAAAAATGAAGATTTTTCATAACAACAAAAAATTTGAAATAACTTCTTTAATTTAATAACTCACAACAAAATAGATGCTAGGCGCTAACACTTCTCGATAGAGATATTGTCCGTTATTTCGTACAAAAATTTGAATTTGAATGCTGTATGTGTACGAAAAATTTACACTAACACAAATGCAATGCAAATTTTGGATTTGTCATTTTTAGAATAAATGTATTATTTTTCATTTCCATAAAGGCTTATTTATAGAGTTTTAAAGGTATTCTATCAATTCAAGCGTAAAAATTGTCTTTAAAATCTCAAATATTGAGTTAAAATCGCAAATTAATTCTGATTGGTTCATTTGCTAACATCACTAATACAAGTGTGCACACACACTATGATAATAAAATAAATTTTAATTTTGTTAATTTTACTAATATTCCTAATAGTTGGTACATATTAAATAGGCTTATTTAATAGAGAAATAGATTTTCTATCGAATAAATCAATTGTAACATTTCTTTAATAAACAGAAATTAAGATTTCATCGAATTTTTCTTATAAAGATTTAACGGACAAGTTGTACTAAAATAAGGCGTACTAAAAATCCTTATTTCAAATTTTGTACTAAAATAAGGAAAACCGTTACGTATTGAGAAGTGTTGGGCTAGGCGTTATTCATTAACATATATTTAACAATAATTAATAGTAAAATCAACAGAAAAAACAATTTTGATAAACAAATTTTCTCTAAAAGTTAGCGTTACATATATGTAACGCTAGTAATTAACGGGTTAAAAAAATCTCAAAAAAGCAAGGTAGAAAATTTAAGAAGAAAGAAAATTAATTGCGCAAATCAACTTTTTTCTAGAGTAAAAAAACATCGTTACACACTTTTAAACCAACTTATCGAGTGTATCGATAGGACGAAAAAGGACGTTTCAATTATGACGCAATATTTCTTCACTACTTCTTCTCATTGTTCGTCTTATTTTATGATGAGCTTTAAGAGTAAAAGAAATTCTAGCTTTATGAACAATTTTCTGTATTAAAACTCAGAATTACGTAACATGAAATGAGGCATTTAGCTCTAAGGAATGAGAAAGAGAGAAAAAAAAAACGTTGAACATGGTATAATGAGAATATTAAACATAAATCTTGTGCGAGAATAACAATTCATTTTATATTTCATATTGCATCTCAAACCGTATATACATCACACATCGCTATTATATTCCCTAAAGAAAAATTGAAAATGTACGGAACTCAAATGGTATGTGTATGTGCCGAGTGAGAAAGGAAAATAATATATTTTTTTAATTTACTCTTCATTCGTAGTGAGCTAATTTCAACGTGCGTGATATAATATATATTCCGCCATTACATTCGATTTCCCCGCAATATTGTGAACAGCTCTATGAGCAAATCATACGGTAAAAGTATACATGATAGAAATAATAAAAAATTAAGGGATTTTTCATGCCTCTTTTTCTCCGTACACTATATGCAGTTAAGCACACATTCACGGTAGCTTTTATTATGAACGAGAATGGAAACAAGTGAATAAGAAATCGTAACTGAAACATGTAAGGTAGCAGAATATTTTTCACTTATGGGAATGGTAACAATTTAATTTGTTTTCGTGAATGGGTGTGAAGAAGAAGATTGGGTTTTTTGGTAAATTCATCGTAAATTCTGATAAATTCCAATATTTTTTTGGGGTTTTCAAATGAAATATTTAAAAAGTACGGAGTTAATATTATTGATATTTAACATAAATTTGCAATAAGCTCTCTTATTATTCAAAAAATGCTCCTAAATCTACTTTAAATTACTCAAGATTAAAATTTTACAAGACTAGCTCTTGACTACATTAGTAATTGAGTCTTTAATCCTCACGGTTTTTCAAAGCCTGAAAACATATGCGCAAAAAAAAAGAAAGAAAAAAAGTAAACTTTTATGTAAATATATGTGTTGATTTCCATTTTTTTCTCTCCAACAATATAAATTAGAAATTCCGTAGGTGTAATATTACCCGCATCTCATGTAGCAAGCATTTATTCAAGCACATGAGATAATACAGCTAAGGAATATCATTCATCCGTTCCTTCCTTCCTTTCACACGTACAATAATTTTCAGTATATATGCTACTGCGTACAATGATTCTGCAATGTGAAACTGATTTAAATCATCCTTAGTCAAGCAATACGAATAGCATGAGTTTGTCATGAATTGACCTAATAAATAGTGGAGGGAGAAATGGCTACAATATATGCATTGTACATACATTGTTTTCAGGACATAATGCACTTGACATAAATTCAGATAAATGTTTTTTTTTTTCAAAGTTCTGTGTGTCTTTGTTTGATATAATGACTGATTTGACTTTGGAAAGTTTGTTGTCTTCAGATTTTCCTGTTGGGAACGATTTTATTGATTTTCTCAAGTTTTAATAATTTTTATCGTCTATTATGACTATGACTGGGTCTAATACAATTTATTGTCAACTTGAAAAGGCAGCTAAAATATCCAAAACTTATTCAACTCAGCAACAAACTTTAAAGTCATGCACAATCCAAAGATCTTAAATTACAAATTAAAAGGCCTTTCATAAATTTAATTTATTGCATATTATGTAAAAATTGCTCACAACAATCATCAGACATGCAATTTCTATATCAATCATAACTTTAAAGCACTTTAACATTTTTATTATACTCGCTGTTGTTAACCACCATATGCTGCACGAAAGAGAAAAAAAAAAACTTGTGCAAATACTTCTTGTTCTAAAATCAATCAAAATCCCATCAATGAATTTATTATTCCTATCTTATATAAGATAATATAATGCGGTTGTTTTTAACAAGATAAGAGCTTGCATAATATCCTTATGAAGTGCTTAGACGAGGGTTTATTAGCACTTTTTCAATAAGCTGTGGTTTAGTTATCTTGAAGGGATTAAGAAAGTTTTTAAAGACCTTCGATTGTATTTTCTGTAAAAATATTTTACTTGAAAATTTTCTTGAAGAGTTTTATCGTGCGGCTTGATTAAATTGAAATTTTGAGTCAAGTTAAAGTTAAAGTTAAGAAAAAAGTATCTTACTTTAAATTTTAAGCTAAGCTTCACGGATTTTTAATGACTGAATTCAAAACAAATAGCAAATCAAATCAACAGCCAATTTGAATTTATTCAAAATTTCAGGAACCTTAAAAACCAATTTCTTTGTTTTTATCCACTTACAAAATTTCATTTGCCTAAAATCCTTCTTAAACCTTCCGTAATATCCGAAAATGAGTCTCTAAGTTATTTACATTTCACTTCAAAAATCCTCTCTACTTCGATGGTAATTTTGTTAAGAGCTCGAAATGTTTACACCTTCCAAATTTCTCGTTCTCCCTCTGCTGAGTCTCATTTTATCCCATTTTCAGATGCTTATGTTTTCCGAATTCCATAATAGAACACATTGGAAACTATTTGAAATTCCACACTACGCTCTTGAGAATACATACATAAATTGTAACTTTTTTCTACGTTCTTACTTTTTCTCTTATATTCTTACTTCTTATATTCAGCTCAGCACACATTAGAGCTAGTAAGATCTCCTCTATGTGTCATAAGGGAAAATGTGCATAAGCTCTAATTTATATGTAGGACTTTTCTTCTTTCAATTCTTTTATCGAACAGCCTGAAGGAAGGAAATAAAATAGTCGTAGAGGAAGAAGAGAAAATGGATATGATGTAAAAGTCTTTTGATAAAAATATGTTTTGGGAAATAAAGCGCATTTTTAATCTTGATAATTAGTTAAAGCTTTGATGTTTATGATTCAACACTCTAAAATTAAGTAAAACAAACTTCAGCAAAATATTCAATGACTTTGTGAAAAAATCAATGAATTCTTTATCGTCATAAAAACTCGAGTTTGAAAATACTTCAATTAAAAATTAGACCCATAGTCGGCAAATCTAACACTCAAAAAATTTTCTTTTTAAAATCAGACAAACTATTAGGAAAAGGAAAATGAATAGGAAAAGAGGCAAAAAATATTTCACCAGATTTAGTTTAGCTTCCTTTTTCGATATGACCTCCAACGAAAATATGTAAAAACTTTTCTTCTGTACCACTCTTTATATTAGTGAAAGAATATAAGGGTGGGAAAATGAAATTATGAAAAACTTTTCCTTTTAGTCAATGATAAACTAACTTTTTTTTCCATAATAATTATGCGCCTTGCTTGATATTTGGAGTTCTTATTTCTGCTAAATGCCATCATAGTCATGATGATGAACTTTATACTTTCTTTTTTGCCATTCAATGTGACACAGAAATATGATAAAAATATTCTTATTATCTTTCTCTTTAAAAAGTACACAGAAGATGGTGGAAAAAAAAGTTTTTCAATTAATCATTGCTAGCAAGCTGATAGGAGAGAGTGACTTGACATTGAAGGCAGTTATAACATTATTCATAAAGCACAACCGAATTAAAAGAAATTGCTCTACTGCGTTTGACTAAAATCATCAACATTAAATTAGCATTTCAAATGACATAAAATATCATCATCGGGTATGATGAGGATATAAATTTATATTATTTTCGTCAATTTCTCACATATAAATATTTTTTTTGTTGTTCTGACGACTAAATGACATACATATAAATTCATATGCATGAATGTGTCGACTTGTGGGGATATTGAGCCAATGTGAAAAAGCTGAAATTAGGTCAAGGATGGAGAGAAAAAAGTTTTTCAATATTAAATGATACGATGATGCTCACATGCAGTATTTATACTTGTTGTCGTCATCAGATTTTGTCATCCTGTATTGTGTTCATGGAACTCAAATTTAATTCATTATTTTTAGAATTTTGATTTTTTTTCAGTTTTGATGAAAATATTAATGAATAGTTTTGAGTTGGGAATTGCATACAATATTTCCATGTTATGTATTATTTATTGAAGCACTTTCAGCATCATCATGTTTAATTTGTTTTATACCCTTGATTAATTCTGATCACATCAAGCTTATCAAAGGTTACATGCATGAAAAAATACTTGCTTGCTCCACATTTGCATTTTATACACTCAATTTTTAACATCAAAGCCTTACTATGAACCGACTTTTACTGCTATTCTATATCAAAATACGATATCTTAATAGCCACCATTAAAAAAGAAACTTTATGCACATTTTGGAAAACCATCGATGCAATTTAATTTTGGTCCATCCAAAGCAAAAAATGTCTGCATTGACATTTCCAAATAAGACTTAATCCTCAATATTTAGAGAATTTACCAATGCAGTAAAAATTTCAATGAAACAAAAGCATGCAAAACCATTTTAGCCAGCATACATAGATTTGTCGAAGAAAAAGTCAACAGCCAACATGGGAGCAGAGAGTATTGAGGTCATGCAAAAGCAAATTTGTCGATAAATTGCTTCCGAAATCGATTGAACATTACCGAAAAAAATGAATAAATAAATATGGAAAATTCACTGTGATGCTTATAAAAAAACTGGAACACTGCCGTTTTCACTTATTTACCTTCCTTTATTCTTTTATTATTTTTTTTTTGTATATCGTGCAAAGCAATTCAATACACGGCAATAATTTTTCGTGAATTTTCAATTTCTTCTTTCCTATCTATAAGCTCTCTACTTTTAACATAGAAAAAAAAATTTCATTCATTTAATTTTATTTATTTGTGTGATTAAATTGAAATCCCTCCAAGTCGATTCTAGTTCTTTCATTTATTTTATTTTTTTTTTGTTTTGCTTCCTCTTTTCTGAATTCTATGTGAAAATTGTGATGATTATGTGATTGCTTTTGTTGTTGTTGCTGCTGTTGATTTTAGTGCAATAATAAATGGAGCTTTATTTCAATGAAATTGGAAATTGAAATTGTTTTTAAAGAAGGAAAAGTTTTAAAGCGCATTATTCTAGCATTAGTGAGAAAAATTAATGTTTTAAGACATTTAAAATTAAGGCTTGGCTTTAAATTTCAAAGTGAAGCATGATAATTGAAATTCTAAGCGATTTGAGTTCAAAATTTATAAGTTTTGATTAATCTTTTACAATTTATAAATTCATATTAAGTTTGTACTAAACTTTCATATTGACATAAAATTTCTAATAAAGCAAATTATTTTCTACCAAAAAATTTTTTAAAATTCTCCAGCGGACAAAATGTCTAATTTTCAAATCATTTCTCAAATAAAATTAGAATTGATATTGAAAAACTACACTCAAATCAAGACCGACAGCGACAAATCAGTTATGTTTTTTCTCTCTCAATCTTCCCATCATTCTCTATTGTTAATGATCGACTGATTGTTGTACTCCTGAAAAATAGTTTTCAAGTTATTTATTGAAAAATAAATTCCTTCTCTCATGATTGAATTGACAATTTGAGATTTTTGTGTCTGTTGCCACCTCTCATTTATATTTACTGATTTGTTCATAAAATTTTCAATTCCATTTTATATCCGGAATAATTTTTCATTTCGTTTAAAAAAACATTTTTTTTTTGTTTAAGGAATGAATAAAAATTATACAGAAGAACACTTGAAGAAGAAAGAAAACAAGAGAAAAATAAGAAGAAAAAAGTTTTATTGAAGTTTAAAATTGCTTTGCTGTCATGAAAATGTTTCTCTTCCTTTGCTATAAGAATGAATAACAAAAGGAGATATTTGAAATTTTGTACAAAATAAAAAAAATCCTTGAACAATTTTTTAAAAATCTTTTTGTAAAACATTTTTTTTTTTTACTTGCAAAAATTTTTATCTTGTTGACCTCCTTTCGATGTTGCTATGGTACGGCTTTTCAATTTTCTGTTCTACTTTCTGAAAGGCTTTTGAAATAATATTATCCATACTAAATTGATTTTTGCTCATAGAAATATTTTCTTTTATCAATTTTATGAATCTTGTCAAGCTTTTCATCTTAATTTATGACAATTTAGTTTACCATGGTAATTTTAAATAAAGTAAAAATTTCTTCTAAGACAAAAGTTCTAATAAAATTTACAAAACTATACAAAATTTATGCATTAGTTTATTAAGAATCTATAGAAAGATATTCAAAAGATAATAAAATTATGCAATTCAATAAAATTATTTGTTTCTATTTCTAAAATTGAGATGTTCACTTAACAAGTCATATAACCTTAAAAGCAATCATTTATATTCCCAAAAAAAAAAATTTTTTTTGGTTTGAAAACGAATAAATTTCTTCAAAAGCACACTCAAAAATATTACTCCATTTATAGCTCTATGAAGCAAAAATGTCTACATTTTATAGAATAAAATGTAAAAGTAGAGCAAGTATGTATATGAATACACTAAACAATTCAAAGTTTTT
The DNA here is from genome assembly GCA_026123125.1 of Chironomus striatipennis. Classification (NCBI taxonomy): domain Eukaryota; kingdom Metazoa; phylum Arthropoda; class Insecta; order Diptera; family Chironomidae; genus Chironomus; species Chironomus striatipennis. Next base: position 18,073,451 of record CM047394.1, on the reverse strand, counting down.
TACGATCATTCAATGCTGAAAGCTTTTCATAGTGATATTATTTTACAGCATGAACAGACAACAGAAGCTTTTCTTGCTACTATATCGAATAACAATAACAAAAAATATCATAAAAGATATAAAAGTGACTCCAACAGATATTTCAAGTACTTGTGAATTCAAGTGATGGCAGAGAAGGAGGCAAAATTATTATTTATTTTGCAAGGATGCATGAAAAGTTTTCTAGTACTACTTGCAAGTTTCATACAAAGTTTTACTGTCTGTTTAGTTTCCTGTATGTCTATGTAACAACTTCAGCAGATATAGGAATTTATGTGAAGATTGTGGATGACAAAAAAAACTAAAAGAATTTATTGTTTAAAAGGAAGTCTTTTCAACTCAATTAAAAAATTGAATTATTTAAAAGATTTAATTATTGTTCAGCATATATACTTCCTTTATATTTAAAGAAAATTTACACAAAGCTTACGCAGATTATAATCTTTAAAAAAATCTTCATACAAAGATTATAATATTTGATTTTTAAAGATTATAATCTTCGGAATCCTTGAATTTACATGACTTATTTCATCAAACCAAAAAAATTTAAATATTCACTAATTTAGGTATTTATAGATTGACAAAAAAAAAATCAATCTATTAAACTGACACAGAATAACTTTTATGGATAAGAATCTTGAAATGTAATTCTATATTACATAACTTTTAAGTGGCTTTAAAATTACTCTTACATCATGTATACATAAAACTTTTACAAATTCATTATTCATAAATAACTTTTTTTTGTTCTTCGTCACATCAACAAAAGCTCTTTTCTCCTCCATTTATTCAACCCTCTTTTTTTCTGAGTTCCTTTTTTAACTCAAATTCGCTGACAAATTTGCACGACAAATTTATGTAATAGCTTTTACTTTATAGAGACATAAAAAATTAAAGAACTTGAATGATATATTGCATGCATTGAACTGAAGTTTATTATAATAATGTCAAATGCAAAAGAGAAATGTGAAAATAATATTGCAGCTTGTAGTGCATCATCTGAGTTTTTTTTTTTTTTTTTAAAAAAAAGCAATTTATTTTAATGGAAAAACTATTAATAAAATAAATTAAAAAAGTACATTTAAATTTGACTAAGAATGAAGTAAAGTTTTAATAGGTTTTTGTGGCAAATTTTAAATGCAACATTTAAATCATGACTCACGCAAATGGTATGATATTTAAGAAGAAAAAGGAAGAACTGAATGACGTAGGACTTTTTTTTGTTGATGTAATGAATGATTTTGATGGTTTTTGTTGCGATAAAGTTTCCTTCATAAATAATAGAAAAGATGTCAGGTTTTATCGTTTTATAAAAAATTTGCTTGCACTTTGGTTATAGTGGCTAAAAACGGCTAGGTTCATGAACAGAAGTGAAATTTAAATTTACAAAAATTCTTACTATTTTTCTGCAAGTGACAATCCCTTACAAACGAGCCAGACAAGCACAAAAAAAACTTTTTTTTTCTATATTTACATAATATTTCACAAGTTTACATAATATTTAAAACATTTCGAAAAAAAAAAAGCTTTTACAAAATAAAACAAAAAGTAGAAAAAAAAAGAATTGGAAATGAATAAGCAAAATCATTTTTATTGCAAAAGTTTTCGTCCAAAATGGAAATTGAATGCTTGAGAGAAATGTAATCAAGTTAAGTGTTTCAATTTTTTTCTAAGCTCACTCTTACTCCCTTTTTATGTAGATTTAAATTTTATCGATTTTTCATTCTTTTTTCCCACATTACTTCATTCATGAGCTGAAAAATTGATGAGAGAAAAAGTTTTTTTTTCTTGTCTTTCTCTTATTTACTTTTTGGGTATCTTTTGCGACAGTCAAGAAAACACCATTTTTTAGACCAATGCAAATTTTCCTTTTGTTCTTAACCCCCCGAAGCCTTCTTTGAGACGTAAATTTGAATTTAACCTTCAGTCAGTGATGTAGGCTCATTTTTTTCACATTCATCATGACTGAAAGGCAAGCTGTGCGGTTGAGATCTAAAAAGCAAATCCCGAGGATATATGAATGAGAGAAAAATGAAAAAAAAAAACTTGAAACTTATGAAAGAGAAAAATTAATGCTTTGAATTATTTTCCTACTTTTATTTTTTTGTATATGTTTTTATTGAACCAAAAACATATCCAAGTAAATCTAAAGTGATGTTTTGTTATTTTCGTTTCTCTAAATTGAAAATGTAATCCTTCTTTCCAACATTCAAAATCAATTTATTTCTGTAAAAAGGATAATGCATACCTTAGTTCTCATGAAATGCTCGAAAAATAGCAAAGGTATGTTTCAAAATGATCTCAATTAATTTTGAAATTTTATCAATAACACAGAATGGGTTCAACTACACAAGATGCATGTGGGTTGAGGCATGCTTCATTACTTTTTCTTCTGTCAATTTGTTTTTCTCAAAACATACCCAAATTTTGAATGAATGAGATGATTATTGTCATTTTTATTGACACTTGGATGAATTTTAACTTAAATAATTTTTTGAATTTTTAGAAACTGCTCTTGAGTTGCTTACAGTCTGAAAATATTAAAGTCCACTCAGATTCCGTTCCAGCATCCAAAAACATTCAATTAACTTACATGCAATAAACAAGATTCCCCCTTTTTTACTTTTCTGGATTGTTACTTTGTAATTAGTTCCTATTTTGTATGTTTTTCATGTTCATTTACATTCCGTCGCAAATACAAAACAGAGAAAGAAGTAACAACAAAAAATGTTCAAAGTCCTCGTGTTGTTAATCGAGGGACTTGAGCGCATTTTTGTCGCAGCGATTAGTAATCGATTAAATTGAAATTGCTTTAAATTATAAAATCCCTTAATTCTTCTTTTATTATCAATAAACCCTGCAAAAAAATACAATTTTTATAAGAAAAAAACTGTACAATAGTAACAAAAACCAATAAATTCCGTCTTTCTAGCATTCTCTATGTATGAAAGTCTGTTTTCACAATAATAAATACAAATCCTTTCAAAAAGAAAGAAAAAAATTTTGACCAAAAATAACGGTCAAAAAATTTTTAAATTCCAACGGTCAAAAAAAATTCAAATTTTTATCGAGGGGTTTTCAACAATTTTTTTCCTTATTTAATGTTAAATCGTTGATTACAATAATTGTAGATTGTTTAACGATTTTTTAATAAGCGATACCGGAATAACTCGATAGTAGAAAGATAATTCATCATAACAGAACTCTCAACTATGTCTGGTTTCAGATATCTCAAAGCTCATCCAGCCTTGAACCACCCAGCCAGCCAGCCAGCCGAACAAAGTGAAACTATAAGCGTCATTTTTTGCAAAAATGCGCTAAAAAATGTCTTTCTTCACATTCTCATTAGATGAAAATGCTAAGTAGGTTAATAACTTATTGTTGAGTAAACATTCGTAAATGAAAAACAAGAATAACAAAAAGAAAGCTCATAAATATAGAAACATATAAAATCAGAACATAAATTTCAAACGAAATGAGTTGGAAAAGTTCTTTTCTTTGTCTTCAATGTTTGTGTAACAATTTTACGAAATTAATGTCATTAAGATTTTCAATTCTTATGTAAAAAGTTGAGGAAAAAATTTAAATTTAATTTTATTTTTTCCTTTCTTATTTTGTAGTCTTTATTTATGAATTTTAAGTGACTTATTTTACTGTAAAATCTTGTTCAATACTAAGACTTTTTACAAATATTTTACCTTTGCATGATCACAATCTAATTAGGAGTAGTTCAAAAAATCGTTAAAATTAATTTCAGTTGTTATAGCTAATGATTACAAATTTTAAGACTCTTAACTTCATTATGAAATTCGAGTTTTAGTAATTTGGAAAATTATTGAGTATTTTTCAATTTTAAGTATTCAAAGCTGTTGTCAAAGCTTTTCTAGTATAAATAAAAAATTTTAGAATTTCATTGAAATACTTTTTTCATCAAAGCCATCATTTGTTCATTAATAAGAAGCTTATAGCTTGGCAATATCATGCGTACACATAAATACTGTAATATTGTAGAAATATTAATATCGATTTTCATCCTCATCATACGAAAAAAGTTAATGAGTAAAAATTGTCAATTCCCCACATACAGCAGAGTATCGTGAGAAAAAAAATTAAAATATATATTCCACATTCCCATCCATACATAATTTTCATGATTGATAGAATTAAAATGCAAAATGTATAATGCGCTGTCATGTTTAAAAATAAATGACGAGAACTTTTCATTCGGCAGGCAGGCAACATATAAAACGGAGCTCAAGCCATGACGAACATTGTCGCACATGCAAAATAAGTGATAAGGGCTTTATTCACATATAAGTTTAATACACAATACGTGATTGGAATGAGAAGAGAGATGCTTTTGATGAAACTCGATCAATATTTTATTCGACATTACGATGTTACTATGTTGGCTTTTATATTTATTGTGTTTATGGAGGCGGCTTCTGTTCTATTCTTTTCATCACAAAACATCCATTGCTAACATTTTAGAAGCTTCTTTTTTCTCTTGAATAATGATTCAAAAAATTAATTTTTATGGTATAAGATGAGCAAAAATTTACATTCCATAAATACATATCGTATTCTCTTTATAACAATGAGAACTCTTACTGGTAAACCGAAAAATCATCAGATTTCTACATTTGAAAAATTCTTCACATGAGAATTGAGTTTCAAGTAAAATTTTTATAATATTTACTGAAACAGTTTGCCAACTGATCATTTAATGAATTTATGTATAAAATTGTTTATTAATGCGTTTATTTCTGAAATTGGTTTTAAAACTTCCTAATTTGTAAGTATTTCAACTCTATTTAAAGGAATCAATGCTTCAAATAAAATATAGTACAAAACGTATAAAAGATGAAACATTGTAGATTTACAAATGTTTTTTTTAAAGAATTTATATCAAAAACGTTGAATTCCCAAAAGTTTACAAACAATTTATTTCAACATCCCATTAGCACACCATATCTCAAATCAACCTCTATCTGCATAGAAACATGGTATGAAAATACACTTACATCCATCAACTATATGAATGGTATTATTGTCCATTCATGCTCGGTTTGAACAGTTAATTGATGCATTGAAATATCCAAAATAAGCTTGTCAAACACAAAAACTATATAAATGGCTTCTATCTCAATAGTAAACGGTAATTTTTTTGTGTCCAATCCATCTTTTATGTATATTTTGAAATGTTTGGCAATGGATTGAGAAAAGAAAATGCAATGGGAAAATTTGCAAATGGCAGCTAAATGAATATGTCCAACATGTCCAGAGAAGCGAAGTAACTGAATCTGTAATGGACTGAATGTAAATAAAATGTTGGATAGAAAGAGATATTTTTTGTGGAAGGTCTAATGTAAAATTTTTGTTGTTTTTGAAGGATTGATTGATGTGAACAATGTGGATGTTTAAATTATTTAAAGTTTTTAACCGTTTATTTGTATATATAATGTTTTAAATCTAATGAAAAAGTTTGAAATTATATAATCAGAACAAAAGCCATTTCAACAGAATTATTAATAATAAGATTCAGTCTAGTCATTGCAAAACTTTCATAAATTTATATTAGATTTCATGGAATTGATTTTATTATATTCGTGCTTCATTTATTTATTCAAAAACTTTGTAGAATTAAAATGGCTTCAAAACTGCATGAATTTGAATTTCATTATTAAAAACTTTTTTGGATTCATTGACATTATATTTGAGAAAATTGAGTGAAAATTGAAGTTTCATATATCTGAAAAGTTTAAATGGTTTTTAAAACGTGTTTTTTAAAAACCAATGTTTTTACCTATTTTACATTTTTTACTTAGATGCAAAAAATAAATTTTCTACCTTAAACCTAACAATCTTCAACTTTTTAATCCCTTATTCTGTTTATAGTTAATTTTTCAAAATCTTACAAAACATTTTGTTTAAAATGTTTTATTTCAAACATTTTGTTTAAAAGTTTAAAAATACAAATCTGATGAGAGGATATAATTTTTTTTTTAAAATGAAATACATAAAGTCTTTGAACTATACAAAAGCACAAACTATGGCATATAAATGTACATTCCTTATTTTTAAAAAAAAATCCAGACAGCAAAATTCGATTTAAAAATGCAGACGCAAAAAAAGAATGTTTCATGTATTTAAGATAAAGGATTTTATCCGTTTCATTCTTTATCGTTATTGTTAAAGAACTAAAGCATAAGTAAATACTCGAGTTGTCTAAAGCCAAGGAATGAAAAGGAAAAAAAAAATTAAGAAGAAGGCATGTTCTGTGTTTCTGCTGTCGTTTTACAGTGGTATGAAAGAGAAAAGTACCCTAGAGGGAATTGAAAGTATCTTATTTCAACAACATGAACATGAGAAGCTCATCGTTCCTTTCTGTTTCTGTTTCTTTCTCCTCCTTTTATAATGAACATATTATGTAGATGCCTTTTTCATAAATGTGGCTCAACTTCTTATTTTTCTCACTCTTCTTCTATTGAATGAAACTTTTCCCACTCTATAATAGCAATTCGTTTTGTTTCTCCTACATCATCCTTAATTTAACTTTAATTGCTTCTTCTGCTTCTTCTTCTTCTTCAAATGAACTAAGAAGTGCAAAAGTTTTTTTTTTTTCCATTTTCATTTTCATTTCTATGCTTTAGGATGAAAATTTTAAATGAATTTTGTGACTGTAATAATTAAGTTTATATCCGTTCTTCAAACTATTCATTCACTCATTCCTTTCGCATACTATCTCTCTTTGTAGTCATATTCATAATAAAATTTCAATGCAGCAAAACTTTCATTCCGGACAACCAAATAATAATAATAATATCCGCAAGACAACTTGAAACCTTCCGTAATTGTTTTGTATTTTGAGATGTTTTAATAAAAGCATATCATTGTGGATATTGTGTGGGTTGGATCTTGTATCTGATTGTTTCTTTGGATTTTTAAGGAAGTTATTCAATATGGAATTATACATAGTTATGTATGCGGTTATCATGATGTTTTTGATTGTAAAGTTGAAGAATAGTTTGAAAATTATTATGTGGGATGTAAAGTTTGCTTTATTTCCAAAGGACTGATTTAAATTTTCAAAGATAAGTTTTACAGAATGGAATCTTGATTAGAAACTGATTTTTTTTAAAAAGAAATATTAACTTTATTTTGAATTCGATTACTGATTAAGAAATGCTTTATAAGCAGCTTAAAAATAATTTTTCTTCTGTAAAACATTCTTAAGAATAAATAGAGATAAATAACTAACAATCCAAAACTCAAACATTGCTGGTTTCATAAATAATTTATTTTGCACATATATCACATGCACTACAATATAATCGAAATGCAATATGTTCCAACATAATTTTTAACATTTTGTGGTGAATTTTATTGACCGAATTTTTTTATCATTACCAATATAAACCAAACCTTACATGAATAAATTAATTGGTTTATATAAAAAAAAAAATTGTATTGAAATATGGGTTATGTCACATGCTTCTATCGGTTAAGTTTTATGAATTTTTTGGTGAGCTCGTTCATGCATGGAAGCATTTATTAATAAATTCAGTTTTTGCATCTCCGTATCATTTGTTTATTTATTCGAAATTTTAGCGATTTTTTTACATGTTTCACATGTACATGCATGGATATCACAACTACATTTTTTTTGAGTGAACATGCAAATGCAATATGATGAAATATTTTTACATAAATATGAATTTTTTGTGAGAGTTCATTTTAAAAACTTTGAATCTGCATAAATTTGTCATATTTTAACAACAAAATTGTTATTTATTTTTTTAAAAGATAATTTGTTAAAATTTGTTGCTTTGCACAGGAAATTGTTAACATAAAAATTATGTTACGCTGATAAAAATTGCGACATGAAAATATTGTTAAAATACAAAATGGACATGAATATTTTGTTTAAATTATGAAAGACAAGATTTGTTGAGATTTATTAAAATAAATTTAAAAAATAAAAAATAAATTTTTAAATATTTACAAGCAATTAAAAATTTGTTTTCTAGTGCATCCTTTCACTGTCTCTAGCTCTTTCAAATAAGATAAAACATAAAATTTTTATAATTATTTAAAATATCATTTTCTTTAACCTTACATAATTAAATTCTACTCTTTTAAAATGATGTCGAAGAAAATGAAACAATTTTTAAATCTATTCATCTTCAGGCTATGAATTTTAATTTGTGTCCTCAAGTTTCATTGATTCTTATTTTTCCAGACATGTTCAATATTCATGAAAAAAATTTCTCAAGAAAGTAAATTTGTATCGCGGAAAAGTTTGATAATGAAAAAAGTCTGAAATTTAAAATTTTTGACATTCATGCTCTGGGCTTATTACGTGGGTGACTTAGTAACAATATTTGATGAGCTTTCACAAATTTCATTCTTTTTATAACTCCAATTTATATTTTTTTCATTTTGAATTTAAACAAAGAATTTAAAGTCTCTTTAAAGCAAAAATATTTTATTACCATAATCAAATTTCATCATCCCACCCACACAAATTGTCAAGAGTTAATGGAACTTAACAATTATCATAAAATGACAAAATGTCTTTTTGTAAAATACACCGCAATTTTCAATGCTGTCATAATACTAAAGGATAATAGGGCTTTCATACTCAAAAGGAATGAAATTTCTCTATTTATTTTAGCTGACAATGCGATATACGTAATTGTCTCAAGAGCATAAAATTTAATGAATATTTGATTGGTTGACAATGATTGTATTTTCAATTTATTGACAGATGCGTTCCAAGAAATTTTATGCGTAGACGAATTTTAATCAATAATTTTATTGTATATTTGAAGACTTTGGTCGTGTTCTCGAGAGAAATGGAATCTGAGGATTTATTCAAAGGGTCATTTAATCATCAATGATGTCTGATTATTTTATTTGTTGTTTTTCATTAAGAATAAAATTTATTAAATTATTTTCAGTTGGTATGAAAATCAAAGCTATTTTTTACACATTTTTCATCATTAATAAATCTCCAAAAAAATATTTATGAATTCAAACAGTGAATTTAATCCCGAAGAGATATTTCTTAAGAAAACATAAATCCAAACATCCTTAAAAAGTGTGAAGATTCTACAATCTTTTATGAAAACCAGTTTACTCCACAAAGCATAACTTTTCAAATGATGCCATCAAAATAATCATAAACCTTGCCATTTTATGTTGAATGATAATATTTTATGTTGATATAAATAAGGTAATCATATTTTGAACTATAAATTAATATGCATAAAATAATCAACAAAAACGTTATTGCCATGGTCTGCTTGTTCGATATTTGGATGTTTATATCATAGAAACTTTTTACTGTCAAATAAAATGAGATGTCCTACTTAGAATTTTTTTACTGTCTTTTGTCGCGGCGGGGCTGTATGAAATAAATTTTTTCCGAACGCAGCAGACCTGTTGTCTATGATTCATAGATCATAATTCATGAGAACTATTCTGACCTTTTTTAATAAGAATATTCTTGAATGTAGGCTGCTATAAATAAAAATTGAGCCAACACATATTCATAAATAATTTTAAATTTAGATTAGGCATATTGCTATGAGAAAAATGTGAACAGAAATCCCAACAATTTTTAAAGCACTCAAAAAACCCATACTTTGTAAATTAATAAAAATGCTCTCAAGGCCAGCATTATTTACATTTTAACATCCCAAATTTCAGCGTTCAGCTTCTTAAAATCTTGAAACCTTTTATTTTCAAGCCTTCAGTTTTTTCAAACCTTAAATTTACGCATAAAGATTAACCTACTGTGAATCTTCATGTTAAGACTTTTACAAAAAGAAAGAAGGCAAAAAAAGTATCTGCCATGATATCGTCGAATAATCTCCAGCAAAGAAATGAGATTTTTCATATTTGACTTTCATAGTCCTTTTTCAAGAAGAATATAAAGAAAAGGAAAAGGACTTTTTTTTTGCGTGTACACAAAATTTTTTGAGAAAAGAAAATCCTTTTCTCCTCCTTTTATTTTTCTACTCGTTTCTATTTGTATGATATCCTGAGTTTTACTTTTTTAGGCTTCTCTCAGCAACTTTTTTTCTTTCATTTTTTTATGTTTTATTCTGCTTTGATATTTTTTCGAATTTTATTTTTCGAGTTGCATGATTTTTTCAGCTATGAAAAAATTTATAATTCTAGTTTGATGAGACGAAGGTCTATGAAATAAATTAATTATCAAATTTTTGAATTTTATTAAATGTCGATTATGAACCTTCCTCTGTCATGCTATTAAGCAAACAAATAAATTTTACTCTAAGTAAATTTTGATCTAGCTAAATTCTACCAGACTCAAAAGTCAACACAGACAGAACTTGCGTTCTTAACCCACGTATTTGCTGACATTTCATATTAATTATTATTGAGCTATGTTGAGCTTTTAATGTCATGACTCATGGCAATGAAAAAGATGAAAAAGTTTGAACTTTTTGGCAGAGCTGCGAAACAAGAAATTTAATAGCAATGGGACAGTTTGAAGCAGAAACATGTTGAAAAAAAAATAGAATGAGAATTTTCACATAAATTATTTCGACTGTCGGAAAAACTTTTTTGCCATTTATTGACTTTTTTCTCTCTTAAATTTTCCAGGTCCAAGCACAAGTACAAATAATAATTATCAGCAAACAACACAGATAGGTAATAATAATCAAGATGGGCAACAACCGCAACAACAGCCGCAACATTTAATGCATCAACAATCAGCAAATATATCAAGTAGTAATAATAATAACTTAATTAGTAACAATAATAATTTTGGAAGTTATGGTAATACAACGGCATCAAACATTTCATCGGCAGCAGCGTCAACGACGACAAGTGGCTATAATGGAAATACAAATCAATCAATACCACGACCAATGCAAAAGGTAATTGTTATCATTAATTGAATTTTATGGATGAAATTAACGTCTTTTAATTTCATTAAAGGTGATACCGACAGTAGTATATCTTATGTCACGAATAGCTGTACATATGGAGATAGAGGGGACAGCGCAATGTCCGGCACAAGTAATGCTGGCTGCTGCACTCGGCTGTGAAGAATTAGGAATATCAAATAAATTGTTAGCACAAAGTGTTTTTGGACTGTGGATGTCGAGTCCACTTTTAGAGATACAACTTAAGCCACATCATCGACCGTATGCTGTTCGTGTGGCATGGTCAAATCTACTTGAGAAAAATTCACATGGGAATGAGCTTGAAAAATGTTCTGACGATCCAATGACGACATTAAGGAGAAATATTTTCTATTCGAGACGAGATGAGGAGAAAATTAAGTAAGAAACATGATTCTTTTTCTATGAGGATGTTAAATGCATAGACATATAATTTAGATACTTTATTTTGATCAGGGGAATGAATTTTGATGGAAAATTTGAGTTTTGCAATATTTTAAAATTAATGTAATTAAAAATAGTTTTCTACCTTTAATAAGTAGATCCATGCCATTTTCTTAACACAATACAATTTCCTAAACGTCAGTAGTATTTTTGGCTATAAATATTACTAAAGTATTATCTTCCTACTCCTCTATAATCCCCCTGATTTGATTCATAGAGTATAGTATAAAAATCATTCAAGCATGATAATTTTGCCACAAAAATCGAGCTTTATGCTGGACCTTTTTTTCTTCGACACTCATTTCCCCATGCCATTTTCGTTATAATAATGCCCTTGACTTTTAAAGCATCAGTTCTCATAAAATAAGGTTCTATTACCCTTTCCATATCAACAGTAAAGGTCCGATCCTTAAAAAAATCCAAAAACTGTCATTCTGTAGGATATCGTCGTACGCAAAAAAGCCTTAATAATAGCTCTCAATTTGACCTTTTATGCCAATGCGTTGCACAGTAATGAATTCAACATCATTATCCATTTGAAATAATAAGAAAGTATCTATTTTTATACATAAGCGTATATCCTCACACATGCATACATGTGAGGATAAAATGAGATTAGAGATTTGCTGTTGTGTAGGTTTTTGAAAAGCGTATATATACAGCAATACAAACGTATCACATTATTTAGCATCATAAATTCAATTCACTCTAATTGCCTTGCTTATCTCATCGCCTTTTTAACATACATAATAGAAAAATGGCATTCCGCAATGGCATGAATAAAATTTCAATTTAATTACTTTCATTTGTGCTCTTATTTCACTTCAACTATGTGTTGTGGTTAACTTTTTTTTTCTAAACGGGAAGACGTCTTTATTCCTTTCAGCTGCTTATCATAATTAAGTGGGATTTCATTAGGCATAAATTATCATGCTCTTAGTGTAGATGAGAGATATTTTAAATTATGTATGTAATGGGATAATAATACGTTCTGGATTTTATACTTTGTGTCTAATTAGAAAATTTAATTGAGGTAGAAAAACTGTGGAAAGTTATATATGCTAGAATAAGTGTAAAAGTTCATAAATAGAATTTAAAGATAAAAAAATAATAATCGTTCAGCTTAGAATTATTAAAAAGCAGATTTCATTTGTTATATTTGACGGGGAAATCTACTGGTAGAATGACAAAAAATACAAAAATAAACGCGCAGTCGGCAGGATTCGAACCTACGCTCCCTAAGGGAATTTGATTTCGAGTCAAACGTCTTAACCACTCGACCACGACTGCTCCCGATTGCCTGAAATTAAAATGACAAAGAGACAAAATTGATATTGATGTATTATTCCATTGCCAGACTACATTGAATTTTTGTCTTTCATATTCGAACGAGTTTTCCAGTCTACCTAAATTTATGCATGGCTAAATTATTTGATTAGAATTTTTTGATGAAAAAATGATAAAACAAAAACCATCATAAAAATAGAAAAGCTTTCATCGTAACCATGAAGATAAAGGTTTATATTTTTTGCAACATTTTTGTTACCGAGCAAATATTAAAAACAATTTTGATGAAAAGCTTATTTTAGTAGCTAACAGAAAGTTTTTAAAAAATTAATTAAATTGCTTTTTATTAGAAGAGAATTTCATCATTCATCAGATGAATTATATGAGTTCATTCAAACTTTGTATTAGTATAAATTAGTGCTAAAAAAGTATTTTTCATCAAGTTCTTCCTATTTGATGGTTAATTTTCAATTGAAAAATAATATATGCATTTTGTATTCTACAAAATATTATAAGAAATTTAAACTGCATAAATTTTTTGAGAAATTACTAAAATATTTTTCGCATCTATTATTTCCATTATCAATCCAGGGATCCAAGGATACTAGAGCTTTTATACGAAGAAGCACGGCATAATGTACTTCTAGGAAGGTATATTATGGAGCCAGCTCATTCAATAATGCTAGGAGGAATTCAGGCGCGTATTGAATTAGGACCATATAATGTTCATACACATACTGTTAGTTATTTTAGGTAAGTTATTAATAACTAATTCTACCGAAAATCAAATGAAATTCAACTAATAAATAAATTTTCATTCAATAATTTCAGAGAAAATCAATTTAGGTTTTTGCCAGCACATGTGGCGAGAAGTACAAGCTGGTCATGGCTTCCGTACAGTAGACAAACATCAGCAGAAGTAAGACTGTTAGAACAATTTAAACGTGTACCAACAACAGCAACGACGAGAAAATTGATGCGCAAATATTTGGAGTTTTGTTGGGCACTTCCATTTTACGGGTATGATGCTTTTTTGTATTTAAATTATAAATAGTAGTATTCCGTCACAATGATGAAGAAAGACAGAAAATGAATAAATAAATAACGAAGAAAAAGAATGAAGACTAAAATGCCATCCACCCACTTTTCACTTACATTTTTCCTCTTGTGCTAATAAAACAATGGAAAATGAGGAAAAACGATAGTGCCATCCATTTTGCACTGTTATTCTTTTTTGTTACTTATTCTCTTTCTGTTTCTTCTTTACATTCACTGTATTTTTAATGCTCCAAAGCCTCTTTTGTTTGAACGACGAACTCATTAATTAAATTGCTTTTTACTGTTTCCACCTCTTCATTTTTATGATCGCACCACGAAACAATGTCCTCGTTATTGCAAATGCCATTTAACATTGTTTTCATTTTTTTTTAATCTCTTCTTTTTTTGCGATATCATGGAATTTATATTCTCATAAACTATGGATTAACGATATAACAGTGCTGCCTTCTTCCACGGACAAGTGGAACAACCAGTTCGAGGTCTTATGAGCCTATTTCAACAAAAGGATATTCCTGTTCTCATAGCAATTAATGAGAAGGGAATTTACATAATCGATCATGTTGAGAGTGTAAGTAGTGGGAATTTAAAATTTTTAGTAGGCAATGATTATTGATTTAATCAAAATCATGTCAATTTATTGTAAAAAATGTTAATTTGCAAATTTCACTTCCATTACAGACACTGCTGCTAGGACTAAAATATGAAGATTTTTCATGGGACTTTGGTAAACCGCCAACTGTCAGCGACGATCCAGAATGTTTGCCTTGTTTATTTATACAGGTTCGTAGAGTCACAAATTAACCCTTTACTTATTTACACATTTATGGCTGTATTGTAAAAATAGCATTACTGTCTATTTATGAACGCGATGGGGCAACGAGGCGAGAAAAAATTTATGTATTTTGCAACCATAATTATGGGTATTGCGATGCATATTTTGTTGACTGTAAAAATTAATTTAAAATACCCGAAAATTCTCATTTTCTCGTTGCTTACCAAGTTGCCAATTTTTTTCTCCACCTTTTTTGTCCTTGATTGATTGTGAGTGAATATTTTCATGCTTATTCGAAATTTTTGTTTTCGTCTCATCATGCTTCATTACATCACCCTATTGCGACTGCTGAAAATGTGGAAAACAACAACAACAACAAAAACTGAAAAATGAATTAAAAAACCGCATTGACATGAACAAAACCGTATACATACATAACAGTTTGGTGCTGTTGAAAATGGAATCACTGTAACGAAATTGATGCAAATTTTCTCGAGACAAGCAGCAATGATGGACGCCTTAATTTCACATTTTGCCGAACAAATGCGACGCCGAAAGGATGGAACGGATGCCATCGAAAATGTTGCTGACGATGGTGAGTTTTTATGGGCTTTTTTTAAGGGGGAATATTTAGATGTAGAACTTTTTCATGCTTAAAGATAATTTTCGTTTACAAAGTTTTATTTTTTATATTATCAAAAAAGACCTTATTAAGTAAGAAAAAATTTACTTTACTCCATTTACCTACAAATTTTCATATAATTAATTCCTTTCTCTCTACTAATTATTTCATTGAATTTACTTTTTCTATAGAACCAAATCCTATTCAAAATAATGGCATAGGTGTGCTGAGCAATAAATTTTCACGTCTCACGCTCGCCACATTTGATGATGAAGGACGATGCATAGGACAAATGGGCTCATTATCGATAAGCTATTAACATTTAATTATCCTTTTTAATGATTTCATTTGAAATACTCATCATGTAATCACGCTCCGACTATAAAAATGAATCTGCTGTATCCAAAAATAACTAGAATAATGATAATAATATAATGAAGAAAAAAAATGTGAAGAAAAGTTGTTTTCCAAATTAATGAAATGATGAAGTAATGAGAAATGTTTAGGTAAGAAAATTATTAAAGAACACATCACACGCCCAACTTAAAATGGAATGAAAATGTTTTGAATTTGAACTTTATTTAATTCTTTATAATTCTTTGAATTTTTAATCAAAAAAAAGTTTATAAAAATAATAAAGTTCAAAATAATTCAAAACATTATCAATCCCATAAAAACACCCACACGTTTCTAATGAAAAAAGGACAAATGATAGCTTTAACGTCATTTAAAAGCTTAAAAAATTACATGAAAATTGAATTAAATTAAATTTATCTTAAAAAGAAATTAAAAACAAAAAATATGTGAAAAAATAATGAATTAATTTCTCTCCATTTATGTGAATATTGTACGTATTCATCCATACATTAATGAAGACGAGAATTTTTATGATTTCATAATTTTAAATATATATAAATTAAATATCGGAGTAAACAAAATAATTGAAAGCATGAATAATCAAAGAAACATTTTCTCTCTTACTTTTTATTATTCATTCAAATTTATCACACATATACACACATACGTACTCATTCACCTCACATACACAAAAATATAAAATTAATATATTTTTCAACAAAACAAAACCAAAACTGAAAGAAAATTTTGATATGAAATCAAATGACGCAGATGAGAAAGCAATTTGAATTTCGAGATTATTGAATTAATTAAATTTAATTTAATAGAAAATTTCTAGCTAATGATGCTTTGCTATTTATGAAATGACAAGTAAGTTTACACGCGCATGTATCTTCGCTGTTTTATGAGTTCAGTTATTTGTGGGGATACTTACAGAATTTCTACAATTTTGATTATGATTAGATCTTGTCAGAAGATATTGTGAAAGTATTTTTCCACGTGAATCGAGAAGCCTCGAGCTGATGCTATTTTTAAAAATTGAAAATAATTTTTTTTGCGCATCGTTTTGTGAGTTTTATGGACTTTTATTTTGATGCAAGGTGAATTTTATGTAGGATTTATTATTTTTCTCAATGCCTTTATTTTGAAGGATTCTTCTGAATTATTTACAAAATTGCTATAAATATTATTCTAGAATTATGAGAATTATGTGCAATTATGAAAATTTCAATATCAAAATAATTATAATTCTATCAGTTTCTAAAAATTTGTCGTTTTGACTAAAGGATCTCATCGTCTAGATTCATTGTCAGTTCATATCAAAATTTCCCCCACCCACACCACAAAATTTAACACAAACACTAGGAAATTATTTAAAATGAAAAAATGTAAGTGACTAAAAAACGAAAATTATTCACAGTATCAAATTAATCATGAATAATTTTGAGTCTAATAATTTAACGTGAATACAGACGATAGCCGAAAGGTATATTGAATTTTTTTCTCAAATCAATTCATGACTTTAATTCGGTGCTGTGATGGAACAACCTCTGCCTTCCTCATCTAAATAAAAAAAGAAGTAATAATTCAAATTATTTAGAGCGAAAAAATTAAATGAAACGTTAAACCTGCTATAAAAAAAATTTTACATTTCATTTCATAAAATTGAATCGGCTAAAAAAAGGAATTTCAAAAAAAAAAATACGACTAATTGAAGAAAAATGTAATTTTTGTGTTCGATAGAAATTACCGGAAGTGTAGTTAAGCATGAAAAAATAAGAAAAATTTACTTCCACATCAATATTATGATAAGGTAAAAAAAATAATTGATGAAAAAATTAAAAAAAAAAAATAAGATGAAAAATGATGGAATAAAAGTTATGATATGGTAACTCATTGTGTATATAAATCATTTAAGGAGTAATATTAAAAAGATGAGAGGAGAATTATTTTGGTGAAAAGTTTGCATTAAAGTTAAGTTTGGATTACATCTGGGGGTAATTTTAGAAACTATCAAATCAAAAATATATTTAATAAATCAGTTATTTACAAACATAATTTTGTATCTTTAAAGTGTAAATATCGTCCTCAATTCAAAAAAAAAATTATTGATCAATCAAAATTTCCAAAAACTCACAATGTTCATCATCAATACCCAATCTGTAACATCTGTTCAGCTAAAATTCTCTTGAGATTTAATGCCATCTTGATTCTAATGCAAACATTTCTTGAGTGTAAAAAAAGTCTTAAGCACAACGCCATTGTGCTCAATCATGCTCAAAAAGGTGGATTACATACTTTAATTTCGGTATATATGTGAAAAATTGAATGCATGAGCAAAAAAAACATCTATGAGAGTGTGTGAGTGTAGATTTACGTGTGGAAGAATATGTATGTCAAATAAGAGTAAAAGTCACATTAAATGCGGAATATAAATGATATATTCTAACATCGCAATGAAGCAAAAATAGCAACAACAATGATTTTGGTGTAAGCAATCGAGAATGATGATGATGGAAGTAAAAGGAGCGTTACGTTGGAAATTAATCATGGTAAGGAGAACAGAAGCAGCAGCAGCTATAAAAAATGTAAAAGATTTTTTTTTTCGCTTCTCGCAAGAAGGAGGAAAAAGCATTTATAAATTGTGCCAGAGGAAATATAACGAGATTGAACTGATAATGAATGCTTTTCTATTTCTCATTCACTTCTTCTTCTTCATCCCTCCCCCGTTCATCTATCCAACATCTCATTGCCATTATTCTCGCGGTACATATTCATGGTGTGTATACATTGTATGTATGTTAGCATTTTTATTGAAATGATACGAGAAATGTTTTAGAATGATGAAAAAGTTATGGATTTGAGCATGACATTTAAAATCGTAATGCTTTTTTTGCGTTTCAATTCGATTCTGTGCGGGTGGTGCTTAAGATTTGTAAATAGTTATTAATACACTGGTGGATAGGAATACAAAAAAAAAACAGAAATATGATTCTCAAAGGATTAGAATTGACGTGAATTTTTTTACATGAAAATTTTTCATATCTTTCCGTTTTATTCCTTATGATGAACAGCATATTTTTTTTTTTAAAAAATATCGTAAGAAAATATTCCGGTCGCATGATTCTCCATTCTTCAATTCCAGCCTAACAGAAAAATAAAAATATTTTTTCACGATGAAAAAATAAAAACGAGAGGGAATGAATGAAAAGAGAGGATTTAATGAAAAAGATTATGGATTAAGCTTCTACCTAGCTGAAAATATGTTGCCTCATTTTCTTTTCTTGAACTTATTTTGCGTGCTCGCAGATCTTCATTTTATACGACGGGATTTTCTTGTAAATTATGTCATTAAGCTTTTTTGTACGATTTTTGGAATGATAAGGAAGTCTTCAATACTTTTTTAAGGATTTGAACAGAATTAGAAGAAAATAAATATGAGAAGGCTTACGGAATCAATTTGCTATTTAATAGAGTGAAAATATTGAAAGTTTTGGGGTTGAATTTACTATGTTCTCAAGATAAGAATTTTAAATTTTAAATTTTAAACCATGCATTTGAAGTGCCAAATAGCTATTTTTTTCATAACATAGCAATTTGTTGCGTGAAATTTGAATGGCAATACTTCAATTGTCAAAAAAATTAAAGAATAAGGGAAAAAACGAACAATTGACCAGACAGAATGATAGTAGGTTGATGAGTTGACAAGAAAGGTATAAACATTTTCGAAGAGTCCTACATTAAAAAAGTAAGCCAATATATTCTTGGAAAACATCCTACACTATAGCGAACTTTTATAAAGCAACCATAATCAAATTTGTCATGTCAATGGACATTGAGTAGCAGAACATTTGTGCATTTATTAAAGAACTTGAATAAGAGACGCTAAGATAGTTGAAAGCTTTTATAATTAACTGACTCTTGGATGCAGAATGGCAAAGAAGAATCCACAAGCCAATACAAAAGAGTTACTTAACTGATTACAATAAGAACCAATTATAGACTATGAAGTATTGAAGAAATTCTCCATAGGAGACTCATTTTTTCTGTACAAAAAGTTATTGACTCTGTTAATGACATGATTTATGAGTATTTTCTTCATTTTCTTCCATAATGTCATCTTCCGTACCTTATTTTCTACTTACATACACACCAACGAATGAAATAATGTTAAAAAGAAAAGAGAAAAGTTTTATTTCCTTCAACTTATTTTGTTCTTATCAATATGTATGAAATAGGGTAGAAAAAGGAAGGAAAGAGAGAAGAAAGTAATTAATAGCATGGTTTTCGAAAACTCTTGTTTTCTCTCCTCGTCATCATCATCGTAGTCGATTTTTTCTTTTTGATAATAATGCTCTCTCTTTTTTTCTCCCAAATGATTCCCTTCCGACTTAAACTAATTTATATGGGTCATTCAAAATGACTCGATTTAATTACTTTTTTTCCTACTTCCTCTCGTTTCACATCTCTCTTCTCTCGCTTTTCTTTTTTTTTTTTTTTTGATACGATCATATGAAATAATAGTGAAAATGAATGGAGAAAAATTTGCTTTGGCTACGAATTGCCATAGTCTTATCGCTCTACTATTATGCTTTCTTATTTCACATTTTCTTTTACTTTTTATTCATTTCTTTCTTTTCATTTTTTTGGATTAAATGATACAAAATAAATTTCGCCTCTTTTCATTCCATCTACACAAATGAAATAATTTTTTTTTGTTCCTTTTCTTCTTCCTTCAAGCGCATTTTCCGGATAATTGTGTTTTGAGCTTCAATTATTGTCTGTGTATCTGATTGTCTGCTCGTCAGTCTGGTAAGCTGACTGAATGTCAGTCTGTCGTAGTGGCCAATGTCTATCAGTCTTTTTTCAAACAAATCAAATAGAAATATAATCTGAGGGGATTCAAACAGGCCTAAGGAGTTTTAAATGTAGACTTTTTTGTGGTTTTTGGAGCTTTTAAATTTTTTTTAAGAAAATTAAAAATCATGAAGAAATTAAAGACAACATCATTTTATTTTCTTGTTAATAAGGTTCTTCGAGAAAATGCGCTGAATTTTATAAAAACCAAGTTAAATTTCAAAAACATTTATACAGCCTATAAGAAGGATCTGTAGAGAAAAAAAAAAAACCTAAAAAAAGAAACATAAGGAATGAAATGAATTGAATTTTGATAGGAAAAAAATATTAAATAAATGGTAATTTTAAAGTAAAGTGAAAAAAGAAATATCAATCAGAAAGAAATAATTCTCTCATTTTATAAGAAAAAAGAAATATCGACGTGAGTTGTGGATATTAGGCTATTTATGACAAATAATAATTTCTACACTTAGTATCAAATTAATAAAGATAAAAAAAAAATAATTTTTATATCTCTTGATTTATCAAAAAAAAAAAGAAAAATTAAGGAATGACAAAGGATCAAATAAAATTGAATATTGATTCAATTTGAAAACGCCAATGATGATAAATAAAAAAATGAATTTCAGGGCCTCAAAAACACAAATAAATAAAAGATTTAAAATTTTAAAACAATTAATTTATTTTGATTAAAATAAAATAAAGCCCTCATTTGATGCACACATGTGCAAATTTTTTCTCCGTATGAAATTTTTTTTTATTAAAAAAACCACATAAAATATTGAATACTGAATTCATAAAAGCGCCCAAGAGCTGCCATTTTAATTAAATCTCCCCATGTGTGCAGATTAATTTGTATTTTTTTGTTTTCAAATTTAAATGATTTTTTTTTTTATTTCATCAACAAATTGGATATTCCCTAGGAAATCATTTGCAGTGATATTGATGGTAATGATTCTTTTGTGTTAACAACTTTTTGTTATTAATAAAAACGTGTTCAATTCATTTTAAGTATGTAAGTTAAAAACAATGTGATTTAGTCGATTAGTAATTTAATTTTATTCAATTAATTATTTATACCTAATGATGGAAAATTTTTCACAGGCAAAATGAATATTTGGCATGTTAATTAGTGCAATAATTATGGTATGCAATAATTAAATTTCATCCCTAGAAATATTTGTTAAAAACAGTTTTAATGGGAAATATTTTTGTGAAAATTATGAAATGCTGTAAAAAATTTCAAAATGATTAATTAAGATGAAAAATTATGAAATAACTTTTATTACGTCAAAACCAATCGAACATGAATCATAATTTCAATACACAATTATTTACTGTAATGAAATTTCAATCATTACTTGGAATTAATCAAAATTTGCAAAATAAAAATCTTCAAAATTTAAATAACATTTCTTGATGGGATTTTTTTAGAAAAAAAAATCCAAACCGGGGGAGTGGCCCCCCTAAATTTTTCTTTCCATACAAAAACATTTCAAAATCCCCACTCGAAAAATTTCTTGCTACGCCCCTGTTTGTTGAAAAAAAAAATTTTTGATTTTCAACTCAAATCTCTTCATGTAACTAAAACTCATGATTACCAAAAGTATCATTGAATTTTTAAAATTTAATTTTAGCAATGAAATGAAAATTATATCATTAGTTATGAATTAACATTCAAATTCCCATAACATGTCTGATTGTGATGAGCTATTGATATTCATTTTGCCTGCAAAAAAAAAATATTTAAATCAGCAATGATGTGCAATCAAATATGAAAATTGTAATCAACAAATATTGATGATATTTAAATTGATTTTTTTTTTTTTGTTAAGCTCTTTTATTTTTCAATTATGTTGTTGCTCCTTGTTCTCTTTTTCTGTCTTTATTCTGTACAAATAAACCTACACGAATCATTACTATAGGATTGAATGAAAAAAATAAAAATATTTTTTATGTAACATTCATTGATTGTGATTAAAAGTCAGTAAGGAGGATGGAAAAAGATTAAAATGAAAATAAATCTCTATATATATAAATATATGACAGAAAAAAAGTAATTAAACTATCGCGGATTTACGATAATGAACATTTGAATCATTTATTAAGATAATGTAGTAAATGACTAAAGTAATGAATAAAAAAAAATATGTAAAATACGGGATTAAATAAATTAACATCATGCATACATATTGATTAAGTAACTTAAATTTAATAAATATGAAAATAATAAAAAGTGACAAAAATTTAAATATGAAGTATTGATGGGATAATTGATCAAAACTTTTAGATTCGAGTGAATTTAAGTGAAATTTTAAAAATTTACAAATTTAAATTACATCAAGAATTTTTGATCCATTATCCCAACAATAATTTATAAAACATAAAAAAACTCATTAACTCACAAAAAGAGATGTGAAATTGTAATTATAATAATTAAAACATTGATTTAAAAAAAATTAAGAGATGGAATAATAATTTTTGTCCTTTTGAATTTATTTTATGACAGATGCAACAGAAGAATAGAAAAAAGAAAAGAGATTAATTAACCGTAAAAAATGCAAAAAATGGTAAAACTATTTTAAAAATGAGATGAAAATGAATAAAAAATTTTTTTCACAAAAATGCTGATAAATAAAATTAAAATTTTGTTTTGATTTTCTTTTTTCTTGTTTTTTTTTCAGTGGATTTTGAATCTTTAGGTTCGGCATATTGGTTTTTTAATTGTTACAGATCATCAAAATAAGAATAGCGCTTCAACTTCTACATACACACAAATTTCTTTACTTTGCATCCCATCTATCAAGTATTGATGAGAAATTTTTAATTTAAAATTCAAAAAGCTCCTCATTGGATATTTCAAAGCTTTTCATTAATGATATTCCCCATTGAATTATTCATTGACGAACTAATTGATTTTATCGATAGATTTCTGTGAGTAGAAAGCACATTCTCGGATGATTGAAATTTTCCGTCAGTTATTGACATGATGAAAACAAATAATTGAAAATGATTTGTTCTACCGGAAAATTAGAAGCGTAATTAATTAAAATGTTATTTTTTTGAACGGTTTTCGAATCAAAGTTTTTTGATGATGTAGATTTTTGTGGCAGAATTTTTGGAATTTTTAATGATGCAAAAGTTATTAGTTGAAGATTTTGATTGACTTTAAAATTAAAGTTCTATGCAGTTTAATGTTTCTCCTGTGTAATATTCTGTTCTTGATGCGATGTGATTTTAGTTTCTAGAAGACAAACAAAAATTATCAGATTAAGCTAATTTTACATAACTGAAATTTTAAGAAAAAATTACGGGTCCAGGAACAAATTTTAAAAATTTTATACGGGACAGCAGAAATACGGGAACTTCCGTTGTAAATTTTCGCAGATAGTCATCCTACTCATTATCATTTCTACAAATTAATTAGGATTTCAATACCAAGAATCTTATCTGATCCCTTTCACAGCAATTTAATTTTCGATTTAAATTCTAAGAAATCTTAAAATATAATTTCAAAACACAGCAATGCCTTATCAGATTCAGCTAAGAATTTCACCCAATAGCAAAATAGCAGCTTATGAAATTCACCTAAAGCTTTTCTATTCACAAGAATTAATTAACACAAAACATAATAGAGTTAATCACAATAAGCTATCGAAGACTTTATACATTGATTTTCTGTTACTGAAATTTCTCATTCCTCTTTTCCCATTATGTACAATTCCATTATCAGTACTACATTAGTCACTAAAAGCCCATCTTGCCAACAAAAAGAGGTAAAATTTTCCATTAGTCGTAACTTGATTAAATTCAATCAACCTTAGGTAGCAACATGGAATAAATTTTTGTTGTTTTTTTTCTGTTCATTCTTGTTTTTTGAGGACTTGGCGTGGAAATACAAAGAAAAAAAAAACGAGAGGCGAAAAAAATCTGAAAGGTCCAAAAAAGTTTTATTTTGCGAACGAAAAATAATGAAATGAAGAAAAAAAACTTTTATTTTCTTTTCCTCTCATTTACAGCAGTGGAGATGTATTCAAGAGGGAAAAAAATTCAAAGATTGAAACGAAGCGAACGACAATACATCACAATTTACATTGCCAGAACTATAACTCCTACTGCTGTGACACAGCACGTAATGAACGCTTTGGTGTATGTTGGCATGATTTACTAGCACTTGATTACTGTGCCTATGGGATCCTTATGTATTGGACCATTTTATGCATGAATTTATTAATAGCCAGACGATGATATTTACATTTACATATTATTTTTGGACCTTATAATATTGAATATATAGATATGATATGAGTAGATATGAGTAGGATGTTTTAGTAATGGAATATATATTTTATTCAAAATTTTTGGAAATACCTTAAAAATAGAATTTTTTTTATTTAAATTTCTATAGTTATTTTATTACAACGTCCATTGCTCTGAAGAAGAACTGCAATTTTGAATGAATTAATTTTCAGTAAATTTAAGGTTTGCCAATGAACAAAAGCTTACATATTTGTTAAAACAAAGGTATTGCCAATCTAACACAGAATCCCAAAGTTACTAAGGTAGTCAAGTAAAACACAGCAAAAACAGATATTGAAATAATTTCTACATTTCATCTTTAATAAAATTTGTCAAATATTATTTTAACTTTACATTTAAAAAAAGAAAAGGGCAATACAATTCAAAGAAAATGCTACCATGGAGCTATATCTATAATTCAATGTAATACAATGTTCCAAATATAATCTAGGTCAACTTACAATGTTTTTCTCGTTTACTGAGATGAAAAGTACGGATACTGTAAATCAATTTATTTATGTTACTATATAAAAGCAAGGGGAAATAACTTGTGGGGAAATGCGGGGATATTCAGGTTTTTGCGTGTAAATGCAGGTGCGGGTGGGGATTTGCGGGTAAATGCTAGTATTTGCAGGAAAATGTGAGTAAATGCGGGAAAATGCGGGAATTGATAAAAATCAATATTAGTACAATATTTTCAGTTGATGTGAATTTAAAATTATTAAAAATGATAAAATATCATTTATAACATAATTATTTCCATTTTCCATGTGTAATCCCATTTTAGAAGTTACTGAATGGCACCAAAACAGCTAATATTTGTCTAAAATGAGCATTTGTCAATATTTTTACATTCAAAAATGAT
This sequence comes from Chironomus striatipennis, assembly GCA_026123125.1. Classification (NCBI taxonomy): domain Eukaryota; kingdom Metazoa; phylum Arthropoda; class Insecta; order Diptera; family Chironomidae; genus Chironomus; species Chironomus striatipennis. The sequence continues at coordinate 18,047,910 of CM047394.1, read as the reverse complement.
AAGAAAATAACTTATGTAAATTTTGGAACAATTATGACAAAAATTTGTTGAATTTTAGATTCTCAAGAATTTAAATCATGAAATTAGAGAAATCCTTTAAATTTTAATTTTTAAAAATTTTAAATTTTTAAAAACAAATGAAAATTAAAATTTAGCAAAATTTTATAGTTTATTAAATGAAATAGGTATTAATTTTTTTATAGTTTTTTTGGTAAAAATCTCAAAACGGTTGTAAATAAACTTTTTGTTACTTAAACTTTTTGTTAGGCTTTCTGTAATGCACAAATATCAAAATTAATTTTTTTGATGACTGTTTTTTTGATAAGCATGATGATTTGAAGTAAAAAAAAATTAAACAAATATAAGTGAAATTTTTAAAAGCAATAATGATTTAACCACATTCAAACATTTTTTCATTTTTAAAACCAGTTTCTTTTATTTTTTTGGGATAAAAATCAAAACTAATATTTTTTCACGAGGAAGCTTAATGGCAACCATAAGACATTGCAATCTGCCTTGAGTCAATGCAATAAATTTATTGCCACATGGCTGCCATGTCACCATGATGACGACTCCTAACCATCTTAAATAAATTCTAGTGACTGCCATGCAAATGCCATTGCCACCAGACTGTTATGCATTCTGAACACCTTAATGGTGCAATAATGGCACCTATATGCCAAACTTTATGGTTTAAATTGATTTTTTCTTGAAAAAAAAAAATCTTAAATTTCACTCATATTAGCGATTTATCTTTTGAAGTATGTGTCTAAAAATGTCTAAAAACGCGTTTATAATATTTTGGTCACGAAAAAAATTGTGTCAGTCATATAGCTGTCTGCAAAAATTCGATAGAACATTTGCTTTTAAATCAGTTGTATTGAAAGTTGTGTAAGAGTAAGGAAAATGTAAATATTTAAATGGTTTATTAATGAAAAAATGATCCAAAGGCAATAATTTGTCAAATTTTCATGTTTAGAGCTGCTCAGGAGTATTTAAAGTCATTAAGTTCATAAAATAGTAATATTCTAGGATTTATATCTGATTTTGTGCAAATTTTCAGAAATTGAATGTAAATTATTGGTACTAAACTTTTAACAAACCAAAAATTTACTAATTTTAAGCTGCATAAACTTAATATTTTGAATAATTATGACTAAATATGATAAAAATTAATAGAATCTGCTATTTTTACATTAAAAATTATAATTAAAAATGTTGTGGGAAAATACGGTTAAATGCAGGTTTATTCAGGTTTTTGCAGGTAAATGCGGGGAAAAAATCTGAAATGCGGGAAAATGCGGGTAAATGCAGGTGAATGCGGGAAGATTTACAAGTTATTTCCCCTTGTATAAAAGTAAATACACAATATGTATGATACAATAAGAAATATTCGATCAACAAAATTGTCAACTCATCCATAAGCACTAAATTTACAGAAATGCTTGCAAAGCAGAAAGCAAATACATCAAAAACTATGAAACTAAAATAATAAGTTAATGAACGATGAAAACTACAAAATAATACATGTTGTTCTGGGGTCACTCGTAAAATTTTTAACATTAAAAATGACAATTTTTGACCCCCTTCTCTCCCCCCCCCCCTTTGTTACGTTTTTTGTATGAAATTTTTTTCTTTTGTTTGACCTGTTACAAAATTCTAGACCCCCTCCTCCTTATAAAGCGAACGTACTAAGTGAAAGGCCCCTTAAAGGACTTGAAGTCTTTATATTGTACAAAGTAAATAATATGTAGTAAATCTTTTTCAAATTTCAAATTTTTTTCCACAGCCATCCCATCACACGATATATTCAACTATATTATACTGTCTAAAGTACTGTAAAAGCATAAACAAGATCAAACGAAAGTAGTGAAGAAAGAAACGCAGTGGCAATACAGAACTGTGATAAATTTATAAGGTACTTTCGCGTAGAGTAGCAAACAAGAATGAAAAAAGAAAAAAATACATAATGGAATCTTGAAAGAATTATGCATTAGTTGTGTGCTGTAGCATATACACAAGCTGAGATATGGGAAATGTTTATTGTATAAAAAATACGATCGCAACATGATGAAAAAAGAAAAAAAATGAGGATGAATTGTTAGTCACAACTTTATTTTCTATGTGCTAAATTTTAAGTTTATATGCAAACTTTTTAAGCTTTCGTCTTAAAATAGCGAGCTTACATGGCTTGAACACTAAAATTGAAATTTGAAAAGTTTACATAAAATTATAAAAAGAGTTACACGGTAGTTAAAACTAGGTTATCTTGTAATTGTACCTTTAAATTTAGGGATCGTTCGTAAAATTTGTAACGCTTAGGGAGGGGGTGAGGGGTCCACCATTCAGCTAAGTTTTATACAAAACTTTTAAAACTTCATACAAAATTTTTTAAGACCAGGGGAGTCAAAAATGGTCAATTTTGGCGTTAAGAATTTCACGAACGACCCCATACCTTCAACAAATCTCGAATTCTGTTTGAATATCAAATTTTAATTTTTTTTGTCATTTCCTATGCTTGAACTTTTTTTCTATTTTTTTTCCACATATATAAATTTATTTTTCTAAAAAAGAAAATGTAGACTAGCTCTATTCACTTTATTTCTTCTTTTAAGAAAAATGTAAAGTGAATAGGAAAAATTCCCCTTTTTACTCTTTTTAAACATTTCTTTGCATAAAGCACACTCCATCTATTCGTTTATAAATCTCATAGAATTGTAGATTGTTGAAAGCATTTCATAGTGACAGAAACATCTCCTTATTTGTGATTCAGTCTTCAACAAAGCTCTTCTGACGGAAATATATTTCATATTAGTGGAATCGTGAAAAAATTTTTGCTATGCAATAAATAAGCATAGCTGAGCAATATTTTAGTTTTATGAAGCGGTAATGAACGATTGACAACAAAAACTCATATTCATATATGAAATAAACATCGTGCCCTACTTTCTTCCGTTTCAGTTGTTTATGTAATGTGATACACACATTCTCAAACGTTTTAGATGGAGTAGGTCTACACATACATGCACGAGGATGAGGAAAATATTTATGACATTTTTCAATTTCCTACTGTGCTTTTGCCATTTCTATTCACTTTCCTTATTTTCGTACAAATTGGAGCGGAAATATGAGCTACATAAGTTATGATCATGAAACAAACAAAAAATTCTTTTTCTCTCTCGTTTATTGCATTTTTGACGCTATTTTAGAAAATGTTAAAAATATTTCGAGTTGTGGAAAAAATATTGCAGAACTTTATTGGAATTTGTTCCATTTCTGAGAAGAAACTGTTTATTGTTATACTCAAATATCCATAAACAACATTCTTCCGTCTTAAAATGAGAAATTTTCAGTGAATTATGCTGCATTTTTTTGCAATCAGGTAGATTAAGCTGTATATATGCTATAGTATAACGAGAGATCCTTAGTTTTTCTTGGAATCAATCATATGCAGAGGAACGATATCGATACATTCTTGACAAAGTTGTTGATATACTAAATTTTTTATTGCATTTTAGCTATTTTAGAGTAAAGTTAAAGATTTTTAATAAATTGTTGCAATAATTTTGATTGACTCTAAATTAAAAATTCTCTGTCATGCTATTGAAAAGTCTGGTGTGGGTTTCTAGAGTACACCTTAAGAGTACTCTCTAGGTATATACCTCTATACCTTTAGAGTATAGATATACCTCTATACCCCTAAGGTATCTATACCCTAGAGAATACTCCTTGAATATACCCTAGAAACCCACACAAGACTTTTCAAAAGCATCATAGAGAGTTTTTAATTTATATTCTTAATATATACTAGGGTATGCCTTAGAAACCTCATCAATACATCCATCATCATCTCACGTGAAGGAATCAGTTCACATCCAATATCATCTAAAATGAACATTCACAGAAAACAGAATTTAAATTTTCTCATTTTCTCTTAAAAAGTCCCTCCGTAAATGTAAACAAAAAAACATTGAAAATTTATGCTTCATTCAATCACAATCTAGCGTTGAAAAAGGTGTGATAACAAAATATATATCGAAAGCTATTGTTATGCAAATCGATATGCTTTTGATAATTTTCGTTCACTAAATCGTTCGACGTAGCTATGTTACACCTATAAATCGTAAATATATATGTACGGGAAAGATAGAAGAAAAGGAGAAAAAAATGTAAATAAATTTCAATAAGCACAAAATTTTCATAGAATTCTCATTTATGCATGTACATTTCTACCCTGCTGCTTACTTCCATTTATATGTACACATTTTGCATGTTTGGAGATGTATATTATGTTCACATATACAGGAGAGTATTATATTCGTGGGAAAAATGAGAAGGTAAAGCATTTTCAAGCTGTTGTGCCACTCATAGGAAAAATGTTGAGACACTCAAAATTCACTGCATAATTTATGTCGAGACACGACTAAAAGGCTTACTTACGGGGGAAAGGAAAAAAAAAATTTATACATAAATTCCTGCACACAAGCATAAATCCAAATTAATTCTTTTACTCTCTCATATTTTTCCCCTCCTCAACTCTATTTGTATTCTCGGTCTAGTACAAAAGCATAACTTTTAATTTAATCACAAAATTAAATTTTGCACATATATGTGTACATCTCTATATGCATTTCTCTCTCGCATGAAGTAGAATGAAGATGACAATGAAACAAGCTAGATGAAATGATGGAGATGATGTTATGACATCAAATTCATGCATCTACATATATTGTCTGTATGATGTACGTTCGTTTCTAAATAACAATATAATTCATAAATTGGAGAGAAAAAAAAATATTTTTTTAAAGTTCGATGAAAGCTCTGGCGTATTTGATTGAGTATGAATGCTGAATATGAATATTTTGAATGGCTTATGAAAGTTTTAAATGGGATAATATTTTGTCTAGTTTTTGAAACATGTAATCTAGTTAGTGAGATATAAAATGGGAATCTAAAAATTGCTTCTTGGTTATAAAACTAGAATTTTGCTTCAATAAGCTTCCGTTCACTTATGACGTCTATCGAAAATTAAGGATTTTTAGACCACCTTCCCCCTCAGTCACAAAAACTTCATTCATAAAAATCCTATTGTTTAAAACTTTCACGCAGCCTTAGACCCCCTTCCCACTAAAAATCAGACTTAATAAGTGACCCCATTAGATTGTTCCATCATTAAAAATACTCAGCAGAATTATAACTAATCCTCCAATTCCATCAAATTCAAATGTGGTTTATGGATTATTGGTTATCTTAAACTCAATAATTTAAAAGATTTCATTATGAATGAAATTTATTTACTTCAATACTAAGGTCATAATCTGTCATAGCATTAAGTTTTTAAATTATTGACAAGATTATTTAAATAATCTTTGGTGAAACATACATGTCTTTAAATAGGGTAAATGAAGCATATATGAGGCTATTCCGATATTAATTTTCATAAGAGGTCGTTTAATTAGTACGTCCGCTTTTTTGGGGGGAAAGGGGGGGGGGTGTCAAGGATTTTATAACATATCAAACAAAAAACGTAATGGGAGGATGGGTGTAAAAAGTCATTTTTGCGTAACGTACAAAGTGAACGGCTTTAGGGTAGTTTTTAATATCCTATTTATAACCCTTCAAATTATCTTAAACTCAAAATGAATCTAACTTTAAACAGCCGTAACCAAAATCAATCTAATGTCAAAATCCATCCAAAATCATCTTCTTTTTGCCTTAATATAATAATATAATGTTCCAATGAAATGAATAACTGAATGAATAAATGATGAGTATATTAAATAAATAAATAATTGATTGGCATTTCATATCCCAAAAATTCAAGAGAAATTTCATTTCATAAGCAAACAATAATGTGCTTAAAGCCTCGGGTAGCGAAAATCTGTATTGTATAAAAGTTAACGAAACGTAACATACAATTTTCATTTTTTTTTTTTTTTTGCTCTCTAAGGACAGGCGGGAAAGAAAAAGAAGAGAAATTGGGGAGACGAAAGTTCGTTAAAAGCCAAAAAGAGGAAGAAATGGCTGGAAACTTTTTCACGAGTGTTTAAGATTTTTTTTTATAAAATAATGAAGGCAAGACAGCCAGAAGACGATCGTTATCATAGACTACAAATCCATTTTTATTACATTTTGTTGTTATTTATATATTTATGAGTGCCATCGCTTACAGTCGAATAAATTTTCTACACTAATGTGAAAGTACGTTATCATGCATGCTCATAAATAAGGACATGTGCTCACATGCTTGCTTGCTATTTTTCTTCACACTTTACTGCGAAGTCATGATATCACTAGAATTATAATTTCTAATTAATAGTTTCGACTTGTATTATCAGCTTAATGCTTTCTCGGGTTTATTCATTATTATGTTGATGAACTTTTATAGTTAACATAAATTGAATACACTTAAACAGGTGGAAGGGAGAGAAATTTATTATAACCTTTAAAGATTTACTTTGAATTTTGTTTTAGTTCCCATTCCTTTTATTAATTTCTTATAAACTATTATTCCTATTATTAATTTCCTATTTATGATTTATTATAAACATTTCAAATTATTCTATTCCAAACTATGTGTCACCAAACTTTCAAAGAATGTCGCGAGATTTTTCCAAAAAGGTCAAATACGATCAGTTTTCCAAATTTTTTAAGTGATTTTGAAATTAAAAATTTTTTTATGTCTCACGAGAACTTTTTTTATGAATGAAAATGTTTTTACATTTGAAAATCCTAGTAGAATTTTACTCCATCAAGCATCATAACAAAAACGAAAAATTCCTCCAATCCATAAAATTTTGATGACCTAATTGCATGTAAATTCCTGAATGTTTGTTTGTTTGGAGATCAAAGAAATAATTTCAATTAAAATTACAATTCAACATTACAATTGGAATTAATAGCGTTAAGCTCTTTATTTAATTGACCTTTAACATCCACGCAAACATTCTGATGGTATAAAATTACATAATAACAAATGAAACCACATAAATCAAAGCTATAACACACGTGCACATAAGCTTACACACTTTAATTTTTATTCCAATTCATCGCCTACATAAATAATCAAAATTTTTCAACACGTGCAGGCTCTTAAGTCTTAAGGATACTTATATTAAGTGTTATAACATTTTTTTCAGAAATTTTATTCGATCGACTAGGGGCTGATACGATTTCATCCGGATGGTGTTTTCTATTGTTCCGGATTAAAAATTCCTTTTGTTTTGGATGGAGGTTTCAACCCCTAGAGGGGGAAGGGGGTCTAGAACTTTGTATCAGGTCAAACAAAAAAAAAAATCATTTCTTCATACAAAAAGCGTAATAAGGGGGAGGGGTCTGAAAAGTCTCTTTTTGGGTAACGCACTAAGTGAACGGCCACTTATAAGATTCTTAGAATTTTTCAAGTATTTATGTAGAAATTTTGGTAAAGCTTTTAAAACATAATTTTATTTTACAAAGAAAAAATTATCAAGTACTTAAAAGCCAATTAAAACCAACCTGGCAATTATCATCCATTCGACAGACGAAGTACTTTCAAAAGCTCTGTTATGAAAAGCTTCATTCGAGATAAAAAAAAACAACATTATTTACACACTGAGTGAAAACATTTCCTAGAAGTGCAATCATAACAAGAACGACATAAAAACTTTTGACTTTAATAGACATGAAGCTCTTATAGCTCTTACAATGTCTGATATTTCAAAGTAATTTGTGATGTTGTGTAAATATGCAAATAAACATATCTTCCATACTCGCATGTATTCATCGTCTTACAATTTATTTCACTTTTCTCTCTATGCTTCCATGAAAATGGAAGAAAACTTTATTATGGATGACAAGGACTTCCATATTTATAAGCTCTATATTTTACTGTTGTTATCCAATGAGCATAGAATGAAGAAAAGCGACAATGCATGAAAATGAAGGTAAAATATAAGAAATTGCTTGCTATAAAGAGAATCATGAGATAGCAAAAGACAATCGTGGAAGTGAAAAGCGGCATGAAAAATTTTTCTCCATTTTCACTTCTTTTTTTCAAAATCAACGGAAAAAAATGTGTGAATTTTTGTCTTGTCTGTGCTGCATATGAGTGAATTATTAAGGTTTCTATCTACTTTTTTTTTTTTTTTTAAAAAAAAAAAAGAACCTAAAAATGTTTCACAATTTAAATCAAATTTAAATTAAAATAAAATTAGCTAAAAAAAAAATTTAAAAAAAAATTTAATTTTTTTTTTTTAAAAAAAAAATGTTATTTTTAATTTTGCTATTCATAATAATTACAAATATATAAATTTATAAATATTAATTTTAAGAGTTCAAGCTTATTCATCTTAAATGTTGATTTTTGGTGAAGATTTTATTGCCTTTTTGATGCGTTGACATCGATGGATTTTTGTGTTTTTTTTTGTCATAAAATGACGATTTGTGTTTTTTTTTGCCATAGATATGGCGAATGCTTTCTGCAAGCTCTGCACAATTACATTGACCTAGGGTAGTAATGTACCTAGCAAAATTTGTGTTTCGCGACGACACAAACCGAGCTGCCAGACTAGAAGCAGCGAAAAAGCACCAGATCCGACTAGACTTTCCCTAGGATCGAACCCAGGTCGTTGACATAGGAGGCCGACACTCTAACCACTCGGCCACCGCGGCTTTTTCACTGCCTCAAAAAAATTTTCAAAATTTTGACAGAAAAGTTTTTAAAAATCTTAAAATTAAAAGAATCCTAAAATTCATATCCTGCTCGGTATAACAAACACAAAAAGCTTTAAAAAAAACGATTTTAAAAAGAATGAAAAAAAGTAAGAAATAAATGTCATTGAATATAATCATGTTATTACTCTATTTATTTCGAAATATGTTGTGCGTCAGAATTTTCTTTATGTACATAAATAATTTCGACGACATATTTCAGAGAATATTGTACATTGTATTCTGTACATGATGTATAAACATAAAGGGGGTCCTCGATTTGAAAAATTGTTTTGTTCCAAAATTTTTCTATTCAAATCGAAACGTATGAAAAATGACAGTTAAAAAAGAAAATTTGAATTTTTGTATGTAAAATTTTTGGGTATTTAAATTGAGGACCCTTATAATACACATTTATATTTTGATGTCTTATTTTACTTTTTAACCAAGAAAAAGTTGAACTTCGAAACACAAGAAGGAGTTTGGAAGAAGACAGCAAAAAAAAAAGCTTTCATATTCAAATTTTCAATATTTTTTTCACCGAAATGAAAACGTAATTCCATCTTATTGTAAACAAAATTAAATCATGAATCAGTTTTCGGTTGAAACCCTTTCCTTTATATCTCTTTTTTATTTTCGTTGATAAGGAATATTATAAAAACAACATCATGCATATGCTAACCATTTTTTTTTTGTCTTCATCTTCGTCTCAGCATTTTGTTTTTGAATACTTTACACAAAAAAAAAAAAAAAAATCGTGTGTGGGCTTTTTCTGGTTTATTCTTTTCTTTTTAAAAAATTTGGGTTAAAAAGGTTTCTTTTCTCTTTCTTTTTCTTAGAGATAATGACAGACATACGCAAATACTATGGATAACAAATTTTAAAACAAATATGAGTTATCAGTTTTACACGTTTTGATTTTTAAAAACTTTTAAAGTTCTGAAGGTGAATTTTAAGGATTAAGAGAAGAAATTCAAATTATGATGCACACAATTTGTTCACAGACATTTATATGAATTATTCCAAATGGGGGGGGGTATGGTTTTGAAGGTCATCGGTTCGAATCCAGCCATTTCCAAATTTGTGGTTTTTCAGAAGTTTAGATAATGTACGAGATCAAGTCATAATTCAAGACGGGTCAGGAAATTGAAGCATAATTGAGTCTTTCCATATAGAATCCGGGTTCAAAAAATTTTTAGTTTTTGCTTAATATTTCTATGATAATGCAACATTAGTATGACATGTTATATATATTTGGAAAGGTATTGACCTTAGCTATCATAGTTTAATATCATTTTTTATCCTTTTTGATAAAGGGTTGGAAAAATTTTGACTGGGTAAAAAGTAGTTTTATTGCGTTAAACTCTAAGTGAACGGCACTTAATAGGTTCTTCTTTCGATCTTAAGCTTTATTTATCTCTTGTATAAAAATACATTTGATCATCAATAACGATACAATGGTCAGGAGGCGTTACATTAGTCTGACTTACAATATTAATTTTTGTATCAATATAAAGGTTTAAAGGGAATGAATCTTATTTATAAAGTTTGTAAGAAGTTATACTTAAATTTCTAAGGTTTTCAATCTTCATTGTTCTCTATAATTATTTTGATTTGTTGCACTTTGGTATATTAAGGATTAATATTTTTTTTTTTATAATTAAGATTTAAAGAAAGTACGTGGAAGTAACATTTTAAGGCAACGAGTTTGTTTCAAAATTAATTTCGTTTCTTCACGTTATAATAATAAAGTATGAGGTATTAAAGAATGTAAAAAAATAAACAAAAATGCTTCAATTAATATTTTACCAAAATATATTAATTTGGAGATCACTTTTTCTTAAAAATCTATTAATCGTTACTCAGGTACGGCATGTGTATTATAATCACTGCTTATTGTCATATTTCAAAAGAGTTTACGACGTTTTGGTGGATTTTCATCTTCATGAATGCTTACATTGATCAATGTCTTTTCTAAATCTTCTGTTGACTCATTCATATAATCAACTTCGTTGATGTTATTTTCAATGTAAGCACGATTTAAGCGTTGAACAATTAACGGATCTTTCAACCATTTATGTTCGAGGAGTTGTTTTGCAGTCATTCGGTTTCTTGGATTTAACTGAAGCATAAAGTTAATGATGTTCTTGGCTGTTGGCAACTGTTAGACATTAAAGATTAGTAAGCAAAAATACATAGAACATAATACTAAGGACTTACTCGATTCCATATGTGTGGTGGTGAGAATTCATATTTTCCACTCAAAATATGATCACGTAGTGATGCATTGTGACTCTTAGTGAATGGCATCCTGCCTATTGAATTAAATACATTTATTATTTCTTCATATGAAAATAAGCTAAATGTCCAATACAAACCTGATAACATTGCATACAAAAACACTCCTGATGACCACATATCGACAGCATTAGTGTAGGTTGTACGTTTCTTCAGAATTTCAGGTGCTAAAGTGAGATTGGAGAATTTTAAAAAATATAACGATTTTTGATGATTTAAAAAATTTAACGGAATTTTAAGGTTCAAAATTTGAAAATTTTGATTAGAAAACCTCACAAATTCATTTCTAAAACCGTTCAACAGTCTTAAAAAAAATTAATTTGTAAGGTTTTCGTTTAAAAATCAGATTTAACGGATTTTAGAGTTCAAAAATTTAAATTTAAAATTTAACGGAATTTTAAGTCTCAATAATTCAAAAACAGAAATTTCATTGGATGTGACTTACCAACATAAACTTCAGTTCCACATTGTGTCTTCATCGTATCATTCATTTTGCTCAATCCAAAATCAGCAATTGACAGCAAAGGAGAATCCGAATTGTCACTCAATAGAATATTTTCAGGCTTAATATCACGATGAGTAATTCCTTTTGCGTGTAAATATTTCAATCCGGAAACAAGCTGATAAAAGAAATACTTTCCATCGTCCTCGCTCAAATACTTTTGCGGTTGTTTAATGATCTTAGAAAGCAAGTCACCGCCTCTCATGAATGGAAAAACAAGAATCAATTGTTTAGAACTTTCATAAACGGCATATAATCGAAGAACGTGAGCATGATTGATTTTCTTCATAATTGTTACTTCATTTAAAAGTGACTTGTATGCTTCTTCGCTATCTTTTGACAACGATTCTTTTGGTTTCTCAACACATTTTATGGCATAAATATTGAATCGAAATTGATTATTTTCATCAGTTTTTGGAATCAAACTATAAACTTTGCGTACTTCACCGCAAGCTCCTCGACCAACAGTTTCACCAATATAAAAAGTCGAATGAATATCGCAGGATTTTTCGATACAACTTTCTTCAGACTTGCCATAAGTGAAATGATAAAGTTTAATTCCCGGCGACAATAAGATCCAGTCACCATCTTTAAGGATTCTCTTATCATTAACTTTCATTTTTGTACTATTTCCAACATAAATGCCATTACGTCCTGTACATGTTATAACAGCTGGTTCAAAATTCTTTGAGTTGTCAAGTGTCAATTCACGTTCAATTATAAAGTGATTCTTGGAAAGACGATCATAAATTGACTTTTTCATTTTGTTTTGATTGAAAATGAAATTGTCAGCATCCAGTTCTTTGTTGGGAACTAATTCTCGTCCAAAGTATGTCTTTCGAGCTTTCAGCAAGAGTACTTCATTATTTAAGTCCTTCAAAGATCCCCAATTACTGTCATAATCTTCACAAGTGTAAAATTGTTGTGAAATTCCTTGTGAATCCATTTCTTGAGTGTCGGCAACAAATACACGATTTTCCTCCATTTCTGTGCCTTATATTTATGATGAACTTTTAGATAGAAAAATTAACTGTATTATTACTCAATTAGTGGATGTTAAATAGCTTTATTTACCTGTTTATTCCTTAATAATTACTTCATTCACTTTGAAGTGTGTTTTTAACCGCCTTTTTTGAGAATTGAACTTTAACTCACTGACATGGATTATTTTACTGAATTTATTAATTTTTAAATTATAAAAGGATTGTCATGCAATTTCGGATACTTTAACGCATAAATTGTAAAATTTGAGGAATGACAACAATGAAATTATTAAGCTTGCTTTGATATAATTTGAAATATTTCAATTTTAATAAAAAAATTCTCAAATTACAATAACCGTCTTTTTTATTTCGAAAATTTCACAAAACATTTGAAAGTTTCAATCAAAAGTAAAAACATCAATTTCATCATTTTAGTGATTTTCGTGATTTTTCAAGAAATTAGATATTATTAACGATGAAAACCAGATTTAACACTTTTGATATAGTTTGTGCATTAGCAGAATTAAAGTCGTAAGTATATTAATCATCATCCAGTCTATAAAAATCATTAATTTATTAAAAATCATCAATTTTAGCCTCGTTGGACACAGAGTTAATCAAATTTACGATATTGACAATAAGACTTATTTAATTCGTTTGCACAATAATGAGGATAAGAATGTATTATTGCTGGAATCAGGCACAAGAATCCAAAAGACAGTATTCGATTGGCCTAAATCAGTTTCGCCCTCTGGATTTACAATGAAACTTCGAAAACATTTAAAGAATAAACGATTAGAGAAGATTGAACAGATGGGAAGTGACAGAATTATTGATCTTCAATTTGGTACAGGTGAAGCTGCATATCATGTCATTTTGGAACTTTACGATCGAGGCAATATCATCTTATGTGATTGCACATATTTAATTTTGAATGTTTTAAGACCTCATACGGAAGGTGAAGAGATCAGATTTGCTGTTCGTGAAATATATCCATTGTCGAGAGCACGTTTGACAGATGATCAGCCAAATATGAATTATATTAAGGAGAAGATGAAAGAAGGAAAACCGGGCGATACAATTCGAACGATTTTAAATCCACATTTGCCTTTTGGTGCTTCATTAATTGATCATTGCTTAATAACGTATGGATTAATTGATTGTCAAATTGGCGGTGAATTAAAAGAAGAGGAAGATCAAAATGGTCAAAAGAAGAAGAAAAAAAAGAAAAATCGTGGGAAGGAATTTAGTACAGCACTTAGAGACTTTAATTTTGATGATGATATGCCATTGTTAATGAATGCAATTAATGACATGTACACAATGATGAGAAATGCACGTGATGAACCATCAAAAGGATATTTGATCCAAAAGAAGGAAGCTAAGCCAACCACAGACGGAAATGAAGAATATTTCTATACAAATATCGAATTCCAGCCTTATTTATACAATCAATATTTAAATCATCCAGTAAAGGAATTTCCAACATTTTTGCAAGCTGTCGATGAATTTTATTCAAGCTTAGAAAGTCAAAGAATTGATTTAAAAGCAATTCAACAAGAACGTGATGTGATTAAGAAGCTTACACACATTAGAAATGATCATATTAAACGTATTGATGATTTGGCAAAAGCACAACAAGCTGATCGTTATAAAGCTGAGCTTATTACAAGAAATCAAATTTTAGTCGATAGTGCAATTTATGCAATGCGTTCATTAATCGCTCGACAACTTTCATGGACTGAAATTAAAGATTTATTAAAGGAACGACAAGAACAGCATGATCCAATTGCTATGCGAATTCGTCAACTTAAACTTGAAACAAATCACATAAGTTTATATCTTGAAGATCCATATAAAAGTCTTGATGATGACTCAGATGATGATTTTGAGGAAGGGGAGGAAAAATTAGCGCCAATGACTGTTGATATTGACTTGTCACTTACAGCTTACTCAAATGCCACAAGATATTATGAACAGAAGAGAACGGCAGCAAAAAAAGAACAGAAAACAATCGAGGCAAGTGACAAGGCACTCAAATCAGCTGAAAGAAAAACTAAGCAGGCTTTAAAAGACGTAAAAATTCAAACAACAATCACAAAAGCACGAAAAGTTTATTGGTTTGAGAAATTTTATTGGTTCATATCATCAGAGAATTTCCTCGTTATTGGCGGACGTGATCAGCAACAGAATGAAGTTATTGTGAAAAAATATATGCGCGATAAAGACATTTATGTACATGCTGAGATTCAAGGTGCCTCATCTGTTGTCATTAAAAATCCAACTGGCGAAGAAATTCCTCCAAAAACTTTATTAGAAGCTGGTACAATGGCTATATCATACAGTGTTGCATGGGACTCGAAAATTGCAACTAGTGCTTATTGGGTTAGAAGTGATCAAGTGTCAAAAACAGCTCCAACTGGTGAGTCTTGGATTAATTATTTAACGACTGCTAAAATTTTAAATCTGAAAACCATACAAATGTTTTAGTAACATTCAAAACCTTATAAATGTTTTTTGAGCTTTGAAACCTTATAAATACAGTTTTGAACTTCAAAACCATACAAATTCAGTTTTTGAACTTCAAAACCATACAAATTCCATAAAAATTTATAAGGTTTTACATCCAATTTCACACAAATTATTGCTAAAATTTTATTAAAAATTGTCATTAACAGGTGAATATTTAACAACTGGTAGCTTCATGATTCGTGGCAAGAAAAACTTTCTTCCGCCATGTCATCTCATGCTTGGCTTAAGTTTTCTATTCAAATTAGAAGATGGTTCCATTGATAGACATCGAGGCGAGAGACGTGTAAGAAAATTCGATGATGATGCATCAAGCATTATGACTGAACAAGTGGAATCAATTCATGAAGATGAAGAAATTCATGTTGAGTCAGGCGAGAGTGATGATGAGGAACAGAAAGAAGAAATACCTGAACAGCATGAAGAAACGTCAGAAAAGCAAGAAGTAGCTCAAAAACTGTCAGATTTAGTAATTGAAGAGGAAGAAGAGCAGTCAAGTAGTGATGAAGATAGCAACGCATTTCCAAATACACACATTAAAATTGAGCATAATACAGGAAAGGTTGACATAAAGCCTGATCCAAAATTAGAACGAATGATGTCTGAGAGTGCTCAAAATGACGACGAAGAAGCTACTTTAATTCAAGCTGCACCATTGAAGGTCAAGAAAATGGAAAAAAAATTAAAGCCACAAAAGAAGAATAAACAGCAACAACAGCAAGAGCAACGTGATGAAAAGAATGATAAAAGTGGACCAAAACGTGGACAGAAGGGAAAATTGAAGAAAATTAAGCAAAAGTATGGCGATCAGGATGAAGAAGATCGTGCATTAGTTATGGAAATTTTAAAATCATCTGGATCTGGCAAAGACAGTCGTAAAACGAAGAAGCAGGAAGAAGAGGAAACTTTCCAAAAGTCAAAAGCTAGAAATCCACAACCAAAACCGAAACAAGTTGATGATGTCGATGATGCACCAATTAATGATGAACTTGATATGCTGGATTCTCTTACCGGTTTGCCTTTAGATGAAGATGAACTTTTATTTGCTATTCCAGTTGTTGCTCCTTATCAGACACTTCATAACTATAAGTAAGTAATGTTAATGATATTTATTTGATTTAGTTCTAATAACTTTATGTACATCCACAGATACAAAGTAAAATTAACTCCAGGTTAGTTTAAAATACGTTAAAAATTTTAATTTTTGAATATTTTCGTTAAAATTTTTCAAATTTTAAAAGTCCGTTAAAATTTCTTCAAGTTTAATAAAATTTAAATTTTGAATAACCGTTATTTTTTTAAAGGAACTGGAAAACGAGGAAAAGCAGCAAAAATGGCAGTTCAAATGTTCTTGAAGGATAAGACTTGTTCTAGTCGTGAAAAGGATTTGTTAAAATCTGTGAAAGATGAAGTTTTGGCTAGAAATATTCCTGGAAAAGTGAAAATTTCCGCTCCACAACTACTTAAAATGAAAAAATAAATTTGACTTGAAATTTACGCTTGATCATAGAATTTGATTCTGTGACTTGATATCTTTGAGTTTTTATGTTTCTTTTGTTATGAAATTCAATAAAAATTAAATATCAAACAATCAATTAATCATTTTAATATGCACGATTTGATAAATTGATTTGGATCCTTCGATACTTTATATTTTAATCATTAAAACATTTCATTTAAATCGATTTATTTTTTTCTTCAGAAATCCTTTAAAATTCTTTAGAAAATAAAATGCAAATTATAAAAAAAATATAAATGTAAATAACTTTATTGTTGTAAAAAAGTAAATAATATTTTAACGGCTATAAAAAGGCGATTAAAAACGATTCAATTACTTAGTCTCCGATTAAAATTTCTTGTGCGCATTTTGCATACGATTAGAATTAAAATTTGCTTAAATTTGTTAATTAAATTTCAAAGATGAAGTCCTTAATAATTTTGGTTTTAGTAATTTCATTAAAAGAAATCAATTCTCATTCAACAACAGTCAATGAAGGAGAGCATGGCCATATACAATGTGGTCAGAATGAGTTAATCTATGTGGAATATGGTGAATGGACTTATCAAATGTTAAATTGGAGAAATGGTTTTATACCAAATTGGCGAAACTTTTTTTATTGGTTTGGAAAGCCCGTCGGAATGTGTACATATGATGTAACGGAAGTTGTCACTGATATTTGTCATGGTAAAAATGAATGTAAAATTGATGGAGATAGAATAACATTACATAACGATGAATGTAATTATTGGATGAAATTGATTGTTACATATGAGTGTGTTGACTGTTCCCAGTTTGAGAATAGATACAAAAGAAGCTTATCACCGATCTCAGGAGATGATCACCAACTTGAAAGGTTCAAAAGACAAAATGAACAAAAATTAAATAGTTTTTGCTTAGCTTTTGCATTTGCTTATATGGGCAAATCTACGAATGAAGGGAACTGAAAAATTTTCATAAAACTTTTTAAACTGTTTTTTTCTCAAAGATTACTGAATTTAAAACATAACTTTTTTAGTTTTCTATATGTTCTCAACGATATTTAATGAAAAAAGAAGTTAAACGTTAAAAAAATTGCATTTTTATGTTGAAAATATGCCGTGTGTTTTGCAATAATCGGCTAAAAAGTTGACTCAGAAACGCTATTTTTGCTTAATTTCTCAATGATTAAGCATTTTTAATTAACATTTTAAGCGTTATATGAAAGAGTTAGTAGGCGAAAATATATTTTAATGATTCCTATTATTTAAAAAGCTGTATTTTCACGAAAATTTGGATTTAAATTTTTTTGACTTTTTATAAAATTGACTCAGAAACACTTTAAAATTGAAATAACTTTTTAACAAAGCAACTTACAAAACATATTAAATGTGAAAATTATAGTATTTTGATGACTTTAGTAAGAACAACTTCTAAAAGTTGTACATAATGCGTCATTTTAACAAATTTTATGAATTAAGATTACAACAACAAAAATTTCATTCGTAGATTTGCCCATATGGTACTTAATAATAACAACAATAAATTCTGTATTCATAGGACGTACAGATTATAATTGAAATCAAAATAATTGTCGATTTAAAACAGCATTACCAAAATATCAATGTGTGTATGAATATGAAATCTGGAAATGTGTGAAACAGGAGCGCAATGCTCGTGCTTTGCACAACATATACACTGGGCATTACGAATATAATTCAGATATTTAAAATAAAAAATGTCTTTAAGTGGTCGTTCACTAACTTTTAAGCGGGGTCTAAGGACGTGTGACAGTTTTAAACAAAAATCTTTTTTTTTTTTTTTGTTTAAAGATTTAGTGACAAAGGGGGGGGGGGGGAGGAGAGAAGTTTTTGATGGACGTCATAAGTGAACGGCCCCTAAATGGTAGTGCATTTTCTAAATATTCAAGAATCCATTGAACACGTGTCTGTACATTTCAATTTAGAAAAAAAAAAATTAAATCTGGTATATGTACCAGATATAAATAAAGAATTTTTTAGAAGGAACAATGATCATCAATAAAATTTTAAATATAACACAAATTTATTTTATGAATGTAAAAGGTTATAAAAATAAATACTTGAACTCAATATTTATTCTGTAACCAAATATGCTACATTCAAATCAAAGTTACTGTACGAAATCTTTCAATAAAAGTTATAATATAATACATTTGACCATATTTGACAATGAGTATAAAATGAGATTGAAGAAAGCATCATTTTATCAGTCATAGATTAAATATTTGTCAGCGAGTTCTTGTCAGCGTCGAGAAATAAGCAAGTTTTCTTCAAAAATGAAATTCTTGTTAATATTATTTGGTGTATTTATTGGGATTAATGCACTTGAAGTTACAGTTGATGAAGGAGAACATGGTCAAATTCAATGTTCTCAAAATGAGATAATATTTGTGCAGAATGGAAAATGGACTTATCAATTTTTTAATTGGAGAAATGGTTTTACTCCAACTTTAAGAAATCTTGTACCATTTTCATATTTATTTGGTGAACTAATTGGATTGTGTACATATAATGTAACAGATGCTGTAAAGAATATTTGTGATGGTAAAAATGAGTGCCAAATTGATGGAAATAGAGTAACTTTGCATAACGACGAATGTAATTATTGGATGAAGGTAATCGTGACATATGAGTGTGTTGACTGTTCCCAGTATGAAAATAGAAACAAAAGAAGCTTATCACCAATATCCGGAGATGATCACCAACTTGTTAGGTTTAAAAGACAATTTAAAACGCAATCTTCATTATGTGCAGCAGTTGCTTTAGCTCTCATGGTACCTAGATATAATCGTGTCTGCCCCCATAATGTTTTTACCATCAAGCATGTTTGTAATAACTGTCCAACTATTACTGATGTTGAAACTTTCGCAGCGAATGTTGATGCATTAAGACAACAAAACTTTTGGGCTCCAACCAATATAAATACAGTCTTCATAGGAAATCCAACTTATACTCAGGCTGGTACTACTTGTACGTTTAGTAATGCATTGCCAAAATATGTTTGCCAACTCTACCATGGAAGTTGGTCTTGTGCAGATCAATATCAAAACAGACGTGCACAACATAACGTTAATTCAGGACATTTTCTTGGTGATTTTTAAAGAAAATTTCCAAACATTGTCATTTTATGACTTCGAATTTCTGTGTGACAGTCTTTTTTGGTATGGAGAGATTTTTTCAATAAAAATTACTTGTCGAAAAATATGTGTACATTTAGCATATACCTACCTATTCTATTACAGCTAGTTACAGTATTAAAATACCTTTAATCTACAAAGCATGAATGAACCCTATACAGTTAATCGTTTTATCATCGCTACATATAGAAGATCTATGTATTGTACATACAAGCAAAAAGTATCAATGTATATGTATGTTTTTATTCATTACAAAAACTGCTTATCTATAAGTTAAATGATATAGTCAGTATGAATTTCTCAAATGGATCACAATCAAGTGGATATTAAAGTCTTATTCTTTGCAATTTCACGAGAACTTGCTGGTAAAAGTGAATCAAATATTAAAGTAAAATCAAGAATTTCATTTGAAGAACTTAAACTTGAAATTTGCAATAATTTTGGACTGGAAGTGATTAAAAATAACATTGTCTTAGCCGTCAATCACGAATACGTGGACAGTGGTGACATTATACTAAAAAATAACGACGAACTTGCTGTGATTCCTCCATTAAGTGGTGGCTAAAAGATCCAGTATGGATTTCTTAAAACTCACATTTGACAAATTAGATCCAACTGAAATAAGTGAGCTTTGTGCACATGAAAGCTGTGGTGCTGTATCTCTATTTATAGGAACAACTCGTGATAATTTTGAGAATAAACAAGTAATTACTTGACATTATTTCATTTAATGACTTTAAAAATGACAATTTAATATTTCAAGGTCGTCAAGCTTGAGTATGAAGCATACGATGAAATGGCAAAAAAGATCATGTCCAAGATTTGTGAAGAAGTAAGATTAAACTGGCCAGATGTTAAAAATATGTGCATTTATCATCGATTAGGTGAAGTTCCTGTAAAAGAAGCTAGTGTCATTATTGCCATCAGTTCACCACACAGACAAACCAGTCTTGAAGCACTTCCATTTGCATTAGATCAACTGAAAAAGTCAGTTCCAATATTCAAGAGAGAATACTATAAAGATAATGAAGGTTCTAGTGAATGGAAGGAGAATCCAGAGTGTACGTGGTCGAAGAAGAATCGGCAGTTAATTGATGAATTATGAGCAGCCTGCAAAATTTCTTTTAAATCATTTTATGACTAGATTAGATGGGAATTGGGATATAGACATAGATTATAAATTTTACACGCAATAAACTATTTTTTTATGATACGAATTTATTTACAAATCAATTATTCTATAATAAATAATTAATCATATGTAGCTAGTGACATCATCTGCAAATAAACAATTTTAAATAAAAATAAGCTATAACTCTAAGATCCAGTTGATAAATATAATCAAATTCTTACTTTTTCCAGTCTTGAGTTTGCGGAAGTAGCTTTAAGTCTTCTCTCTTCGGTTTAATAAAGTTTGGAAGGAAATGAGATACAACAGCAGCAACCGCTATACAGCCTAAAGGAATTATATACTGTTTCTTCAAAAGTGCCATTCTTGCTGGATATTTATTTTAAATACTTGAACAGTGATTGTTCAATCAATGAGATCTTATGTCACTTTGGACTCTTGGCTGGGAACTTAAAGCTTCCTATAAATACAAACACGTGACTAGAATTTGATCTCTTTTTTGGAAATATTGAAAGTTGACGAAGATTACTTTGATTAAATAAAATCTTATAATCTGAATGATTTATTGAGGAATTAAGTATATCAAAATAAATGCGCATAAGACATTAAAGCTTAATTTTCTCATTATTGAACATCTGATCGCATTTGTTGTGTTCAGAAAATGAATGAAATTTCATTTAATTTTCAGTTTTGAGTTCTATACTCAGGAAATACAATTTCACTCCTATAATACGCAGAACTTACAGACTCTCTCAATTTCTATTTTAATTAATTTATTGAAAGAATTCAACATACAAAATGTGCAAGATCACTACAACTAAAATGCCTTAATTGAATGCAACTAATCCCTAATGTTGTCATCCATTAGATTCAAACTTTTTCTGTTGTGTTGCTTGTTCCTGCTCAAATACATAATTTGCAAATTCCTCATTCCTAAGATACTTTCTTCTTTTAAAGAACGGTGATACCAAAAATTTATAACCAAGAGTAATGAACGTTAGTGATGACAATGCGCCGACACAAAGGTACATCAGCCTTTTCATTTGAACAGCTTTATTATTGTTCATCTAAGTTGGAAAATATTTTTAGTAAAATTCATAGATTTGATTATTATTAAGCTTACTTTGCTTGTTATCCTTCTTTCCTTTTATTTCTTCTTCAACGTAACGCTTCAACAATGGATTGTAAATGTAAATTCCGGACAAAGTTCCAATTAATGATACCACAAAGATTGTTGTCCAATTAAAATTCCTTGGTTTTCTTATTCGCAGCATTCCTTGATTATTTTCTTCTAAAATAAATTTCACTCAGATAGTACGCACTTACCAACTGTCAAAAAATATTTAAATTTTTGTTTTGAAAAATTCAAAAACTTCAATTTAAATTAGATTTTTAACGGTATTTTAAGATTCCAAAGACTCAAAGTTCAATAATTATTGAACCTTAAATTTCAATTAAAAACGTCGGTTAAGGTTTTAAAAAAGTTCGTTAGAAGAAAAGTGAAAATTCAAAACTTGCTCACAATTGCTCAATTTTCCTCTCAGCCAATCAAATTTTCTCACTCTTCTCACAAGTAAGAGAGAATAACATCCAGTCGACAGTATAAAAAAATACATGTTCCTTTAGTCTCAAAGTTTATGTTATAAAGTAAAGTAGTAGATAGGAAAACATTGTGAAAAAATAAATAATAAAAAATAAAGTTTTTTAAACATCATATCGTGCCGGTATTGAAAGAAAATACCAAATGAATGTGGATTGATTCTAAAGGACAGACAAGAAAATTCTGTAAGTTACAGTTAATTTTAAAATTTTACATTTTTTTTTTCATTGACCATTCGACAAAGAAATTTTTATTGATTTTTTCTACATCTGACTTACTATATGTGCTTAGTTCTTGTCAGATTTTTATTTTACCTTGTTGTAAACGAACTTTCGTGTCTATATGCATAATTAAAAATGTGTGATAAGATAGGCAAGTAATAATCGTGGGAAATGTACTATTAATGCTAATGGAACGTCGGGAATGTAAGAAGAAAATATTTCATATGATTCATTCATGACTACAGACAACGCGACACATCCCATAATTTTTTTTTTCTCTTTTCATCGATTTTCAAGGTCTTGATGGGATTCTGTGTGCAGTTGTGCATTGCTGTTTCATGTACAGCTGTTTCTAGGCCTCATCTCTCTTGTGACATCTAATTTACATTCCATACATGATATAAAATAATAATAATAGACTTTAGAGGTTATAAATTTCGGTATTTTTGATAAAATCAAAAAAATTTGTTTTGAAAATGATATAAATATGGAGCAGGTACCTAAGAAGCTTTAATTCAAACTTAAATAAAATTAATTTTAGGTTCCATCTCCAGGAACAAAAAAAAATTAAAAATTTAAAATTCAGTCATTTTTGGATGAGTTTTGGTACCACTCCAAAAATTAGAATTTTCAAAATTTTGTAATTTAAAAATTCATAAAATTCAACATTCCCGGTTACTAAGAATCTCAGAACCCTAAAGCAACAAAACAATATTCTCATGCTTGTTCCCAGAATCCACAAGCAAAACAGCAACAAATATTTGCATTTCATATTCACAATGAGATACAAAAAACACATGGTTCCCTATGTGTCCATGAAACTGTGCTGTCTCGTTTCTTATGACTTTTTATGGTGCTGACGTACGTGCTATTATCTATTTTTATCGACTAATAAAAAAAAATGTTGAATTGTCCGTATTAGCAAAAGCCTAATCGAAGTCTGATTAAATATTCATAAATAAAAATTTTCCATCAGTTTCATCAAATCGATTTGCTTAAATTATAAAAGATTTATGTACCGAGAGCGTGTACGTAGCTGGTGTGCATGCACAAGTAAAGAGTCATGTTTTATTATGACAATTTGTAGAAAACTTGGAATCGAATGTTTCTTTTTATCAATTTTTATTCAATTTCGTCACACGTTTATTGTGAGTTGTTTTTTGTTGATATTGTCTTCTTGTTATTTCTTAATGAGAGTGTATTGCCATTGGGAGAAAGATGTTTGCTTGATTATGTGCGCGAGAGCACTTTTTTTAGCGACCTTTACTATTGCACGGTGCAGGGTGGTGAAAGTAAATTAGTTTAGTATCCCAGATCTTTAATAAATTTAAACCTGAATTTTGGCGCGAAAATGAAGAACCTTAAATTAATGTTAAAATTGTTAAATAGCTTCCAAAAATCAAATCTTGGCCATTCAATAATCATGCAACTTAAATGCTAATGGAAAAATTTTCAAGTTTTATTCCTACGACGCCTTTCAGTCTACCTAATTAGAATCTGTCTGCTTTAGATTTGTTCATTCATGAATTGTAGAAATAAAATGGAACGAAAACACACCTTGACGCGTTTCAAGCGGAATTTGAGAATTGTTACAATATTGCAATCGTAAAGCTATAAAGTGACTATGTCACTGAGGCGACTTATTGATTAAAAAAATATTATCTTTCAATGTTAAAAACTGAATCTGAAGGTTGAAAGTTCATTGAAGAAACTTGAATAAATCCTGGTCAAATTATATAACTTAACAAATATTTCCCCCTATTTTCAGAAATGCACTGAGTTTTTAGCACTAATCGTTTGGTCACCTTATCGACGAATAACAATTTTTTTAACAAATTACAATAAAACACATAAAATTTGAATAAAAATTAAATAAAAAATAATTCATGACATTTTTTAAATTCATTGATAAATTGAACAAAATTATTTCCACAAATAGAACAAGCAAGCGAGCAAACTTTCTATTACCAAGTCAGGCGACTATCTAATCGAATCGAAAGTTATTGCACTTTACATTCGTAGCATTGCACAAAAATCGAATTAGAGATTCTATCAACGATAACAGACGAAAAATTCTTCCACCAGGTTGTTGCTTTCATGACATGAAAATGTCATGAACGAAAAAAATTCATTGTAAATATTTGGAATCAAAAAAGTTTTTCTATAAATTTTCCTAAAGGATTTATTTAGATATGACGTCATGATTATGTTGTGTTGGGGATAGAGTCTATTGAGCATTCAAGAAATTAATCATCATTTATAAACAATCCTTAAAAAACAATCCAAAAATACACGAAATGCCTTTTAATTGAAGCTCAAAATGCCAAAATAAGACTTAAAGTTCATTCCGTACAAAATCGAATTCTTTAAATTCCAACCAAATTAAAAAATGATTTCACTTCTGTAATGGATATAAGAAGAGGAATTTGACATTATATAGAGGAAAATTTATTCGTATTTGTCTAAAAATAAAACTCTAAAATGCGAGCAGCTATAGCTTGTAAGAAGAGATCATTAGAGAAAACATTTGAAGCGTGATAATGAAATGCTACGGGAAAATGCCAAAAGAATTTTAGCATATAACGAGGAAATTTTCTGCGACTAGTAGGTCACTAACTAGCATCTCAAATTATCGATCGTGAATTAGTTGTATCACGAAGATTTTGCTGTTTTGCATGTCAAATTAATTCTTTTCATTTTTTTTTTCTTATTTATTTAAACTTGACTGCATGCAAATTTGTCTTCTATCAATCAACACTTCAATGAGCAGTAAAATAATGATAGTGAAATTTATTTTATTTAAAAATATTTTCAAGGTCTAGTTTTGATTTATTCTGGTATGTTTTCTGGTATATGTTGGCTTTAGAGAAAGCAGTGGTGGATTTAGGAGGGGTTAATGGGCACCTCCACCCCCCCCCACCCTCACTAGCAAAATTATTTAACCCTCTCTTCCAATTTTTCAAACAAAAAAAAAAAAATAAAATTTCAATTCCCTCTCAAAATTCCTGGCAAATAATCCACTGATGGAAAGCAATGTAAAACTGCATTTTTTCCAAGTCAATCCCTAATACCTAAACTTTTTTAATACCTAAATCTTCATAAAGTAGCTTAAAATTTAGTAAATGAAGGACAAAATCTTCATTGATTCTTTGTTATCATACTGCATTGCGAAATTTTATTCCTTCATGCATGCTGAAACTTTGTAGGATCATGTTATAAACTAATAAACGCCATTGCCTTGATGCAAGTGCCAAGGAATAAATTTTTATTCTCTTATCGTGCTGTAGGCTTATGTAAAAGAATCAATGCTTATTCAAAAACGTATTGTCACGTGTCTAGTTTCCGCACATATATTCATTCGGAACAATGCATGTCATCATTTGCATTTTGATAGGTTGATTAGGTAGATTATTGTGGGTGGCTAGACGCATAATTGTTCCTGCATTATAGAGTTTAACTTCATGTCTAACTTGTTCAGTTTCAAGCAATTCCATCTCAGTCTGCAACTTTAATTAAATTCATTACCAAAACCACAGCATTCTACTACTTTTAAATCATAAAAATGTCTTCACGCACCTCTTACAATGCCATTCTACAGTAATTCAGCACTGATAAAATTTACAGTACGTTCACTATTGTAGGTTGAACTTTAATGAAGCCACAAACATATAAACACATTCGTAAAAAATAATATTATAATAATGGAAGTCGGTAAACAATTTTTATGTCAATGATGCGTGATATGAAGCACGCTATAGCCACATCAATACAATGCTAATGACTGGCTGAAATTAAAGATTTACGATCATCTGAAGATTATTTGTCTGGTGTGTAAATAATAGAATCTAATTTCCATAAACAAATATTGTCGGTAATTTCAACCTTCTTGTCATTGAACATAAGAAACGAGAATGATGTACTTATTGGCAAAAAAATTATTTTTGATGTAAAAAAAGAAGAATTTAAAACAATAATTAATATTTTTGTTTTAAATATTTGGATTCGAACCTAAGCTAATAAATTTCAAATTTTTCAACTATTTGAATTTAATTTGATACACAATTTCGACTCTGACAAAATAGCCAATTCAACATATTTATGACTTTCTAATCTTCAAAATTAACTAAAGCATCATCCCTTGAGTATATAAATTATTGGGGATCCTTGATTTGAGTAATTGTTTGGTTCCGAAAAAATTCTACTCAAATCAAGTTTACTCAAATCGAAACGTTTGAAAAATGACCGTTAAAAAAAATGAATTTTTTTGTATGGGGACACTTTAGTTACTCAAATCGAAACAACTCAAATCGAGGATCCCCAGTACATTTTAGTAATGATCTCAACATGCTCTATTGTCTGCTACTTAAAGAATATAAATAAATATACTCAATAGCCCGTAAAAGTAATAAAGTCATCATTTTGGGAGGTTCGGCATAACAATCAATTAACAATATCTAAAGAAGTAATTAGCTACACCTTAAAATGCTCATAAATCCATACGAAATTGCGAAAAGTTTATTGACACTAATTATTTATGAATTGAAAATGATGACAGTGATGACTAAATTAGTTTGGCTGACATTTATGGAAAACAAAGCTGTCCCACGATGTGTAGAATGAATATAATGTGCTGCCATAAATAATTCAACTCAGACCGGAAAGTGCATTTATATTCAATAAACTGTAATTTATTCATCATTCATGTCGATTTGTTTGTTTTATTTTTTGAAAAGTGATTAATTAAGATTTTTCTAAGCCCTTCCAGTTTACCGTTTTTAGATATGAAAAATATAAAATTTCATTGCTCGTGCAGCTTAATCGTGCATATCTAATAATTTTCTATTTTGCTGTCTTTTAATGATTTCTCATTCCGCTTCATTGAAATAATTATAATTTCGTGTTGAGTTATGTTTAATAATGTGGCGCCTTGTAATAAAATGCAAAGAAAATCAACAACAATGAATCTGTACGCCACATGTTTGGTATTTTCTCATAAGTCTTATTAAAAATATTGAATCAGCTAATGTTAAAATAAGTGAGAATCACTTATGAAAATGAATATTAATTTACATACTTTGAGTATCAATTCAATTTCCCATCACACCACATGTCTTTAAAAAATAAATTTCAATTAAATTACTTCAGCGTGTCTTTAAATAAAATTGTTTCATTTTATATGACATAACATTAACATAGCTCTATAATTCATGCTAAAATGCAATAAAATGAAAAATTATCATGTACTTTTTATGTATAGACAAAAAAGGAACTGTGAGAATCAAGAAAATAAATGTCATGCATTATCCAATTATTTTTAGTTAAAACTTTTTCATAATGTTCAACTTTTTTTCTTGATTTAAGCTTTTTTAAGTTCACTAAGAGCGATGGCATGGAAATGAATTATTACAAATTGCTTTTAACTTTAGGAATAATTATCTTTTAGCGGTAATTTAATTGAATGAAACTTGTGAGTTTTATCAAGAAAATTTTTCATTTCCTTCCTTTAAGTAATTAAGTTTTATAAAGTGAGTTAATAATAGACGATCTATTTTAGATAAGAATATAAAGGTCCTTAAAATTTATTGAGATTAAAAGTTTTTTAATGCTGTTTAAAAAAAATTGGTTAAATGAGTATGGCCTTAAGAGGTGCTAAATATTTAAATAACACCTCACAATTTGTTAATGACTTTTGCAAAATTAAAAATCCATGAATATTTTTATGAATTAATCATTGTGATTATAGGGGTTAATTCATTCACGTTTTTACATCAATAATTCAAATATTTCAATAAGTTCAATGAATTTCATTAAATAAATTATTAATTTATTCACATTAAAAATTGGCAACAAAGACATAATAAGCACGTGGATATCAAATTTCGATAAATAGTTTCTAATGTTTTTTGTCAACATTGACTGACTGGTTATCAAGAATGAGTTAATAATAATAGCTAAACAAGTTAAAATTCAATATTTGATGTGTTGAAACTTTTCCATTCCAAGTTGTAGTGAACATTTTATCAAAGATTTAAGTTTTAGCATCTTAAATCATCTGACTTCTGTACTTAAAATCAAAATTACACAGTAGTTTCAAATGCTTTCAATTTTCAATTTAAAATCTACATTAATAAAATAATAAATTTGATTAAAAATCAGATACGAAAAGTGTACATATTAACCTTATTTTTTAAGACGATACTCGCCTATCTTTTTGTTATTTCCGGCAATATTTCTCTGCATAATATTAATACAAACAAGTTTTATTTATGGGGCCGTTCACTTAGTACGTTCGCTTTTCAGGGGGAGGGGGGTCTCGAAAATTTGTAACAGATCGAACAAAAGAAAAAAAAATTCATAAAAAAAAACAAGGGGGAGGGGTCAAAAAAATCATTTTTTGTGTGACATACTAAGTGAACGGCCCCTATGTGACTCACAAAAATGTCTCAGTTGAACTCATCAAGATGATCTTTCATTCTGGTCTTAAATTATAGAGATGAGTAGTAGCTAAAGTCATCCTGAAAAGTCATTCTATTATTAAATAATGAATAGCGATGCATCAGAGAGTATTCTTAAAATATTTATTTTAGTTGGATAAAATTTGCATGCTACCAATCCATGAATTCTTCAGTGAGATAAAACTCCATAAATTCTTCAAAAAACAAGTCGATAAACTTTCCTACTTTTCTGCAAATAAGAAACATGTCGCATTACAAAATACATTGGGGTAGACACAAAACAACTGTCGTAAAATCAAGAAACAGAAATTTGATCGCATTTATCAGATAGTCAGCATAATTTACATAAAATGTAATAAGACAAATTATTGTGGCACAGTTTTCTACTTTTGGATATAGATAAATAATAATTTCATCACATAAACCTCCAAAAATAAATGGCAAGCAAAAATAGCTACATCCTTAAATTATTTCCAATTTTTTATTGTCTCAATGACAAGAAATTTTTGCTTGTTCTTTAGGAATTCATTTTTGTTAACATCAAAAATAATTTATTTGATGAATGGGAATCAAGTCAATAATCAATCGATTTCCACTTTATTACAAATTGGTTAAAACAGGATTTCGGTTCCCTTTTTTTGTCTACCTTTTTTCTTCTCGAAAATTGGGTAAATTTCAATTGCATGATCACTTTTATGTCGTCGCACGATTTAGCAGAAACAAATTATTAATGACTCACTTTACAATCATGACATTAACCCTTTAGTAATAATGTCCAAATGAGTTTTTTTTTTCAATTTTGATTTATTAAGGTACATTTCAGGTGTATATGTTGTAATATTCCGATTATTTCATAAATTTCATAAGAAACCTTTTCTGCTCGCCCTTTTTGAATTTGTATTTCACGTTTCTATGACGCTCACATTTACATACTATTTTGTATTCCTTACAACTGGATTTTTTATTATTTCTAAAGTATTACCTTATAGCTAGCTTGTTAGTAAATAAGAAAGTGAGTGAGCAATGGGGTTCTGTTGAAAGAATAAAATTGAAGGAACAAATACAAGGAATTGAATAACAATTGAATTAAATGACAAAAAACAAAGGAATTGGAAACTAAAACGAAAAAGATATATATTTTGTTATAAATGATCATGCACATCAAAATTGATTGATAATAAATAAAAGTGAGTACAAATGCTTTTATTTTATTTTTTATACACAGAAGTGGACAGAGTTGATTCCATGTGATGTAAATGGAAAGTTTAAATTTTTTTTTGTTCCATTAATAAAAATATAACTGATCATGAAATAAGTAGACTATGGATCGAGTTTTTAAAAATCATCAAATCCTTTCTACCATCCCTGCCACCCACAACTTCAATATGTATGAAGTTTTTTGAAGGGAAAGTAAATTGCAATCATTCGACGTTTTTTTATGTTAAAATATATTTTTCACTGCCACTCATGTGCCTACCACATTCATGATGTTTTTTTTTCGTCTTCCTTTAGTTTGTATTCACGTGCTGAACGGTAAACTGTGAATTAGGAAAACGGTGGAAAAAAAAAACATTTTATTTAATTTTGTACTTCTTGGTTTTCGTTCATGGAACATATTAAGAGTGAAAGTTTGAAGGTTAGAAGTATCATCATGAAAATATTCTGTTGTTCTTAATTTATGCAATTATATGTGCGATATGTTATTCACGTGAAAAGTGTCAAACTTTTGTGCTCACTTAAGTGAATGATGTTAATTTTGTGGAATATTGAAATAGATTCTTTTGTGTTATGATCACGCAACGTTAGAGTTTGATGAATATGAAAAGTTTTGGATTAAATTAGATAAAGTTTGATAATTTACTTAAAACTTGCTTAAACACTGAAAATTATCTTAAAAAATTCATACTTTTAAATTTTTTTGTGAAAAAGAAATTAAATTTTCCAAAATAATTCATAAAAACTTTTAGTCATCTTTAAAACATTGATCATCTTTAATGTCAATAACACCCACAAAAAAAAGTCACCGTTCTACCTCCTTTACACAACAAATAAACATAATCATTAATAAAATAAAGTAATATACGGAACGTTGACACTACAGACAGTCGCGAATGAATGAACGAAATATTTTATGAACCTTCTTTCTCCATTCTTTACCGCCAAAATACTAACATAGCAAATTATTGTCTATAAATTAATAAAACCATGAAAAAACATAAAATCTAGTGTCATAGTGTGAATGAAGGGAAAAGAAATGCCAATAGCTGAACTTTTTAAAAATTCTACTGATTGAGTTTGACATTTTGTCTACTATTGATTTAATTTAATAATATATTTACAAGTAAGTACCCTACTCGTCATGAAATCATCACAGTTACGGATCAGTTAACATAAAAAGAGCTCAAAAGTTGGTCTATGTGTTAGCGTGTGTGGACAGGTGGTGGTTACCGTAGAAATTGGATTATTAAATTTAAAAAACATTGTAATTTAGTCGATCATTTTGTAAAGTAGCATAAAATAGTCTTTTAAAAAGTTTAAAAAATTTGAGTTGAAATTTTTGATTATTTTTCTATTAATTTAAAGGCAATGGAGTGTAGCATTTAAAGAATTTAATTTTTTTTGCTAACCATTTAGTTTCTGACAGTCAGAAATTCTTACATCTAAAGTAAAAAATTTTCAGATAAATTAAAAATTTTAGAAATTTCCACGCTAAATTATTTCCAGTTAAATCCTCCACATCATTCATAATGTAAACAGTTTGAATTCTACATATAATGTAGCAGAGTGTTGAAATATTGTACAGCTGTTAAACATCTCTAAAGATGATATTAATGTGATGACATTAACCGTATAAAATATCCATGATAATCTAAACAATTTTTTATTTCACGCATTTAGACGTGTAAAACATGATGCTACAGATAAATACTGCCCATGCAATTGATTACCAACGTTATTCCTGCAGCTACACATATTTAGTTATTTATTTATTTATTTTCTCACTTACGCTCTTTTGCGATGTTACAGTTTAGCAAGTATGTATTACGATTGTATTATTAAAAATTCGCTTCAATTTTTTTTAAAAGTTTTCGACGCTTTACTTTACTTCCATTTATTACATCATGACTCATCATACGCTCATAAAAATGAAAATTTTTGGAGGTCATTCAAATGCTTTTCACTTTCGTTATTTGAACTTATTTTTCTATCATATTTTTGTGTTTTATGTTCATCGACATTACTACTGATTTATTTTCTCTACAATGTATACAATTTCCTATTGAAAATACAAATAATAATAAATTTGTGGTTTAGATTTTGCATGTAGTGGAATGTTTGGATTATTTTCGTTTGTATCTATGAAGAAGTTGGCAATGCTTTTGAAAGAAAGTAAGAAAAAAGCGCATTTTAAAGCATAAGAAATTTAAAGAATTTTTAGAGTACCAAAAGTTTCGGTGACGTAAGTTTTTCTACAGAAATAATGTTTGATTTGTAGTTAAGTAAAAATCTAGAAAATAACTGAAAAAAATTATTAAACATTTTCAAAAATCCAATAATGCAACAAACAGTCAAAGTGCAGACATTTCTATTCAAAAAAAAAATCAAACTCACAAATAATATAAATTGCTGAAATACAAAAAACAGCGGTTATGCAATAAATCATTCACTGCAAAATAAAAAAAAATAAAAAATTCCACCCACCCGCGGAAGTTTATTGAACTTTTTCAAATGCATTTTTTTCTGTTTATTTATTACACCGACTTACACATCAATTTATACACATATGTATACTGATTTACCGTTTATTGTATACATTTCCTCCTCTAAATCTTATTCTCGACTACCTATCACAGTTAATATCAAAAGTTATGGATTGAAAAACAACAGAAGGAATCAAATGAATCATGTCAAAAATTGTAAACACAATTGATTGAGGGAGAAAAGAAGCATATAAAAAAGCATATAAAATTTGCAAATAAAAATATTTTTTCATTTTTAGGTCAAATGAGAACAAATAATGTTGGAAAAAAAATCGAAAAAAAATGCTCCCTAAATATTTTTGAGGCATGATTTTCTTCATCGTACCTTTAGTTTACGGTTGCACGTTGATCGTTTACGTTGCACTTTTGTTTCTTCTTATTCGTGTTTTGTGTCTTTTGTGTCTGTCAAAAAAAATTTTTTTTTGCTGTTCCTTCTTCCGGTTTTGCAAAAAAATGGCAAATTTGGAACTTGAGAATGCTTATAAGCACTAATGTGAATATTGATGTGTTTATTTTAAAATTCACACAAGTAAAACATGCAGCATATCATATACTTTACCAGTAATAAAAGGCAATTTGAAAAATATTTTGTGAAAAAGGAAATAAAAATGACGATAATGACATAAATGAAAATATGCAAAATTTTCTGTCCTGTGATTGAGAGAATAAATCAAGAAAATAATAGAAAAATTGAATTTTGCATGTGTTATATGCACTAAAAACCCGGTGAAAAAAAGGGAATAAGAGGGAGCAAAGTTCTGTGTAGCTTGTTTATTCAATATTCAGCGATAGAAAAACACTTGCCTAGATACGAGGCATAAATAATTCCTGGAGAGAAAGAAGGAACAAAGAAAATTCAAAAGAAAAAAATTTCTTTCCCTCTGCGTGATATGGAATAGCACTTTTATTTCTCCTGTATATACATACTGTAAATTGCCTTTTACTTCAATATTCAACTACATTCAACAAGAGTGTGAGAATGAAAATATAAATCAGCACAAATTTAGCAATTTAATTACAATTTCTAATATAAATTGTACCCAATTAGATGCTAAAAAGGGAATAAAGGACTTATTTTCGACCCGTCATAAAGCTTATTATGGGCATGACCTGGAAAAATAACCAACAAGACTCAATGAATGAAAAGAAGGAAAGAAGAAGTTTATTTGATATGGAAATGTGTCGCAAGGAGAAGAAATCAAGCAAACGAGAACAGAAATAATCAAGTTTTTTTTACGATTAATGTGAACAAGAATTTACCATAAATGGAAACTTGATTTACGTCGTGTATTAAGACTTACTTGTTTATGCTCAATTTACAATATGATCAACATGTTAACTTACTAATTTTGAGTTAAGAATTAAACAAGAATAAAAAAAAAACTATAGTGACATAAAGTGCAATTAATTTTACACTTATAAGTCAATCTCATTCTAAATTTGGAAAGACTGAATCAACAACTCAAAATGATTTTCGCAAATAAAAGCCTCAATAACTTTCAACGACTCAGTTTATACAAGTATGAATTAATTTTGAAATTTTTTAACTAAGCTATAAATTTATTGTTTATTAATCTGGTTTTGATCCTGCATTCATAATTTTGGATTCTCAACCTAAATTTATCTACTCAAAAGTTTATTAGCCAGAAAAATTCCTAATATATTCCCAAATATAATTACATTCCATTTTAGCTATTTATATTGAAATCACATACACATACACCAACCATCCATAAAATTTTTAATTTTAGTTTGAATTCCTTTACTTTTGTATATTTATTTTCCCTCGCTTTTTTGACACGATATTGACATATTCTACTTATATGTACACATTGCTATTTTGTGGTAAATTTTTGTCTATAAATAATATTATGATCCACATAAACAACTCTTTTTTCGTTTCGTTTAATGGATGCATATGTGCTTTTAAAATATCAATAATATTTATATATTTTTTGTTTTTTATGCCTCCCTATGTCTTACTTATGTGAACTCAATTTTTCCAACTATATAATATCAAAGTCATGGCTGAAATTTGTTCTTTACAATTCGTCGATAAAGAGGAAAATTTTTTCAATTAATAGAAAAGACGGTAATATATTGCGTGATACTTAAATTTTTACGAGTACTACCATTATGAGATATAAAATGAATATATTGGAACCGTCAATCTTTATAATGTTCCATTTTATATAAAGTTATGGCATTTATTACATATGAAGTAATGTTATTGGCTTCAAGAATATTTCTTTTAAATATTCAGACAATTTCTTCATTACTGCACGTAAATCGGTTCCATTTGGTTACATTGATTATGTTCCTTTGGTCACGTATGATTTTTTTTGAATTTTATTGCTATAAAAAAGAGAGAAATAATTGTTTAAAGCGATTCTAAAAACTTAACTGAACAAAAATATTGTAAATAACAGCACAACCTTGAAGAATATCAAAGCATCTCAAAGATCACAAAAGATTTCATGCCCTTAAGCTTTGAGAGAATTATATAAGAGATTCAATTACATCGCCTTAAGCTTTATGAATTTAACAATTCGTTTTGAATGATGTGTTGATCATCTATAATATAAAACTGAACGTGTCTATGGAATTGTACTTTTACTATCAAGTTTCTCTATTAAAGCTCAATCTTTCATACCTTATAAGGATAAATTCAATCTTATAAATCAAATGGTATTTCATACTGAACAACTAACAGTCTTCAATTATTTCCTTTGAGCTACATGATGCTATTAGATTCTTTGATTAGCTTTACAATACTTGTTATTCAATTATTAGGCAATTTATGTGATTTTTAATTAACTTACAATAGAAAAAATTTGTAGTATTACATTTTGGTGTACATTAAGGTTAATACATCACAAGTTAATAATCAAGCTTTTGTTTAAAACTGTCACACAGCCTCAGGCCCCCTCCCCTCAAAAAAATTGGACATAATAAGTGAATATTTACTTTAAAAAATTTAAACTTTCAATCAATTCACAGATATTCAAGAATTGTGTCTTGATCATTCCAGTTCATTTACTTAAAGGTATCAATACTTTACTAATGAGCTGCTAAATGTTTTACTTAATTAGCAATTTTAGCATGATGTAACAGAACAAGTTATTTTTTCATATCTAAAGTTGGCAGTATTTCTGGAACGTGCAATGAGCTAATTGAGTCAATCATGGAATAATAATGAGACTTACGAATTCATGGAATCGAGCATGAGTTGAAATTTATAATTTTAATCAATTCATTAAAAATTTGCTTACATTAAAACCTCAACTTTATTGAACTTTACAAGCAGAAACGCCTTAAAACAATATTTTTTATCAGTACAGAAAGAAAACAATCCAATAATGAACCACACCATTAAATGCCATAATTAAAGTTACATTAACGCCATAAATGGATGAAAATTGCTACATTCGTTGTGCCTCATAAAATTATTTCCTCTCTAATTATTGAACCATAACAATTTATGGCAAAAATACTAACAAGGCCTCAATGAAATTGTGTTATAAAAATAAGTCAACGATAGAAAAAAATCTTAATTAAAATGCTTTTAACAATCCCTTAATATATAGAGTAAACAAATGATTGAGATGGAAGAAATTGAGAAAAAAAATCTTATTAGTCTAATTAACATTCTGTTTGCAACGAGTGTGACTTCTAAAGAAATTTTTGACACATATTGCACGATTTTATCGCACGATCAAAGTACTTAATGAAGACCAACTTACATGTCGCAAAAAAAATCATAAATTTTATTTCTATTTATTTAACCGATAAATTCACTCTGAAATTGTTCACTTTCTGGTTCATTCAATTCCTTTACAGTTTTATTTATTTTCAATTGCCATAGAGATTTCCATATAAAGTTCATATTACCGCAAATTTATTCATGTATTTATTTTGTATTGTCTATTGAGTATTGATTGAAGGTGTTTTTATTAATCCTGAATGCTTTACCTATATTTTATACATCCTGTGACTGCAATAAATCTCGCTCTTTTACCTGCTTTGTGGTTTGTTTTTCACTCGTCGATGAAAGGTATAAAAAAGTTTTTTCTATTCAATGAAAAAGCATTCAATAAGCGATGAATGATAATAAAATATCGTTTAAAGACTTCTTAGTTGTTTGAAAAATCCATTAATAATTTTTTTCTGCACTTCAAGCAATTTTTCAAGTCGTTAAGTTTTTCTTTTCATAAATTTTCTTTTGAGTGCCGATCAACGATAGTATGTATGAGATAGTCGTATGTTAGACTTTGTTTGACTTTTGAAGATAATATTTTTTTGTTTGAAAATTGAATTTTTTAAATTTTCATGCAACAAAATTAAAATTTTTAACATTTTGGGAACCATTTTATATCCTTTTAAAGCTCGGGTTTTTTGTAAAAAGAATTTCTCATGATAAATGTGAAAAAAGAAAAAAAAGATAGACGAGAAAGATAGCAAAAATTACCTGATGATTCATGCTTTCAAATATTAATATGCCAATATCCGTTCTTTAATATCTCTTTGTATGTGTGTCTGCTGAATCACTTAACCAGTCTGCTGACAGACAATCTAAAAATATAAAGCATTCGCAAATATGATAAAGAAGAAAAAAGAAGCAAGCAACTTGAATTTATTATTTACGGAAGCAATTGATAAATTAGCAAGCATGACTTACAGTTTATTAGATTTATTTTTCATTCATATTGTCTGGTCGTTGCTGTACTGTACATATAGTATGAACTTTGAAGAATTTATTCATATCATAAATTAATGAAGCAAACGCTCCATGCATTTGTGTAAATTATGACGGCTATAAAAGAGTTTTTTATGATGATTCAATTTTCTTCGTTTTTCAACACTGTTTCTTATTATTATTTTGTGGTTTTTCTTTATGTTCTTTTTTTTACAATTTGCTTTGAGCAACTGCCAGACTGGATGAGATCAAAAGATAACAGGAGTAATGATGTGTTTTATTAAAATTGATCTGGAGCTGAAATTGTAACGATTGAACTTGTTTTATGCTTTTGCACATAAAATGATGTAAATTGGATCATTTCGTGTAATGAATGAAGATAAAAATCGTGATTTCTAGTGATCTGAAATACCTATGTTAGAAGATCATACAATTTTTTTAAAAATAT
This sequence comes from Chironomus striatipennis, assembly GCA_026123125.1. Classification (NCBI taxonomy): domain Eukaryota; kingdom Metazoa; phylum Arthropoda; class Insecta; order Diptera; family Chironomidae; genus Chironomus; species Chironomus striatipennis. The sequence continues at coordinate 18,009,942 of CM047394.1, read as the reverse complement.
TATATTTAAATTATTTAAAAAGAATTGGACTTTTTAACTTTTTAGACAATTTAAAGTATTTTCTAATCTCAAAAGGAATCCATCAAGCCCAAAATGCGCTTAATATAAAGAATTAATGTATCAAGTTTCAGCGATGAACTTATTGAATGAATATTCGATTCATGAATGAATTGGTTGTAATATTTCTTCTTCAACCGACATTTTAATGATTGCTCCTAATTAGTAAACAACAATCTTATAAAAAGGTTTCGTGATTTCTATTTTTATAAACGACAATGTCCTGTCATATTGTTTTACATGAGTTCACAGTTTTAACAAGACCATCAGTTTTAATGAATCTATTTAAATGACTTTTTTTACACAAAAGCTTCTATTCCATTAAGGATCTCTTTGTGGTAATCGACTATGAAATGATTTTTTAAATGTGGCTAACAAGCTCATGGTCATGACATAGAATTCAGCGATTAAATCGTAAATCAACCTAACCATGAAAGAAAATGTACATTGAAAATAGAAAAAATTGCTCGTTTCGAGTCAGATTCCTTTTTGGCTTTTATTTGCAAGAATCCAATCATTAAGTCATTTTTGACTTTACCACAATTCATTATTCAAATGGTTTTTATGCGTGCCTTATCGAGATTTATGGTCATAATCCTTCAATTTTCTATTTTTTATTAATATTATAGTCATCAAATTTTCACAGTCATTTCCGCTAATTTTCATTTTATTCCTTTATTTTCTATTTGCAGTAAGAAAAAGCTTTTACAAGAGAAACAGAGCCAAAAGTCACCCCATCATCATCATCGACCAACGAATCTTTTGATGATGCCGATTTCGAAATCTTCTGATAAAAATGATCAGTATGAGTGAGTATGCAATTATTTTGATACATTTACATAAATATGAGTATTTCTGGACTGTCAAATTTTAATTTTAATTCTAAAAACTTGCTGAAAACGTAATATTTATATCTAGGGGCCGTTCCCTTATTACGTAACGCTCTGAAGGCTAAAAGTTACGGAGGGGGAGGGTAAAAAACCTGAATTTCAGCGTTACGTAATAAGTGAGCGGCCCCCTGTATGACACATTAGTAGTCAAAACAAACTAAGGTTGCACTTTTTATCTCACGTCTTGTAAAGAATAATTTACTAGCCGCAAATATTTATTTTAAGATCTATTGTGTAACTGCATATCTCACTGAGAGATATAATAGAAATATTTTAAGAAACACATTTAGTAGCTCTTTTTATTCCGTCAAATTATCGTAATAATAAAATAATGAAAGCGTTAAGTTTGTGCTGTAATCGAAATAAACTTGAAGTCTCGCAAGACCCGATGAATTCAAGAGAAAAATTATTTCAAGTACTTTATTGCACATTGGCAAATCTATCAATTATATCATCGGGAATGGGTCTCGGATATCCAGCAATTACTTCACAATTATTATTGAAAGATTCTCAATTACATTTATCAGAATCTCAAGTATCTTGGTTTGCGTCAATCACAGCAATTACATGTCCAATGGGTGGACTCTTGTCAGGCTACTTGTCAGATTTAATCGGTAGAAAGAGAACATTAATTCTGATCGACATAATTGCAATAATATCTTGGATTATTATTGGATTCTCTAGTCGGGATAATGTCGATTTGCTTTTTATTCAATTAATGATTTCAAGAACTATTATCGGTGTAATTATTGGAATGAGCACAACACCCGCTGTTATGTATACTTCTGAAGTTTGTGACCCAAAAATTAGAGGTCGTTTGACGATGTTATCCTCGCCATTTTTCACAGCTTTTGGAATGCTACTGATTTATTTGCTGGGATATTTGATACCGGTATGGATTTCAGTGAATGCAGGGTTGGAAAATATTTAAACATATTTAATTTTTTCCAATCCTACAAAAACTTTATCTAGACGTTGAAAAATTTTTGAGCAAACATTTCTCATATTTCAGAATGATTATCGCATGGTTAGTCATTTTGCTGCTGGTATCACACTAATTACGCTCCTTGCATGCTTTTTTATTCCGGAATCACCAGTTTATTTGATTAATATTGATCAAACTGAACAAGCGAGAAAATCTTTATCAATTTTAAAAAGACTACGTGAGTTATTAAAAAAAGTTTTGTTTATGTTTAAGAATTTATGGTTCTATTTAGTTTTCCAACATGTGTCCTGTGAGAATTTTCCACGAGTTTTATTTTCGGTTGCATAGACAAAATATGGTATAGTTAATTTATTTGGGTTTTTTAATGGAATCTAGAACACTGACTTCCATAACTTCAAAGTGATTAATTATTGTTAGATGTTAAATCGTCCAAATCAGGAGCAAAACTTGATAAAATCTTTTATTTTATGGTATAAGTTTTAATTTCCTTAATATTACCCTAGCAAAAACTTTTACTCGCTTAACACACTTCCCAGTGTTTATAGTTCTTCCCACAAACATCAAGAACTAAATTCATTGACCTTCCATATCAAGGAGTGAACATACATATTGTTAATTTCAATCATAGTCGCTGTGGTAACGGAAATTCCTGTAATGTAAATTACTACTAAATCGACTTCACGTTGATTTGAATGAAATTTCCGTTCATATGACGGATCTAAGCAACCAATTGCTTCATACAAATTACAGTGCAAGAACCATTCACATAACCCAAGTGAAAATTTTCATTCTGAAAATTCAATTTTATTTTGTTTTGAAAAATTAGGCAGAAACCATCCTGACATTGATGAGGAAATTCAAATGATGATCTCAAATCGAAATAATTCTCGAAGGAATTCAACAACAGGAATGTCATGGCAAGAGTTTAAAAAGCCACAATTCTACAAGCCATTCATGATAATGATATTGTTCTTCACAATCCAACAATTTTCTGGAATTTTCACAATATTTATTTATGCTGCACAATTTTCAATTGAGGCAGGCGTTTCAATAGATGAATTTCTTTGTACAGTCATAATTGGGCTCATCCGTTGTTGCACAGTCATTATTGTTTCATTTGCATCAGATATGTATGGCAGAAAACCGATAGCCACAATATCGACAATTGGAATGTCTTTAAGTATGCTTGGTCTCGTCATCTGCTCTATTTTCAGCTTAGAATTGAGACAATCAACAATTTTCTGGTTACCGACTGTATTTCTATTCCTCTTCATCTTTTCCGGAACATTTGGCGTATTAACATTACCATTTGCTATGATAGCTGAGGTATATCCACAAAATACGAGAGGTCTTGCTGTCGGTCTCACAATCTTTTATGCTTATATGATGAGTTTTATAAATGTGAAAACATTCACAGCAGTCTTTTCAACATTCGGAAGTGTGATAGTATTTTCATTTTATGGTGTCGTATCATTGGTCGGAACTGCTTTTGCTGTAATGATTCTACCTGAAACTAAAGGAAAAACTTTACATGAAATCGAATGTTATTTTCGTAAATAAATTTTACTACTGATGATGATGATTATCATAGGAATGCATTATTAAGTTTGTTTTGATTTTCGTTGTGTTTCAGAATGTAGGTTTAGGGCATCTTTTAGTGATGCATGCTTTATGACAACCATAATATTTTTTGTGGTTTTTTTATATCCACAATACTCAACGAAATTTCGATTGTATAAAATTTTAATAATAACTTAAACTTATTTTTCAGTAGAAAAAAGTCTGATAAATCTCAGCAACCACAACCAAATCATTGGGTTACAAATGGACCAGTAGGCTCTAAAGATTCTGTAAGATCTTCTCTCTAGTTGCGTGATTATATTCCAATTTTAATTATTCCCTATTTCCATTACAGCTACTTATATTTCGGACTAGTGTACTAGCAGCAGCTGCAAACACAACGACAAGTACATTTGATCATCCAGATTTGTATTCAGAGACACCATCAACATCTTCAACATGTACAGAACTATCAAAAGTTTGTTCCGAAAAATCATACGTGACTGCCATGTCACTGCCTCAAAATCTTCATGGAGAGCGACGTATTGACAATGAGACTTTTAATTTTAATGAGAAAAAGACGAAGAAAAGATCACTCGAATCATCTTCGTCCACATCATCTTCTTCATCATTAAGTAGTGGGTCTGTTGCTGAAAGTAGTGTTACTGCTGAGACCAAAGATAGTGATGAAAATAAAGAAAATATTGTGCTTCAACCTCTCGATAGAGATGAAATGCCTGCTGCATTGTTGAATATAACTTTCAAGTTCCTCAATACTGAGACTAGACTTCTTAGGAAAATTCTTCTTGGTCATGGACTGACTGAGGCTCATCATGATGCTAATGATTTTAATTTGTTATGGACTGGCAATCAATTAAAACCTGACATGTTACGTAGCTTATCATCATATCAAAGAATCAATCATTTTCCAAGGTAAGCATTGCCACTTGGTGCTTGTAATGTTCATGACCCACCCATATTAAAGACGGGTCATATTTGTACTTATTTTATTTAAATTTAATTCTTTTTACATTTCATTTATTTCTTATTATATTAATTCTTATCCTTTCAGATCTAGCGAGCTGACACGCAAGGATAGATTATATAAAAATATTGAACGCATGCAACATTTTCGTGGCTTTAAACATTTTGACATTGTTCCACAAACATTTCTTCTGCCAGCAGATTACAAAGAGTTGGTTTTTGCACACAACAAAAATAAAGGACCTTGGATTGTGAAACCCGTCGCATCGAGTAGAGGACGTGGAATATTTTTAGCTAAAACACCTGATGAAATTCAATCACATATTTCGAGTGAGGAACAAGTCGTCGTTGCACGTTATATAGCCGATCCATTATGTATCGATGGTCATAAATGCGATATAAGAATTTATGTTGCTGTCACAAGCTTTGATCCATTAATCATTTATGTATATGAGGAAGGTCTTGTGCGTATTGCAACAGTTCGTTATGATAATAATGCTGATAATTTATGGAATCCATGCATGCATTTATGCAATTATTCAATAAATAAATATCACACGGATTACATTAAATCAAGTAATGTAAGTGATGAAGATGTTGGACATAAATGGACATTTAGTGCATTATTGAGACATTTAAGGAATCAAGGATGTAATACGGAACAGCTTATGCTTAATATAGAGGATATTATAATTAAAGCAATTTTTGCCTGTACACAGCCAATTGTTAGTGCCTGCCGCATGTTTGTTAATCACGTTAATAATTGTTTTGAGCTATTTGGTTTTGATATACTGATTGATGATACTTTAAAGCCATGGTTAATAGAAGTTAATTTAAGTCCAAGTCTCGGATGTGATTCACCACTTGACACAAAAGTTAAAGCTAGTCTACTCTCAGATTTATTAACATTAGTTGGAATTCCTGCAATCAGTCCACTGATGAAAGCTTCAATGGACAATAAAGGAGTTAAAATTCGCTCATTATCGAGCAGTCGTCGTGTCAATTCAGCTGATTTTGTTCATAATTTACAACAAGGAAAGAAACCAGTATTATCATCCTTAACTGCCGAGGAAATAAAAATAGTGAAAGCAGCAAAAGGGCAAATGGAAAGGCGTGGTGGATTTGTGAGAATTTTTCCAGCTGTTGATAGCATGCAAAAGTATGGAATGTTTATGGATCCCGTTACTGGAATTCCAACGGCTGCTTCTACAACATGTGGTACTAGCTCATATCTTATGATTATACCTCATAATTATAATCAAATGTTATTCACACAATTATTTGGAAACGGAAATGAAAATTTAGGCGATTCAATATTAGATCGAATTCAGCGTTATGAAAGGACTTTAGATCGTTCATTGCCGATTGTTATTGGACCAAAGAGTTCAAATTCAAAGCATCAAGATGAAACAAAACGAGTCAAAATGCAAATAAGAAAGCTTATTGAAAGTGGCGATGAACTTTCAACGCTTCAAGCTAGAAGAGCTTTTTCATTATATCTTGAACACGTACTTAAACGCTTATCCGTTGATGGTAAACATAGTCATGAAGAATATGTTATGAAGTTCCTTCACAGAATAGCAATTTATATGCGACAGCCATTTTTTATCCGCAATGTTACTAGCAATCGAATATTGACAAAAGAAAAGGGAGCAATGGCTGCAAAACTTCTTGGTGATTATTTGCATTTGTATAATAAGGATACTGAAGCATTTAATGACTCTTTTGATCGTATTGGAATGATTCCTACAAAGTTATTTGATGATTTTTTATCGCATGCTCAGGAATTAGATATTGAATCACTTTTAACGCTGCATACAAATATTACACAAACAATGCCATTTCTGTATAATAATTATAGTCCAGGCATTCCAGCAGCACCACCGATACCAGTCGGTCCACATGGATTTTTAAAAGCTCTACCATGTATGGCACCGGGATCACATGTTCGTGAATTTTGGCGTGCAGAAGCATCAAAAGGTGACAACAAACAGACAAAAGTTCATAACAACAAGAAAGTCGAAAAGCCTGGTAAGATTTCACCAACTAAGAAAAAGATATCATATAGCACAAGCAAGTTGAAGGATCGTGATAGATCCAGTTGGCTTTACAATTGAGTCACAAATTATGCGCAATTTTAGTAATGCAAAAATAATAAATTTTATTAATCAATTTCAGTTGTTTATTAGAAATCGTGCTTAGAATTTTTATTATTATCATTTTGTATATTAATCGCCTTTATTAAATAAGGGCCATAAAAAGTTTTTTGAATGTGATACAAGAAACATAGCAAGAAACATTTAAGAAAAGTTAAATCAACCAAAAAATTATAGAATTATTAATGATTACGAAAAAGAAGCTCTTAATATCCTTACTATAAATAAGGAACTACAAAACGTAGTTCAACTTTACTAAAAATTTAAAATTTAAGAGAATATAAAAAAGTTTTTTTTCAATCCTATCTATTTATGATTATGAAAAGCATTTCTTTAAAGCAAAATCCTTTTGATAATAGTGAAGCATAAGCAGTGTTGTTGTATTTTTTTGAAGGAAGATTTGTATTGGTTGAACACTGAAGCAAGAAAAAGTAAAATGTTTATGCATTTACTTTATTGAAAACAATCTTAATTTAGCAATGAAAATTCTACATATTGGTGAGGTATCCATGCGACACTGAATATATTTTAATGCATAATAAAACTGTAGCAGTCAATGAATTTTCAAATAAATCTCAATTCTGGGTCTTGGTTGTACACAGAGTTCAAAGTCGACTACATTTTGTATGGAGTCGAATCAAGGACTCTGCCATACAAATTTGACAAAAAATCCGAATCGACTTCAAGCTCTGGTTGTACATAATTTATCTGGTTATAATAATGAAATATAATTCAATCTGGAGTCTAAATTAAATCAAGAAATGGAAAACCTTGTTTATTGTCAACCAAAATTTAATTTTAAATGCCTCATCTTTTTAAAATACAAGTCAACAATACTGCATTCTGCTCATTCACTAATTCGAACCCTACTAGTCATTTTGTTGTGAAAACAAAGAAAACAATTTTATGTTGATATCAAAACTACAATTTGAGTTGTAAGGTGTCATCAAATGACACAAAATCAAAGCTGTCACCTTTTATAGAAGAAAAATCAAATATTTTTTAGCTTAATTGAAAGCTTTTAAAAAAACAAAAAAAAAAAAAAAATTAAATTAAAAGAGCAAATCATCGAATTTCACATAAAAAGCAACGCATGACGAAATATCGTAAATAAATCATATTCTTACCTCTCACACAATATCGACAACAAATCGAAGGACGTAGAAAGTGAATTTCTCCTTTTACTATTTTCTTGTTTTTTTTTTTTTTATTTTATTTCATTTTTTCTCTATCTAGTATCGTGCCATAATCTCATAACCGCAAAACAAGGAAGAATTGTAGTAAAGAATAAAAAGCAGAGAAAATGTAAAATGGAAATAAAATAGCAACAGAATGTCGACTGTGTAGTTGAGTGATAATTCAATTTCAATTTCTCTAGACAGGAAGGAAAAGCTATTTTTTTTGGTTTATGCGGTGGAATTTTTATCTACTTCATGGTCGCATTTTTCTCGATATTTTTTTTTTTATTTTTTATGAAATGTAATGTTTCCTTATTATTTGTATGGCGTGAAAAATGCTAGTCACACGAGAAAAAAAATCCATTCAGTTTTATTAAAACTTGTGTTTTCCTTTTGCTTTATCATTTTTTATGGGGATTTTTTTTTTTTTGTGTTTTGTGGTATCAGACATGAAGGATATACATATGTTAAACAAACGAATGAATGTATGATGAAAGATTATTGTCGAGAATTGGGTCAGAGTAGAGTTACTTCCCTTCCTAGTTTTCAAGGGTTTTGACATAATTAAAAAAAAATTTATCGCATTTTCGAGTTTTATATACGGGCAAATCTATGAATGAAGGGAACTGAAAAATTTTCCTAAAAACTTTTAAAACTGTTTTTTCTCAAAGATTACTCAGATTAGAGCATCATTTTCTTGCTTTTCTTTATGTTTTCAATGATATTTGATAACAAAAAGAAGTTAAAAGTTAAAAAATTGCATTTTTAAGTTGAAAATATGCTGTGTGTTTTGCAATAATCGGCTAAAAAGTTGACTCAGAAACGCTATTTTTGCTTAATTTCTCAGTGATTAAGCATTTTTAATTAACATTTTAAGCGTTATTTGAAAGTGTTAGTAGGCGAAAATATATTTTAATGATTCCTATTATTTAAAAAGCTGTATTTTCACGAAAATTTGGATTTAAATTTTTTTTGACTTTTTATAAAATTGACTCAGAAACACTTTAAAATTGAAATAACTTTTTAACAAAGCAACTTACAAAACATATTAAATGTGAAAATTATAGTATTTTGATGACTTTAGTAGGAAAAACTTCTAAAAGTTGTTCATAATGCGTCATTTTAACAAATTTTATGAATTTACATTACAACATCAAAAATTTCATTCATAGATTTGCCCATTCACGAATTTATTAACTTCCATTGTCATTAAATAATTGCTAAAATTTTCAAGTAAATAAATGAATCATAAAATCAGCAACAGATACTACAAAAACATAAATTACTTCAATTACTTGCTCTCTCTTTTTTGCATTTCGTATTTTTCCATTTTTGCCTCTGAACTCTCTTTTCACAGCAATATGTAAAATATTTCCAAACTAGATACAAGAATTTATTCAAGTAAAATATTTTTAATCAGAAAAGTGCTTTGATCATGAACGAATATGGCTTAATTAATGTTGTCTAAATTATAAAAGCTTTACATAAAAATTAAATAGCTTATAAGAACAAAAATTAAGTTTTTTCATTATAAATTTGAAACAAAATTTTGCCACACAGTTTTTTGCTAACAAAATGTATTTTTGGATGGATAGCACATAATAAACAAACTTTTAAAAAAAAATATTTTTGAGAATCGCAATCATACAAAAAAAAAAACATGTCAATGAAAATGTATTTTTATAAATTTCGCTTATACACGATTAAGAAAAAATACGAAAAATTTTTTGGAATGTAGAATTTTACACGCACAATAAAAATTAGATTTTTTTTGCTTTTTGTTCACAAATATTGGAAATGGCAGAATGAATATTTAAGATTAAATTTTTCTGTAGACCAGGCAACATTTAATCTGAAATGTAGTTCATTTTGCCATGAATAATTCAGTATTAATAACATATATCAAGCAATTTTTTGATGTTGAAAATTAATTTTGAAACTGCCATGCTTCTGTAACAATTTATCTTTGTTTTTGTTTTTAATAAATATGAGTCGATAAACATTTTTTTAAGGAAAAATTTTGTAACTTTTTGAGATTTTTTGACACAAAGTTTTTGATTTTTGAAATTTATTTAATCTGAAAATGAAACGATTTGATAAATTTAACGACATGCATATTTTCCTTCATCTAAATACTTAAATGGTTTTTATAAATAATTTTTGAATATCATTCAATGTTATATACCATTTAAATCCATACATTTAATCGGCTATTGTAATTCAATTTACAATTTTAGCTTTTAAACTTTTCAATCAAGTTAAATTCTATAAACTTCAATATTAAGGTGTTAAGACTTTATCAGAAATTCAAAAATTTTGCATCAAAATTGTGGATTAAAAAGAAATAAAAATGAAATATTTAATAGCATAACAAGTTACTTGACTCAAATAAATTATATTTTCCTACCTTTATGACACTTAAACATTTTAAACGTAGTAAATGACAAAAAGAGAATCAACAAGTGCACTGAAATAGAAATTAGATATTGAAAAATCAAAATTTAGAAACTTAATTGGCAATTAAAAAAAAATCAAAATTTTCTTATCAAAATTGGACAATTTACATTTCAGCGCGACTTATGTATGGCAGATTTAGAAGCATAAAAAGTGCAAAATATGAGAAAAAAGTTTTTGAAATTTTCACGAAAGATTTTTGAGGAGTGAGAAAGAATTTTTTAAAGCTGATACTCGCAACATAAAGCTGCAAGTCTGATATTAAGATTGTATGGATTTGTAAAATTATTAATTACCATTTTTTGAACAAAATTCTACATTAAAGTAATGTTTCACTTTATTATTAATTATTATGGATAGTGATTTTGAGGGACGGATAGCGATTAATTAGATATTAAATATTCTCATGAAGAAATTTACTTTTGAATTTTTCAATTATTTTAAATTTAATTAAGGATTGAAAATTTCAAAAATTGAAATTTCATCTGAGAAAAAAAAATTATCAAATTTTAAAAAAATTAATAATGAAAGTAATTCAAATGATTCAATAAAAAGCCTTAAAAATTTCTAAAAATAAACAAAACATGTTTCTTATTTCAACCCCATTCTTCCTTGACATTGACACCATCAGCTGATTTTTTTATTGACTTTAATGTAAGCAAACACAGACCATACAAACAAAAAATGTGTCTCGACTAAAAGCTCACCTATCACTATGGTGATTTTGCGCATAACTTTTAAAGCTCCGAAAAACCACATGCTATTTCCACGATTTACAAACAAAACAAAATGTATATTTCCAATAATACGAATTTATGAGCCTCATCGACATCCAGTGAGATTTTATTCCGCTACAAAAGTGCGAGAATCTCTGAAACGAAAAAAATTAAAATTTCTAGGTATGAGAAAATTCACCATTCAATATAATTTTTTTTTTTATTTTCTCCTTGAAGGAAAAATATTTTTCAGTTTTCCATTCAAGTTCATCGGTGCTGTTCTCATTTTTCTTTTCTTGTAAATATTTTTGTTGTTGTTGATATTTATTCAAAAGAAGAAAATCGAGAAAATAGGGCAAAAAAAGGAACGAAAGGAAAAAAATATTCAAGTGGAAAATTTAATTTTGTCAATTTTAAATCATTTTGTTGTGTTTGACATTGACATTGGCTAGCTTATTAGATTGTTTGTGTCTATAGTCGATAAAGCCATTATAAATTTTAGTACCTAAACAGATTCCATCCTTCCATAACAAAAAAAAAAAAATTAAAAAAATATTGAATTATAATTAAATTTGTAATAACAAAAAATAAACGTGATATTAAATGACAGCGGAAACGAGCACTACAATAAGTAGCATTAGTGGTGGTAATTTAAATTCAAATAAAGTGGCAATTAGTGGTAATCAAAATGCCCAAAAGCGAGGATTTCATCTCGAAACAGATAAAATTGAAAATTTACAGCTTTGTGAACAGCAAAACAATACAAGTCCATCGACACTGAACAAGGTCAGTATATACATACACAAACATATATTTGTACTATCGGAAATGAAGATTATGTAAAAAAAATCACATTATATCCCTGGGCTAATATCATCGTTTAAGCCTAATAGCATGTGTTTCCAAAAAAAAGGAACGAGAAAGAAGACATTAACAATAATTTCTCGTTGAGTGAAAGCGAATCCATTTTTATAGATTTTTTCTTCTTCCTTCTCTTACACAAAACTTTTTTCTTCTCCTTGTGCTTGCAATCCTCGAACGAGGATAATGGGAGAGAAAAAAGAAATTTCCATCTTGATGACCCATTTTTTCTCATCCTACGACTCCATTTGTACGTGATTCTTCTAGTTGCTAGGATAATACAGAAGCGTAAAGTGTAAATTTTTTTATATATTGGCACATAGACTATGAAATTTCCTCCCTCATCATCTCCGCTTTTCTTTATTGTGTTTTTCACCAAATTTTTTTCTTTTGTGTTTTGTGATTTTTGGAAGGAAACAAAAAAAAACTTTTTTTTTGCATGCTTCATGTATGTGAGAGAGAATAAGAGAGCGGATGTGCTCATGTAGAGCTTTTGACTGATTATAGAGAGATCAGTTGGTGATAAAATATTGAATAAATGAGGATTTGTGGATGATTAATGATTCTGATGCGGAAATGAGATTAATTTTTATGAGAGTAATTTGTTTCGTGAGTTTTGGCTTCTTTAAATGACTTAATTAGTTTATATTTTGGTTGAAATTATGATTTTGTGTATATGTTTAGGATGAAAGTGTTCATAATGCAAGGTAGATATTTTGGTCAATGTTACTGACAATTTACTTGAATTAGCTTGAATTGCTAGGGTTTTTGAGGAAAAAAGCATTTAGATTCCCCAAAAACTTTTTTTTCCATAGAAAAAATTTTTAGACATCTCTAGAAAAAATTACTGCCTGTGCCCCTGAAACTCAATCTAAAATAAAAATCCGTTGTTGAAAGAGTTTGGAATATATTGCATGTTAAAAGCAAAAAACACCAGCATTATAATTTTCTACAAAAATATGCTCACATATTGTAATCATATGGTAGCAAGCAGACATGAATTTTAAAATGCACAGAAAGTTTTCAATATTTCGTATTCTTAAAAAATGCATGAACTTAAATGAGTCCCTCTAGAATTTCAAAACACAAACTTACAATATTTATTCTTAGCGTGCAGTTCCTCTCAATTTTCATTCCACTTCCATGCTCTCTCAAATCCTCTCCTAAAAATTCCTAAAAAAATTAAAGGAAATCTTTTTTTTTTCTCTCTCTCATGATAACACATGGCCCATAAAATCGGCATCATCTCCATATGGCATGAGAAAAAATGTACACAAAGTTTATTTCATTCATCAGTTTTTAATTTTTAAATGTTTATAATGGGTAATCGATACAATGGTGAGTGCGTGTAATTAATTGTTATATAAAGAAGTATGAGTTCATTAATTATTAAGCCCACTCTCACAGCATGGATACTATTTTTATATAAGCCTTGAGTTTCAGAATAAATACGGGGGTGATTTTAGTTTTAATTGCGATAATTTTATACTTTGGAAGAGTAATTATAACCTCTTTTTTGTGAGCTATAATTAAAAAATATGAATATGAAAGCTGCGAAAGGTGAAAGTTGAAATGATTAAAATTTATTCAAATTTTTCTGATTTTAATTGCTACTTTAAGTTAAGCTAACTTTATGAATGATTTTTTTAAAAGAAAATTTATTAAAACCAATTCAAAATTTTCTATGAAAAAGTAGTAGTTTCTAAGATCCTACAAAAAAAATCAACAAAAAAACTCATCACAAACTTGGCAATTTCAACAACTTATCAAAGCGATTATCGCTCATTATTCCTCAACATTTATTAATTTATTCAATCCTCAAAGAGATTCTTCGACAATAATAAAGACACATGCAAATCAAGAAGAAATCTCATTGCACTCATAAAAATTTTATGAGTCTAGAAAGTCAGATTAACTTTATTTGCCAGCAGCCACCCAAGACTATATAGCAGCATATTTGCAATTCAAGATTGAGAGAAAAAGCTGTTAAATGATAATATTTCGCTTAAGAAAAGCCATTAATGTTTGAAAAATTGATGATGAAAAGCTCGCTGGGGTGCTAGTGCTGACGATTCATTAAAAGGCCTTTTTTGAGATTGGAATAGATAATGAGGTTTCTTAAATTAAATAATCGAAAAAGCTGAATGTTTGATGGATGGAAATAGAAGAAATCTAATTGTTTTTATGGAATTTATTGGTTGAATTGGATAGATTTTGAAGGAGGAATGTTGTTGGTGGATTTTGTTTTATTGAAGGCGAACTGAAGGTCAAAATCGGTTTAGGAAGGATGGATACTCATGAATTATTAAATATAAATTTTGTATCTTTTAGGTTTCGAAAAAAAATGTCGTTTTGTGCTACATAAACTATATTAAAAGAAAGAGTTTATTACAATATCCTTAAAAAAATTTACAATTGAAATTTTAAACTTGTTAATTTAGACTTTAGAGTTTAATAAACTTGTCAACAAATTTATCAAAATTCCAAAATTTCAAACAACATTTCAATTTCTTGATTACTCAATTTTCAACCTCTAATTATTCAACCATAAGTTTCAAAAGTAATTTACATGAAATCATGATATTAACTCAATTTAAATAAAATATTTGATAAACTTCCGAGACTTTTTGCCATAAAAGTAACCAAGGTAATTGAAACTCTATTGTTGTTTCTAGATGTAATCACACAAAAAACCACCACGATGAGTTATACAGCAAATAAAATATTATTTAATTTATACTGCAAAGTTTTCAGAAACAGGCATAAAACTTGCGAGTTGAAAATTAAATTTGATTAATTTCTGGGTTGTATTTAATTATGAAATATGTATGTTGTGTGTGTGAAGTGAGGTTGACTTATGGTTTGAACTATTGTAGAAATTTGTTATTCTGATTAAAATTTGCTGGCGTTATGAAATTTATAATGTGCGTGTATCAATTTAGATTAGTGGAATTTCATGTAAATACTTGGTAAATACCTAATTATGATTTAAAATTAAAGGAATTGTGTATATGTTGCTCGTCATTTTGGAGCAAAAATTACATATTGTTATGTTCCAATATTTCTCAGAACTTCTTACATCTGATCTTATTCACTTGAAGCCAAACATCATATTCTAATTAATTCATTGACATCATTTGACCTCCTTTTTTTCTCAGACTGTAATTCGAGTTCCTCAATCAATTAATTCTAATCCTCCATATTGAATAAAAGTACATCGAAAATAGTAAAATAAAATTGCCTCAATCGATTACAAATATACACAGTCTTGATTGATTCTGATTAATATATTCTAATAAATCTCAGACATGTGCCCACAATACACACAGTGTCACACAAATTTCCTTTTCATTCAAGACTCTTCAATCACTCGTGCATTAATTAATTAGGAAACATATTTTCCTTCCTCTTGTCGCATACATTTGTCTTATGTATTTACTTAAATCACAAAATAAAGGAGGGAAGTAAAAGCATGAAAGGAAAATCAAATTACTTAAGAAGCGAGGAAGAAATGATTTTTATTTTCATAGTTCATTTGTTGATGAGGCAATATTCTTTTTTATGCCTACACTTACTTCGAATTGATATTTGTATAAGAGACATGTGGTAATGTTCTTGAATTGTCTTGTAGACTGAACAAATAAAGTAATTGAATTATTCAAAAAAAATTGTACATTTTTTCAAGAAGATTGCAGATTTATTTTTCAAAAAAGTCAACTTATACTTCTAAAATTGATTTAAGTGGTAAAAATGACCTTCATCAACCCCATCCATCCTTAAAGCTTCTTCTTAATTCTTTATAATATAATATAATCCTATATAATTTTTGTTAATTAAATGCGCAAGTCGACACATTCAAGGCAAAATTGATTAACTCATTAGAGAACATTGAGCACATATGTAAGAATGAATGAATAGATGAGTGAATGAATGAATAAATACACTGGAGTGGGATAAGAATACACGAGGTGCATGGGCTGAAAGAAAATGTAATCTGATTAAGACTTTTATGTCGTCTCGTCATGTCTCACATGAACTTCGTATTTGGTTACAATAATTTACTTAAATGGAAAATAAAAGCGATGAAGTTTTAAGGCGATGAGAAGTAAAAGGAAAGAAAAATTATCACGTGAACTTGGTGCGTTTTTCAGCTTTACTTGGAATATTGAAATAAAACGCAGATGGTCAACAAAAGAAAAATTACGTCGAGGCATTTATCTGCACACATAAAAGAGTAATCGAAGATTGCACGTGTAAAGATCAAAAGAATTTAATTGCTAATTATAGATTGAAACATTTAACTTAAAGGTCATAGAGTATTTTTCGTATGGAATCCATTTTAAATTCAATGGAAACTGAACTCATTAAACATGATGTGATGAACCATAATTAAAAATTGAAAGCAAATTAAACCTGATAATTAAGAAAATATCAAAATTTTGTACACAATATTTTTTTTAACATATAGGGCTTCTGTTTTATGACATATGCAAATATTGAATTTAGCATGAATGTTAATGAGAAGTTGATTAACATAATCCACCCAACATTGTTTTATACACCCTTCATCATTGAAATTGATATTTATTCAATGATTAATTAACACTCCTTTGAATAATAGCAGCTGTGAGCAACTTTATAACAGCTTGGTAATAATAGATTGCAGACCGTTTAGGAAATCAAGGTCACTTTTAGAATATGATTAAAGCTATACTAGTTCATAATGAAAACGGACCATACGTCCTTCATAGGAAGAGAATGAGTTAATAGTTTAAAAACTAGAAAGTAGAATATTGGGAATTGTGAGGTAAATAAAATAAAGCTATGAGCTTATATGTATGAGCTATATAAACTATATGACTACAGTCATATGCAATAAACTTTACTGCCACAAAATTTTCATCCAACTTCTATGTTTCTTTAATAAACTATTTCTGCGAAAACACATCACC
Organism: Chironomus striatipennis; assembly: GCA_026123125.1. Taxonomy (NCBI): domain Eukaryota; kingdom Metazoa; phylum Arthropoda; class Insecta; order Diptera; family Chironomidae; genus Chironomus; species Chironomus striatipennis. Next base: position 17,993,188 of record CM047394.1, on the reverse strand, counting down.
CAAAAATTCCCTACATGCTGTATATACAGCCAAAATTGCAAAAAAAGTGATCCCAAAAGTTTTAACGAGTATCCTTGCTCACATAGATTGACAGCAGGATATGAAGATTTTCAGGACCATACATCCATTCAAAATTCAACTCAACACAATATGAAAAAAAAATGAATGATGAATAAACTTCTCGGTATTAATTATCCAGTAAATTCACATGATTAAAGTAGTAAAACAATGGTAAGTCTGTCAATGACATGAAAAGAGAATTTTGATAAAAGCTTTGCATCACAACATGATGATGAAGATGGAGTGTGTAAACTAAAAAAATTAAACGAAAAAAAAGAAACATTTCAATCTGGTCTGGATTATGTGAAAGTGAGAGAGAGAGGACGAAAATGGAAAGAGCAATCATCAATGTAGAACATGCATGTTTACTTAATCTATTTTAGTAAACCAACAATACGTGCTTGCAGCACACAATATTGCAATATAACATACGTACTCACACACCTATTTTTATTTATGTACATACATATACACATGAAACATTGTACTGTTCCTAGTAATTGAATTTTATTTAATTAAAAATCCTTCTCGTTAAATGCTCGCTCTCCCCAGACAGTATTGTATGTTATTTCTCCACTGAAAATGACTGTAAATTGTTCTGTGAACCTGCAAGCTTTTGTTTTGAGACGATAAATGGGATTTTATTCCAATAGAATGTGAATGAATGAAGATAGAAAACAAACGGATTGGAATGAATTTTTGCTAAGGAGAAAGTGAATAAAGCGCATTTTAAATATTTTTAAAAACAATTTCTTTTATTTGTACCTAAAAGTTTAACTGTTGACAGTCATGATAATTTTAAGCTTCTGCTGATTAATAATTAAATGTCATGATACTTTCGGTTAATAAGAGTTACTGACAAATTTCAACCTCAATTCAGAACTTTACTTCCACCAAAAGTTATTTCATTGTTAGAATTAAAAAAATCACTCAGACGGTCTATCGAGCTACACAAAAAAGCAGCTAAAAAGAATAGAAATAAAATGAAATGAAGCAGTAGTGGCAGCAACAGTGAGAGAAGAAAAGAGGAAGCTTAAGCTTTTGATCCCATTTTTGTGCTGTGTATTTTTGTGTAAATATTTGCTCAACGTCCAACACATAACGTTGGAATATATATGAAACAATAAGAGAGAAATGATTTTACACACAAATACCATAACGCTTTTTATTGTACTTTGGATTACTGCTATGGGAATAAAAGCTACGATTTTATTACCACGGCGCTTTTTTCATTGCAGTCGCAAAAGGATTTTTTTTTTGTGAATTTCAACATGCTCTTTATATTATTGGTATTTGCTATTGTTCTTCATGTCTTCTGCAAAGCTTTTCCTCATTTTACGGATAAACTTTCTTAAATATTTTAAGCTTCTTTTTTTGTTCTGTTATGATTGCCAGTAGGAGAAAAAATTAATCTTCATTTCAACAGTTTTCGAGTGATTTACGGTGTGAATTTCTGTTTACCTTTTGCTTATTCGTGGCTTTTCCTCAAATTTTATTGTTTAACTTTCTCATAACAATCCTGATAATACCATCAGAAAATTTATCTAATTCACTTGATGTTGGTTTTGAGGATGAAGAAATTTGCAAAAATTAGTTGTTATATTTTTTTTCGTGGAAAAATTTATTGTTGTTTTTCGAGTTTGCAACAGAAATTTTGAGATTAAGATTTTAATGCTTATAATTTTTTAAAACACGGCATAAAGAAAGTTGAATTAATTATAATATCATAATTTTTCATTGAATAACAAATTTTTCTTATTTTTCAGATTGGGACACATCTTCTTAATTGGATATTTTGTGGACCTTGTATACAATTTCTAAAAACATCCACAACATTTCACAAAATGACCCTAACGGGTGTAACGTTAATTGTAACCTCACTTTTAGTCGCCTCACCAATTCTCTTCCTTATATCAGCAGCACCATCAATTCCACATAGTCGAGATGGATGTTCTCATGATGAGTGTGGAATTCATCATACCCCACCCACCGAGTGTACCGATATAATTTGTAAGAATGCTGCTGCAAGTATACAAGCAAAAATCAATTGGAAAATTGATGTGTGTAAAGATTTTAAATCATTTAGTTGCTCAAATCAACAGAATAGCTTGAGGGCTATCAAAAGTCCACAGGAAATTGCCGATAATCAAATGCTACGTAAGTTGCTTTCATTTATTTTATTTTTACTCTTCATTACATCCAATTTGTATTTTGATTTTCATGTTTCAACCTAACCATTGCCTTTTCTCTCCATTTTCATTTTATTCATTCATTCAATTCTTCTTTTGTGTACGGTCAATTCCCTTCAGTCATTCTTCATTTTATTCATCTCTTTTCTTCTTCTTTTTTGCTTTTTTTTTATGTATGGAGGGTATGAAAATGAAAAGTTGAGAAAAGTCAAGAATGGTTTTTGTATAATAGAAATAATAAAGATGAAGATGATGTTGTTAAAGATGTAGATTAAGTGTTAGGAAATACAAAAGATGACATTTTTATGCTATATGGAGCGTTTCGTCTCTTAATGCTTCTTATTATTTTGTAGGAAAAGACTTAGAATCTTTGCTTTAATGGACATATTTTGCATACCACAAAATTTGACAATATAAATGCTAAATGCTGTGAAATTGCTATTTTATTATTCATAGGGGTATAATATTTATAGATGTGGTTTAAGACTAATCTGGACAACTGTTTTGTCAATTTTGTACTAAAAAACTAAACACTGTAAAAAATGTGATCTTTTAATAGATTTTCTGGGAACTTATAAATGACAATTTATACTTAATTTCCATAATAAGTTTCCTATCCTTTATTTGCCCTTGCTGGATCTTTGCACTCGAATAAAATATCTTCAGACTTGACGCACGAGCATGTACATTAATTTCATTTACTGGGGGACCTCGATTTGAGTAATTGTTTGGTTCCGGAAAAAATCTACTCAAATCGAATTTACTCAAATCGAAATGTATGGAAAATGACCGTTAAAAAAAGAAAATTTGAATATTTGTATGGGAGCACTTTAGTTACTCAAATCGAAATTACTCAAATCGAAGTTACTCAAATCGAGGTCCCCCAGTACGCCCTTCTTGTTCCTTTGTTTCTGTTATTACATTTCTCCTACACAATTGTGTATTATACTTTATACCACCTTCAATTTTCTTGGTGTACATACTAAAAGATTTTACCTGGCAACGCAACATGAAATCAAATTGTAAATCTTTCCTTGCACTTATTCTATTTTGGGTTAGTCTTGAATTAATGACGAGAACAGGCTGGAATTAAAGCCGAGAACAGGCTGGTTTCAAAAAAAAAAATCAGAGAATTGTAACAAAAATTTACAAACATTCCAATTTATTATTTATCACCATTATTTTTGAATTAAACTGTAAAACATCTTATGCATCCATATTGACCATAGTCTAAATAGTTTTCTCGATTGCTTATAGTTAATTAGAATTAGAACCAAAGAGGTCATGACAAGCATAAAATCTAATTTCTTATTCAAGGGTCAAAATATTCACAATTTTTCTCATTTTAAATCTTCTAACGTCTTTCGTACTTTTTCGTTCTACGAGAATTTCCATTCCTTAAGAACAAATTCATTCAAAAGAGCTGAGCTTTTCTTAAATAGGCGATAATCTTTCACTTGAGACTGTTCAAGGATTTTTTCATTTTAATCAACTTCTGCTTTTCTTTTTTTTTTCTACGATGTTTTAGGCTTGAATCGAATAACAATTGATTTATTTGTTATTAGATTTTCCTCCCTGCTGCTTCTCTTTCGTATACTTGAGTGTCTCGGCATCATTCAATTTAAAATGGGGTTTTCTCAAGGAATTGATGAAAGAATAGAAAATATTTTTAGATTGTTTGTGTTGATAAATGTATCATAAAAGGTTGTTGACCAGATGATTGAGAGATAGAAGTAAGAAGAAATATTTCTGTTGTCAGCGATGTAAACAAAATGATCAAGTAAGGATTTTAAGTTCTATTCATTTTTCATTAGAAAAAAATATTTTTTAACCTAGGTATGTATACTAGTCTTGAATATTTTAAAAAAAAATAATAATAAAAGCAACAATAAATTTTAAAAGTAATTAGCAAGATTCAGTGGAGTGTGTTATTTCATGCTGGTATGTAATTTTAATTTAAAAGTTCAATATTTGTAGTAAAATAAAAATGTAAAAAAAACATAAGGATTGAGGAAATTTACACTTAAATGCTTTCTTGCCAATTAAAAACGATTTTAATGAGTTTGGTGAGTTTACATTTAAAAATCCTTTCACATTTTGGTAATTGAAATTTTTTCCAAATTCTAGAATTTGGACTTATTCAAAATTTATAAAAAAATTCTAAAATTTCATAAAACAACAATAATAATATAAAAACCAGAGTAAAACTAAGCACATTAGAACAAAAGTTTTAGGCTAACAATGTATCCCATTTCAAAACATCAAACTTCATTCTTTTACATTTTATCTACATGAAAGCATCTTACTCTTTTGACTTCATGTCTCAATAACATTTTATGATGTCTATTGTTATTACGTTCTCAGCTTTCCATTAAACATGAACCTTTTTATGAATATTTTATGCGTGAAGACAAAGCTTATTATTATGTTTTCCATGAAAAGAGATGATTTTAAAGATGATGATGATTATGTTAATATAATTAAAGATATTAAAGAAAGTTAAGTGTTTCATGTTTCTTATAAGTTGCTTATCATGATGTTTAAGTTATCGGAAGTTATTTTGAAAGATTTTTTTAAAATAAATAGAATTAAAAAAGTGCTAATAATTTTTTAAATTTTAGATTTGTTCATAATTTAATATTTTTGCACCTTTCAACAATTTAACAACAGTCACTCGTAAATCTAATTTTGATCTAACTTAAATTTCAATTTTAATGAGAATATCTGATTACACAGTATTATAATTCATTCAAAAAGGTATGAATAGATCTAGCCTACATTAAAATCTAAACAATAGCTTTGTATCCTTTTTTATACCGACATTAAAATTTGAGACTATTCACAAAACAGAAATTGAGAAGAATAAGAATTCAGGACGTGTTTTAAAAGCTTCCGATTTTATTAGGTTTTAGCATAACACAAATTTCATGCAAATAAAAACGATAAATTTATTACCCTTTTCTCTCATTGATACGCGACACTTAAACTCTTTTAGCATAAAATACCCTCCTTCGCCCATCCTTCCTCCTCACTTTTTATCGCTTATTTCCAGCTCAGCGTTTTATTAATTTCTCAATAAAATCACATTATGAGACGATTCATTCAAGTTGTTGCTGACACTGGCGCTTTATGAGCTTCCAATAGCTGCTGTCAATTTTTTTATATCCATTATTTGCATTTATTATAGAGGCGAGATGATGAGGAGAACTTTATGTATTCAAAATCGTGCTAGCGGAAAAAAGGCGTACCATTAAACTTAGGCAATAAGCAACACAGATCATTGATGATGATAAGCTTCTTTTTCTCACTTTTTTTTTTTGAACCGACAATGAGGAAAGCTGTAATGAGAAAAATTTTAAAATCATGAATTTGCAATAAATTATTTAACGAAAGTAAATATGAGGATACAGAAGAAGGTCAATTTGGATGAATAGAAAATTTTGTGCTTGATATTTTTGAGGAAATCTTGTTGTGGTTTGTCTGTGCTGTTTTTTAAGTACAATAATAATTTTTATATGAAACTGGAATTTGAACTTTTTATGAACATTAGAAAATTTTTCCTAAACAATTTTCTTATTTTTATTTTACATCCTTTAATAATATAAAAATGCGCTTCATCAATTCCTCCAAAATCATTCATCATTTCTAATCATTTTATCCGCATCAAAAACTTTTCCAAAATTTATTTATTTTTTACATTACAGAATTGCTTTCACAAAACACGACTAGTGGAGCATTTAGAAAATTGGGTAGACTTTATGAGAGTTGCCTACGTCAAGAGCTAAACTCAAGTTCAATAAGACTAACGATGGAAAAGTTGGGTGGATATATGCCGATAAATGCCTTAGGACCATCAAATGTAATGCCACTGTTGTTAAAAATGAAACAGTTTGGCGCACCACTTCTTCTGCTTGATATTTATTATGATTTAAGTTATGGAAGACGACCCCAAGTTTTATTGATCATTGACATTCCACCCGATGTTCATTATATCTTGCAAGTATGTTAAATTTATGATAATTTTATGCGAAATATTTTCTACATAATATTTCCATTTTTTCCTATTTTTTTATCATTTTAGAACATTGTTCGATTTCACACACCAAAAGCTCCATTGATAAAAGTCAATGAAAATGTTCCAAAACTTCTAGATGAAGTCCTCAAACATTTCCTTCCATCCGGTCTGTCGATTGAGCAACGTGAGTCTGAACGTCAATCAATTCATCACTTCGTTCGCGAATTGAATCAAATACGTCGAAATCATATTGATCGAGATTTCTCAAACAGCTTTGTTGTGAATAATATATCAGCTCTAATGGAATCATATCCATTTGTAAGTATTTATGATATGGAAGAAGCATTTAGCTTATGGTATAGCGCACTTTTTGTAAGATAAATGTTTTATTCACTTTGAGAGAATTAAGTGTAATTGATTCACCTGTTATTCGTGCGGTTGTTGATTTCAAAATTAAATTACGTTTTTGTTGGTGAATGTAATGAAATTTAAGATTTGAAATTGAATGTTTTTAGTTATTGTTATTGGCATTAGAATTAATGATCTTGATCATTATAATCTGTCAAAATGAATATTACAAAAGAGGTGCTATAACTACCTGCATGAAAAATATTTATCTCAACACTTGGTACCTAATTAGTATTGATCACTGCACTTTTAAATTGACTGTTTCAATTCAACTAAGTACTGCTAGTTGCCAAGTTTTGCATTTTAAACCTATATTCTTTTCTAACCTGATATTTTTTTAGTTAAAAATATATCACAATTGTATAATTTTTAACAGCTCTTACTTTTTTTATATGAATGCTGCATGTCTCTTTCTTTTTTCCATCTCTTATCCTTCTTAACATTTTTCTTTTTGCACGACTTTTATGTCCACCCACAAAAATAAAATAAAATAAATCTTTAAAAAAATTATGGAATGTTCCCAAATATAAATCCATAAAACATTCGAAATAAAAAAGGAATGTCTGAAATTTCAGCTAAATTGGTTGGAGCTATTACCGATGAACTGGAATGGTCCAATTGTGCTTAGAAGTCCAGCTTATCTGAGATCGTTAAAGACATTATTGACGTCACATCCGAATCGAATCATCCACAATTCATTATTAATGTTATTTGTGTTGAATGCTCTTCCTAATGACGTCCCAGCACCACTTTCATGTACAAAGGCAACGGTAAATATGCAAAATGATTATTTCAATTGACATAAGTATCATTATGTGATATTAGATGTGACAAGAAGTTGACAAATTATTCTTAATTACGACAGTCATTTTCCTTAATGCCACTTTCTTTAATTGCCCACAATTCACAGATGTCGCTTATGCCTGAAGCTTGCTCTTCACTCTTTATGAGTCAGTTTACTGATGCTGTTGTACGTGATGCGATTGCAAGGGTAAGTTTAACTCTTATTATTATTTCTAACCATGATAAGGGCATTTGAGGTTCAAGTAACATCTTGATTAAGCTTTTGAAAATTTCAAAAGATTTGATAATTTGGAGGCTGCAAAATTCAAACTTATCTTGATGTTAACTGTAAAAAGTATGGTAAATGTCCATATCATGACAATATTATTCCCTGAAATATTCATTGTGAAGTCAAATCACGTGGTTGATGGGGTGGAGGCAAAAAAAAGAAGGGCAAAAAGTTCACTTTAACAGTATATATAGTTTCTATGATGCCGCTACATAATATTACATTAGAGATGACTTTTATTCAGTTACTTTACTTACTTTACTGTGTAATCGAATAAATTAGTATCATGGAAATCTGAAACGAACAAAAAATGCTCAATGGATATAAATATTAAAGCACTAATGTCAATTCGCTGACGATAGTCATTTCTATGACCACAAAATACTACATATATTCACCACACGCATTTTATATTCTCACAATGTCAAAGCCATAATGATAGATAAGTAAAATTTATGTTTTTCGATTATAAGCACTTTTTTCCATGCCATTGGCTACGTTTCATTTCCTTTTTTCGTGCATTCTCATTTCTCTTCTCACATCTTGCCAAAAGCTATTTCAACATATAAAAAAATATATATATAAGAGCAAAATAATATCAAGTTGAGGTAGCAAAAAATTTATATTGCATAGATGTTGTGGATGTATTGATGTGTGTTATGAACAAAATCAACAGTTGCTGGTGTAAATTCAACAAACAGAAATGATAGCAATATACAAGAAAATAAAATAGAATGGAAGGAAAATTCTTGCTTATCCTATGAAAACAAAAAAAAGAAAGTTTGTTTGCTAGTCATTGATATGAAGCTTTGAGATATGTAGATAAGACGCATTCTATCTTAAAAACTCGTTTTTATTGTTTTGAAAATTCACTACTTACATTTTGTGATTATTAAAGCTCAAAACAGGTTTAGTGAGCCTAAGTTTATCTGCCTTATCCATACATCAACTTATCAGCAGCAATAAGTTTAAGTCACCACCTACTCAATTCCAATATTATAAAACTTATTCTTATTTATTGAAACAAGCTAAAAACTGCTCAGAGGATGAAAATCACAAACAGAAATGGAAGCACAAAAATAAATTGACGATCTTTTTTTGCTGTTCGACCATTTTCAAGTTCAATAAACATCATCCTCCTTTACGCGTTCCTTTTCCTATTTATTTATCTTTTTTCAAGTCGTTCATTCAATACCATTCAATAGAAAAAAAGCAGAAGCGCAAAGACCTTGGCAAGAGCCATAAAAATTTATTAATTTTATTGAGAAACGCTAGAATCACTCTCATTCTTCTTCCATCTCCCACACTCATGTAGTATTTTCTTTATGTTGAATGGATGGAAAGTACTCGTTTTATTGCCCTGTCGGGATCATACATTTGTAATGGTTCATAAAATCGAATGAAGCACGTTTTCAGTAAAATTCTTTCGTTTTTCTGTTTTAACATTTTTTCTATTGTGCGTCTTTGCTTGTGTGTGTGGGTGAGATTTGTGCATGTGTATGTGAATAATTCAATTCTTTTATTTCTTTTACATTGTGTAAGGTCTTATGGTTGAAAATATAATAAAATGAGTGAATCCAGATTCTGATAACGCCATAAAAATTTCTCTTCTTTATTTCTTCCGATTTCTTTTTCTTTTTACCTCAATAAGGAAAATGCGAATTTTTCGGCAAATACAAATACGATTATTGGATCATTTTGAGTACTTGGGAGGGTTTTATGCTGAAATCATTTAAATTAGATTTTTTCTGTATGCTGGATGCACAGATTCCATTGTTGAATCAATCAATTGTTTATTTTTAAGCTTCATCCTCTTTGTTTCTATTTGATTGCCAAAATATCGATCAACTTGAATTTATGGCTTCATAAATTGTCAAAAGAATATTTTAACAAATAAATAAAATTTTATGCATTTTCGTAGTGCAATTTTTAATTTATAGGATGTAGGGTCATTTTGTCGATGTGTGAAGAAGTTAAGAAATGGTCACGTATAACCTTGATGATTTGATAATTTATTGAGGCTACAAATTAATTTTATTGGTTACGATAGATTTATTGGTTGATTAATAGGACAATATAAGTATCTAATGGTTATATCTATGGACAGTAAGCTATTGAGTTTATTGAATGAGTTTGTAATAAAATAAATATAATCTTTACAATTAGAAGCATATTCCATTTTAGATAAAAAAATTGAATTTTTCGCATTCCGAAATGCGCTTAATACACCAGTTCAATAATCCAATTCATAACCACTATCCGAATTTGAATGCATGTTGATTTACAACTGCAATATTGTCCCATAAACTATAAATTAAATAAACGAGATTGAACTTTTGAACTGTGCATTGAATTCGTATTTCATAAAGTATCAAAGACCATTAAACTTGCTCATCCTGATCACATACGCATTTTAGAAAATTGGCTTAAAAATATTATCCATAAATCATCTCAAACACAATGAACATTAAATTATAAATAATGTGATTTGATTTTCAAGTGCCGTCCCGCACACATCACATTCTGTTTCCATTTCTTATCATTTTCTATTACATCATGCGTGCGTGTGTATGCAATTTAATGTTGATTCAAAGACATATAAATGCTCATTGACATTGATATGGATTACGCCAAATATTTCTTCTTTCCATTCAATCCGATGTTGCTTTTTTTATGGATGTAGGCTTTTCATAGAAATTGTTTACGATCTTTGATTTTAAATTGAACTGAATCGAATGGAAAGGCTTTATCACCTACTGTGAGGAAAATTTATATTGAAAAGGATTCGCACACTTAGATACTTAGTGATGGTAAAAAAAATATATATCAAAGAGAGATTTTGAGGAAGGAAAGGAAAAAAAGGCAAGGCAAATACGAGAAGAGATTTTGTAATTTATCTAATGATGATTAATGGTGATTAATGGGATGTTGCAATGATTAATTTTCATTCTGATTATTTATGGAACCGTAAATTCAATATTTTACTTTTTTGATTGACTTGATGTTTTGGTGTTTGAAAATAAGTCCGCTTCCATTAAAGCTTTATTTTCTTAACATGCAAATTTAAAAAATAAATTTTGTTTAAAATTTTTAAAAAAGAAAAAAAAAATAGTAAAAATTTAAGTAAAAATGAAAAAATTTTAACTTTAAAATACTTAAAACACTTAGTTGTAGAGCGACAGATTTTTTATACATTACAAAACTAGTGATAAGTAAGTTATCATTATATTTTGAAATAGTTACGCTTATTTTCATTCTCGTATGAATAATTTTTATTACTCATTATTGTACTATAGGAACTTTTTTTTTCTTATGAATAATCATTATTGTACGATAGGATAAAGAGTTTTTTGAATATAATACTTAAACGATTTTTTTTAATTGAATTTCGATATGATAAATCAAATGATAAGTTTTAAAATTCAATTTAATTTATTTTACAACAAATAAGACAAGATCGTCACAAAAATTTTGATTTGTGGGTAACACCCCTACCCTTTTCGAAAATTTATTTAAGTTAGGTTTTTCTGAGAAAATAAAAATCAAAAAACCCCTTCAAATTTTCTAATTATGCCCCTAATCATTAGTAATAAAAAATAATGATATCATGATCCAAACGAGATCTCGCTAGATAATATGATGTTTTACTGTAGCATCATTATTCAGTTTGATTTTGTACTTTAATGAATTAAGAATTAGTTTTTGAAATTTAAGAATCTTTTTAAGGTCTTTCCATGGATGGTCTTACTGAAATTAAACCACCTGAAAAACCTAAATTCAAGGTATCTGGATGGACTACATCGCAATATTTGATTCTGGGAATAATAATACTTCTAATCATCCTTTGGATCATAAAATTATGCTGTAAAGGTGTAAATTTTATTGATGTTTGCAATTGTTTGAAAAGGTGTTGTTGCTCAAAATCCAAAAGAAAAACTGAACCAGAAAATTTAAATGAAGTTATTTTTATCCAAGAAAATGATCAAAATATAATGAACTCAGTTCCACTTGGAAATAATGAAGTTATAGTTCTAGATTGTGGAAATCAAGTTTTGACAGATGAAAATATTCATCAATTTTTGGGTCAAAATGGAACTTTGAAGCATAAAAAGTCAGACTTACAGGAAGAAAAACCGATGTTGTATGGTGTGAAAAGTGATTTATTGTTGAATAAGAATTATTCATAAGATTATTTTAAAAAATTAAGTTCTATTCAATAAAAAGATTAATTTTGATATTATCCCATTCAAAGATCCTAAATCATTTAACATGGATAAAAAATTCTAAAAAAATGCAGAATAAAATTTAGAACAAAAAAAAAACACAAAACTTCAAAATGAAAATTTCTGGAACTAAAATTACTATTAAAATTAAAAATTACTCACCATATGATTCAAACATCCATAAAAAATTTCAAAATCATATTATGATCTCACTCCTCATCAAAAGCGAACAACTCATCTAAAAATCATTCCGTAAAATATTAAATTAACAAAACGTGTTTCATCATCAGCATTAGCAGTAGAAAAGGAGAGAAAAAAAAACCTTTTCCTCAAAACTAATTCAATTATTCTCAATGACAATATCTTCCATTGAAAGTTTTGAAGGGATCAACAACAAGAGATTAAGCGACCACGATAAAAAGAAAGATTAGTTAATGAAATTACATAAAAGACTTCAAACTTTTTTAAGATAATGACTGTTACTAATGCAAAGAGTTTCAAATTTCTTCTATTAAGTTGATATGAACTTGGGGGGAACTTTATTAACAAAGTTTGTGTAACGTGGAATATGCTACTGATAAACTGGAGGATGCAATGCTAAACTCTTTAGATTATTATGGAAAGAGATGGTAATAAAATTTAATGAAATTATTATGAGAATGGAGATTTTGTCAATTTAGTGTACGTGGAGTTTTATGATTATTAAATGAATAAGGTTTTATAAAAAGTAAAAGTAATCATATTGAATAAATATTTTGTTAATATCCTATTCCAAAAATTTCATAAAAAATTTTTACTTTTAATTTGATTAAAATTTTGTCTGTTTATTAGATTTTAATTAGTAATTTAATTATTCGGTTTATTTAGGTATTTAAAAAAATATTTAAAACCAGTCATTTGAATTTAAATCTATTTTTTATATGCTTAGATTTTAACAAGGTTTTAATTTATTTTTGTGAAATAAATATTTTTATGCTAATTAATTTTAAGCTTTTTAGTTTTTTTTTTTTGCATTATTATTATAAATATTTTGCATCAGTGCGCGGGGTTTTGCAAATGTTAATCATCATCATTACACTGCATCGAACAAAAAACATGAAAATATTTTCACAATTATAATTGAATAATTTTATTTTTGAAAGAAATAATATGAAATTCATAAAACCATAAACAGAGATTAGCAGAGCTTAAAAACACAAGCTCTAAATTTATAACACATTTGTGCCAAATGCAATAAAAAATTCCTCTTTCTAACTCCACTCACGGATCGCATAAAATATTAAAAATAAAATTATGAATATTATAAAAATATCAAAAAATTGAATTTATTTTTTTTTTGAGTCGTTTATTTTTAAACCTTGTATTTGAGAGAAAGACAATAAAAAAAGGAGTGAAAATCTCTTACCTAATATCCATGAAAATATCGTAACTTTTAACTCTCGCTCTATCTTCATCCCACATTATACACATAAAATATCCTAAAAAGAAATAAAAAAAGTAAGGAACATGTATGAAACGATATGACATTGTTAAAATATTTTCACGTACATACATTTCATTCCCTAAGCTTAAAAACGAGACGAAGAAAAACATTACAATACAGCTTAACACAACATTGAGTTCATGGTGATGTTTTTAAAATTTTTCTTTTATACCTGATTTTTTTTATTTTGCAAACTTGATGTTATAAAAAGAGGTAAATATAACTTTAGACTTAGGCTCTTTAAGAATTAAATTAACGGTTTAAAAAAAATTAATAAGTTGATTAATCAGCAAATCTTGCAATCTCTCGAAATTAATTTCGTGTGAAAAATTTAAAAATTGTGCCATTGAAAATTATTATTTTTTTTTTTGAAGCAATTCTTTAATTTATTAAAAAGTAAAAATTGAGATTTTAGTTTTGAACGAATAAAATGCTTTTAACTTCTGCAAACTATAAAATTACCTATTTTACTAGCAAACCTAGTCGAACATGTACTCTGAAAAAAATATACAATACAAAGATACAAAGATACAATTCACGTCGAAAGTTTAAATCTTCCGTGTTCAACTTACAATAGTTTAACTTATCACATTGATTTCATCAGACACATTTTATTGCAAGTGTTAATTATTATTAAAGATTAAATTAATTGAAAAATAAGAAAAATGAAATTTTAGTTTGATTGAAACTATTTTAATTGCTGCTTCAATTTTTTTTTAATTAAAACAAAACTGTAAACGAAGATAAAACAATACGTGTCAATAGTTTTTAACAATAAAAAAAATGTTCAATTATTTTGTTTCTATTAAATACTATTAACGTAAGCATGAATTCTTGTACTTGAAACTTTTTTGCCTTCTCTATAAAAGTTTGACTCCCCAGCATACTCACCAGATGGAAAAGCTACTTTTGGGACAATTTTTTCATCTAATGTTATTCCATATGCTGAATAATTTTTCTAAAATTGAAATTAAATATTAATTTTAAATATTTCTAAAGAATCTAGTAGATTTTGACAAACAGCTATAAGAGGACAATTTTTAGCAATATCTTCAGGAAAATCAGAGTTCTTTACTGCATTTGGATAAAAAGTCACTTCCTTAGTAAGATAGTCACAAAATGGAGAAGGTTTAACGCCATAGGATAAATATCTGTACTCCCCTCCTTAAAATAAATTAAATCGTTAAAAAAATTTATCAAACTTATCACAAGTCTAAGATTATTCATCAAAATTTTCGTACCTTGTTTTTTCAACAGTAGAAATTCAACTTTAAAATCATTTCCAATCGGAATTTTTAAATTTACATTACCAATTAAAGCTCGAGTTTTGTTTACTTTTGCAACTTTTATATCAAAAAATCCAATAGCATCAGTATTAAGTATTACCTCAAAACGATCCAAAATTATTTCAAAAAAATTATTTTTTGAAACGAGGAAGCTCTGAAATTTTTTAAAATTTTAAATTAAATTTTATTTAAATAAAAAACTAGTATCAACGTGGTCACTCGTGACCGACGAAAGCGCATTTTCCGCGATCAGTAAATGCACAAAGAATTAAAACCCCAAAAGTCCAAAGCCAAATATTTAACTATAATCATTCTTTATTTACCCAAAAATTTAAAATTGACTAAAAAAATGAATGAAAAACATTATACAATTTAGAATTAAAAAAAAAAGCAAAAAAGTATTTTAGTCTCGGGCTAGGTTTGAACCCATGACTTTTATGGTAGGAGCTGCGCACTCTACCACTTAGGCCACTGATGCCCTTTTTTATAAAATGTTAACGTGACATTTTAATTATTTATAATGATGAAAATTTTTTTAAAATAAAAAAAAAATTATTTTTCAGAAAATTATATGAAAATATTATAAAATTTAAAAAAAAAAACGCTCGGAAAACTTGGAAAATTCGTGAAAATGAAAAATTATGACACAAATAAATAATAAATGTTATAAGAAATCAAAAAAAAAAAATAAAAAAAGCAAAAAAATAACTTGCTGGAGGCTACGATCGAACCACTGACCTCCACGGTATTAGTCGCACGCTCTACCACTTGCGCCACTACCGCTCATTTTTATGAATTTTCATTGTGACAATTTAGTTATATAAAAAGCGTGTAAATATTAATGAGTTTTTTTTTATATAAATATAAGTTTTTATAATTTTCACAAAATTTTCCGGAAAAACTATGAAAAATTCATAAAAATAGAAAACTAAACAACTAAAATATCAAAAAAAAAAAAAAAATAAAAAAATAATTATCTATGAAAATTGTATGAAAATATTGAAAATTTTAACAAAAATCGTCGGAAAAACTCGGGAAAATTGTGAAAATGGAAAATTATGACATCATTCAATATTATATGTCATAAGTAATCAAAAAAGTATCAAAAAAAGCAAAAAAAAAAAATTGTCATCGGTGGGATTTGAACCGAGGAAGGCTGAGATTTTGAAAAGTCAACATTTTAGTGCATTTGACCACACTAACACATACAAAGAAATGGCATTTTGACACTTTTTACGCTAGTTCCAGCAGAGGAAGTGACCATTCGTGCTGATTTTTTCGCCAGCTCTAGCCAGACATACTACACACATTTTAAGCCAAAAACCGCATCAAAAAAGCTTAACCCTGAGGAGGAGATGCGATGACAGACAGACAGACGGACGGACGGACGGACGGACAGACAGACGGACAAAGTGCGGACAATAGCGTCCTTTTCGCAAGAGGAAAATGCGCTAAAAACAAATGTATTGAACATAATTACTTTTATAGAACCACCAAATATAAAGCCAAATTGTAAATAAATTGACACACTTTGTACTTTCTAAGTATGTGTTCTGATTACAATTTGACTTGAAATGTGAGGAATTGAAATTTACTTTTGCTCTATTTATATTGCTCTATTTATATTATTTTAAAGTAATAAAATATCATGTGCAAAATGATAAAAATCTTAATAAACTTTATCTAAATCAGTGTTATAGTGTATGGCATACACGAGCTAGAACTAAAGGAAATGCAATAAATTTTACAATTCGTTATTAGGTTTAATGATACCTTTGTTTGACAGTTGATTGAAATCTAGCATTAAAATCTTTTATTATCTTTCAACGAAGGAGATAACATTTTGTAAATATTATTCAAGAAACAGCTTCTTCCTCTGAACACGTGGAAGCTAAAATCGTGGGAAAAAGTTCTCAATTCGATTCTCAGTGTACAGAGAGAAAAAGCTCATAAACCTCTGTAAAGAGAGAGAAAAAGAAGGGAGAAAATAAGATCAAAAAAAGTGTTACGTGTGTTGCAAAAATTATAGCTTACGATGAAATTAAATGTAGCGTGTTGGAAATACATTTTTATATATCTTCTAATCATATTCTTAATGTTATGTGAGGAGCACGTTTTTTGTTTATTATGAGCTTTTTTGCCACTCTCAATATACATACAACAACTGTTCTTTATTGCTGTTTACTAGTTTCTATACTTTGTTACTGTTAACATCGAAAATTAATAAAAGAAGCTAAATAATAATAAACACATGCTGGTGCGAGGATATTGAATTTTTTTTTTCTATCGTATCGGAACTGATGATTATTGGATTTTATTTAATGCAAATTATTTTATTGATTCTGATTACAATTGCGTTAAATTTTCTCGCTTTTATCTCTTAATTTTCAATTTCATAAATATCTTTGTGTAACTTCATTAAATGTACATGAACAGTGTACTAAAGGAATTTGTATAGAAACATCAGTGGACATACGCTTTACACAAATAAATGCAAAATAATGAAAGCATTAACAAAGACTGACAACAGACAAGAACAAAAACCATTCATCACGTTCACATTATCTCATTACGAACATCTCTCTCGACATTCTATTTTTCTAGTGTTATGTTAGGAGTAGGATTTGGACGTTGATGGGCTGATTGTGTTTGTGGTTTTGAATGTGCTGGACTGATAAAATATGAAAGTTTTTTGGGGTGTTTTTTATTATTTATGAACATTTACTTCATTCTAAATTCTGTTGAAATGTTTTTAATTTTTGACGCTTTGACATTTTTCAATAGAATATGAAATGAACATTTGGATAAAGTTGACATAAATTCCTAAAATCTCAGTTAAATCAACCAACGCGCTTCTTATCCTTCACTAATAAATAATTATCAATGCTACCTAAAATGATCCATTCTCAATTGTTTCTGTCTATATTCTAAAAATTTGTAATTTAAACATTTACTAAAAATGTTTTTGCCAGTTGCAGAATTAATTCTTCATTCGTGCTTTTTGTGATGGCATGAGAAATTAAATGAATAGGTTTAGCATGGTAATTTTCATTCCTACTTTTTTTCATTCTTTAATCATGACAAGTGCTCAACAGCAGCAGACATGGCAGAAAAAATGAACTTTTTCTTTTTTTTTAATTTCAAATTTGCGTGTAAATTTCGATGGCAAAATAAAAACAAAGGAAGAAGGAAATCATGATGTCGTGATCTTAAAGCATCAATTAAATTATTCCATCACATCCTGAACATTTTATTTGTATGTGAACAATTTTTTCTAGTCTCCACTTCATGACTTCATGCATGAGATGGTAAACATCTGAAATAACATCATCATGCAAACATTCTATCGTCTATACATGGAGAAGTATAGATTCGATATCCATATGTACATCAAGGATGAACTTTCCTTTTCCATCTCCATCTCTCTCGTTTATTCGAATTTTCTTTTTTTCTCTCATTTAATTTGTTAAATTATCTGGCAAGAACTTCATAAATTATTCATTTATTTTTTGGGATATCAGTAAACAGTAAGATGAGATAAGAATGAATATTGTTGACATTGGCATAAACAGAGGCTTCATGAATCTCAGTAAGGAAATATTTTCATCTGCTCTGATGTTGAAATATTTTTTAAAAGACATTTTTCAAAGCTAGAAAGTAAGATTTAAAACCAATCTAGTTTGTATACAAAAATAAAGATTTTGAGGATAAAACATTTTTGAGCATTTTCAATGCCTAAATGAAAAATAATATGCATTGATTAATTTTTCTCAGTAAAAATTAGTTAAAGAATAAGAAATATGGCTGAAAGCTCTAATAGGCTTGGCATTTGTATGATGTATGAAAAGCAAACAAGTTTATGCATGCAAAGAGAATAGAAAAGATGTGAAAATGAAGGAGGGTAATTTGAAATTTTTATCTTCATTTATTCCTGTGTTGAACTGTTTGGCATTTGAAAACAGCAGCTAAAAAATTTGCATATAACAACATCATCATCTCAGCATGCTTTTTGTTTTATAAAAGTTCTTATTTCAGAAGATTATGAAGACACATTTTATGCCGAGCATAAAGAACAGACATCATTTAAATAATAAAAATAACAAAATGAAAATTAGCAAGAAATATAAATTTTTCTTCAGGATATGTGTGCAGATTATGTTTTTGAGAATATTTCCCCTTGAAGCCACAAAATTTGCTTTAAATTTTGTTAAAATATAAATTTAGCAACAAGTTGGTACTTTGAAGCTTAAAGACAGAATGAAAATGATTCAATTGTATAGAAATAATTGTGAAATTTATTTTAATAAGCATCAAGATAGTCAGCTCCAATTTATTTTGGAATTTAATTGCTTGTTAGAGTGAGAAAGAATTTTTCAATTAACAAAATTGCTACAGGCGACAAAAATTCTTTTGCCTTGTGTAATGTTATTCTTGGAATTTTTAAACATCTAATTGGTTTTATCAAAATTGTATCGCCTAACTAAAAAGCGGAGTTTGGATGAAAAATGGATTTGGAATCTTCATGAAAAATGATTGCAAAAAATTCTTTGAATTTTTTAAAAACTGTAAATTTTAATTAATTTTTGTTGATTAATATTGAATGGCTTCCAATTGAAAATACTTTAAAAAAATATGGCCAAAATGTTTCAAAACTTTAAATTATTCATGAATTTCAATCACTTGACTTTACTCTTTTGAAAAACATTTACAATAAATTTATAACAAACAAAACATGCTACACATCAGGAATCTTAAACAATGTTATTTACATGAAATATATCCTGTGTCATTGATATTAATTACATCTTGATTACATCCATATTTCATAACATTATTTTTAGGTCAAATATATCATGATCAAGTCTTTCAAAAACGTATGTTTTCACTTTATAGCTTCTTAATACAATCTATTAATTGATATATTGTGAGAAATTGAGACATACAAACTTACCAACCTTAATGTAATTTCGAATCTACACAAACATACATTGTAGCTATAGATATAAAATTCTTAAAATCCATTACATATCAGAATATTATGTCAAAATTGATGAATATAGATTTCAATAATTTTCCTGACATGTCATGCAGAATGATGATGATAAAGGAACTACCCTACGAAAATTTTAGCCAGATTTTTGCCAGACATGTTCTGTCTGTCAGATTAATGGAAGAATAAGCCAGACTTTTGAAAGATTTTTTTTCTTGCGTTTTTCGTGCAAAAATCGTGTATCAACTTTTTACATAGACACACGAAAATACAAGAATTTTGGAAGAAAAACTCAAGGAAAAAATCTGTCGAAAATCGGGCAAAATTCTAGCAGATAATTGCAAGATTTTTTCTGGCAAAAGTCTTAGATGGAAATTTGTCCGATTTTCGCAAGAATTCATCCGACAATGCCAACTTAATTTTTTCAAAAAAAATCTTGCACCTTCTTGCAAAAGTCGTTTAAATATCTTTCCAAAAAACCAAGCTTATAAATTAATGGTCGTGAAGAATAATTTGCTCTAAACATTAAAAATTTTGATCTATTCAACTAATACAAACGAATGGACACATTTTTATAGAGCAGTAATGTGAGAAATAATATTTAGGTAGCATTTCAAATTTGTTACAAACAAATACTCAAGCAAATGAAACAGCAGATAAGATTATTATTATTTTTATTTTTTATTATGGTCCATATTATTAACTAAAGGACCTTTACTTTTCCTTTTTTTTTTCCTCTTGCGAACAGCAGATAATAGTGTTCTTTTAATTTTTTAAGATGGAACAAAAGTTTAATTAGGCACTTTTTAGAAAAAAATTTTCAAATTTTCAAAAATTGCAATCGTTCATAAGTTGAAACGATTTTTAATAATTTATGAGAAATTGCAATTTTTTTCTCAAAACATAACAAAAATTAAAACAAAATCTTTTTTATAATTTATAAAAAAGCTATTTTTTTAAATTGCTATGTTATAAAAATTTTAAAAGTATGTTAAAATGGTTTGAATTTTCTTTTATTTTAAAAATTAATTAAAAAGTTTAAGCATTATTTGTTTTATTTTAAAATTATAAAATTATTGAAAAACGTTAAAATATTCAATTCTGAGTTATGTGCAACTTAAATATGTCTTTTCGCCACTCTGAAAATATATCATTTCAGACAACAGTGGAGCAGCGGATAACTCAGAGGTACAAGGAAAACACAACTTAGCGGGCAACGGTTCGAATCCCAAGACAAAATCTGGCAGAAATCTGGCGAAAATCGGATGGATAAAAAAATAAAAAAATAACAGCGCTTGTGAAGTATAAAAAAAATTTGAAAAATAATTTTTTTAAAAATTCGACAAAAAAAGTCTGGCAAAAATCGTCCAAAAATCGTATGCAAGTCTGGCAAAATTCCATGCAAGTCTGGCAAAAATCGTATACAAGTGAAACTTGTGAACGATTTGTCTGGCAAAAATCGCCCAAAAATCTGCCCGACAAAATTTGTCTGGCACTGTCTTTGTTGATTCGGGCATTTTCGTGCAGTTAAGGAATTTGCTATATGGAGAATCTGGCAAAAGTCGTTCATTTGTCCGAGTCTGGCAAAAGTCGTATGACCAATGTCTGGCGAAATCGGACAAAAATCTGGCTAAAATTTTCGTAGGGTAGCTTGAAATTTGAATTGAAATAAATTCTTGAAATTCATGAAGTTTTAGATTCAAAATTTTGAAAATGAAGAGTTTTGAATTTCAAAGTTAGTAATGTCAAAAGAAAATTTTCATCTGAATCAAAAATTCAATGGTAATTCCAGCAACAATCTCTCCATAACATATGTTTCTAAAGTAACTCAAAGCCAACATAATATCCTTAAATTTATCATAAATTAAGAGTTTTTGAAAATTTAAAAGTACATAAATGAAAATTCTCAGTATCAGTAATTACCATTTCTCTATAGCTGTGCTTATTATTCATCATACTGTTGTTATTAACAACGTTGAAAGCAAAAAGTTCTTCCATAACTTGAGTGGAGATTCATATACAATCATATACGATGAAAAATAGAGCACATAATTTAATTTCCAAAGCCATTGCGGTCTTTATTCAGTAGAATTAGTTCGTAGAGGATGAGTTAATATATTTCTAGATGAACTTATAATGTTTCAAGTTTGTGGCTTAAAGAACACAGAAAAATATTATCTATTGCGAGGGGAAGCATAGAGATATACTTTAAGTGCCTTCTTGGATTATTAACTCTTTATGCTGACTTTTTGAAATGGTTTGATACCTTGAGAATCTATTTGGGCATCAATTTGTTAAAAAATATTTTGTTTTGCAAAAAAAAAAAAACAATTTTTTTGAATAAGGAATCGGGAAATTTTAATTAGGCATCAAATTGAAATTGGAATCTTTGAAGTTTATTTTATAGTAACTTAAAATTGTTCCTCGACACTTTCATATTTATTAAAGTCTTTAACAATCAATTATAGAAAAAAATGCTCTCCATGCAATCTCTCTACCCTATTACTGTAACAATAGCAATCTATTAATCTTCACTACTTCTATATTTTTCCTTTTCTCTTTCCATATCCTTTAATGTTCAGTCGAGTATCGTATTTGATTTACTAAAGGCTCATCTAAAGCGAGCACCGAGCCTTAGGGGAGCTGGTAAGTATTAGTAATGACAAAGCTATGACAATACATCTGTAAGAAGTGTCTACAGATTAATTGAAACAACAATTCCATTCATTATGTTTTTCCTTTTTCTCCTTTATCTAGCATTAGTTCGTTTAGCTTCATTGAAGATGCAAGCTGAGCCATGGCCACCATTTTATAATATCACAAAAGCACTTTCTCGTCTAAATGAGGTAAAATGATATACGTTGATATGAAAAAATATTTGACATAGGAGACATAATTTTTGTTCCTTAATCCTATACTCAAGATGAAAATGATCCTTAGGATTAATTCATGCCTACACATTTCTACCATTATACATTCTCATTTTCTTACATCATTCTAATTTATAGCTAGAAATAACTTCAGATAATTGGTTCGAGAATGTTTTAAGGATTTATGAGCAGCGAAAAACATACACTGTGATGGAGAATGTTACAAATGATAGTCAGACTTGGGCATATCCGATAATTTCTAGAGCATTTTATGATCCGCTCAGCCATAAAATTGGTGCGTATTACTTTTTCTTAGCAATTATTATGTGGAGATTTATCGGGATGAGTTTAATTTTATTTTGTCAATCCAGGCTGCTTTCCTTAATGTTATACAATAAATGCGTTCTTAATTGATTAGAGCAGCTACAAATTTAAACTTTTATCTTTCCTTTTGACTTCCGTCTTCGCATTTTTTGTGTTCATGCCTTTGTCTATTATAACGTTAAATTACTCTCATGGCTATTTGAGTGTAAAAGCAATAATAGGAACTGAAAATGTCATTTTCTCTTTTCATCTTACAGTTGTGCCATTATCATTAATTCTCGTACCATATTTTCATCCAAACCTCCCGCCATATTTACACTTTTCAACTGTCGGCATGACAATTGCAAAAGAGATTTTACGTTCAGTTACGAAAGCATTTGAGGATAAGGCGATGCGATGTGTACCAACAGCTGTGGAAGTATTTTCAAATTCAAGTCGCATGGAGCTTTTGATAACGTCAGGCGGTATGCAAATTGCATATCATTCGATGTTGGCATTAAATGGAATGAAATCCATGGCTCGTCTACCCGGACTTAATCTAAGCTCAACTCAAATTTTCTTCCTTGTAACCGCGCAAGAGCTGTGCTCAAAATCACAATATGAGGGAGTCGAGACAGAATCAGAAGATTTTCATGACATGTAAGTTTATTCTATATTCATTCTCACATAACCATACATACATAACGAATCTCGTATGGTTGTGCATCTTTTTTTACTTCAGACCGAAATGATATGCTATAAATCTATCAAAAAATTTAATGCTTGCTTTGGTATGATATTAACCCCTTTTTTCTTTTCTTCTTTCTGTCTTTTTTTCCTTCTCGTTTTCAAAGTTTATTTTGGCTTATAGCTCAAGGCGGAACCGCCAGTCAACACTTTCAATGTCAATATGGTACGGCTTTTCGTCTCATACAAAATTGTGGAATCTGGTAACGAGTGATGATTGATGATAACAACATTCATACTTTTTGTTCTTCTCTACTTTGTTCATACTATTTTTATATTCCCTTGCTATACACCGAAAAGTATACGTATTGTTTGTACTAATAGAATATGAGTGAGATGTTATGCTAAAATATTTTTCATCGTCATTGTGATGAGCAAAAGTATTCTTGTTTGTTAATACAGGGTTGATGGACATGCTGACTAAGGGCATCAAAAATTAAATATATCTCAATTGGGTTCAAAATTTCCAAACATTTTATTTTCATCATTGACTTTGAAGTTATTGTCACCAACCCTGCATAACTCAACTTTAATCTATGTTTTTTCTTGCATTTAAAAATTTTTTTCTCTCTCGTACTAAAAATTTTTATATTAAAATTTATGACTATTAAGGAAGAAAAATGAGAGTATTAATAAAACATGATGAGGGAAAATTAAGATTTGTGACAATACTCGAGATTTATAGATTGTCTCTTTTATGTTCATGTATCATCCTGTCTCATCCCTGTTTAAAATTCATGAAATTTTTCAAAACTACGTGTATTTTTTTATGTCAGTTTTAAATTAAATGTGGAACAGTAAAGCGTAGATGATGCTGTAGTTTTGTAATTCTTCGTACGACAAGGAGGATTTTCTTTTGTTTTTAATGAAATATGTAAATAATTTTTTTTGCATTATTTTCAACAATAGTGTGCTAAATTAATGAGGACACTGCTACACAATTGCATGAATAAATTGCATCATCTTCTTTTTGGTTAATTGTAAATTTTCTAGAGTCAATGATGGGTTTAAATCTAATTTCAAGCTCAGAATATTTTGGTTAAATGTTGAGAGTTTAAAATTCCAATAAATATCAGAATTAACAAGATTATATTCCCAAATGAGATGAGATGCAATGAGTATCTATCTGCTCGCATTAAGATGAAATTATTGTTTTAGTTTGAAGGTGAATGATACCTTGAATATCTTGTCCTTTGGGATCAACAATTTATTTAAATTCAGTTGTATTGCTTCAGTGCTCACATTTAAATTTTATGTTGGTTTTTACAAGCAAAAGTTCACCAAAATAGAAACATGAAACCATGCAAGTTTATTTAAAATTCGTTCGAATGAATTCAAATCTTTGTGATGAAAAAGTAAGATACGGTAATCTATCCTAAAGTAGGGTTTCTGATTGCGGTTTTCGCAAAACCGCATAACCGCATTTTTTGGCCTAAAAATGCGGTTTTTAAAAAACCGCGGTTATGGGTAAAAAACCGCGGTTTTAGAACTTTTTATACTAAAAATTTAGAAAACTTACAAGAAAAATTTTTATGAAAGTAAATTTTTTACTTTATTGTTATTTTTTGTTTTTTTCAAACCCAATATTAACGAAAAATAAAAAAAATATTGAAATTTGTACGAACAAAATCATCAAAAAATTTTTGTACAATTTTTCAATATGAAATAATTGGCAAAGAAGACATTTTGGTCCACATGTTATGGTCTTATGACTTTGATCGGAGATTGCAGTTTACGATTATTCAAACTCTTGCCTGAAAAAAATCACTGAATTTCCAGATATGTCCATCTGATTTCAAATATTAAAATTTGGACACTTTTTCAATAGTAAGCGTTGAAGAATTTCAATTGTTTTTGTTTAAACAAATTAAATGAATTTAATTTATACTAATAAGCAGCTCAAGATATTGTAAAACTTCTTCAAATAAATGAGCTGCAAAAAATTTAATTTTTCCCAAGTTTTGGGTGCAAAAGTCGTGAGAATATTTGTTTTTTTTCTACAAAACAACATTTTTTGTACAAATTTAAATATTTAAATGTCAAGACGTTTTTTAGTGCTTTATGCTGCAAAAATAACTGTTTTCAAGATTGAATAAAAAAAATATAGAAACCAAATAAATTTCTGGGAAAAATTTGGGAATTCAACATTGCTTCCAATGAAAGTTACAGGCCATTAAAAAAAATTTGTTTGCTTTGTACAAATTTCAATATTTTTTTTACCCTAAATTAGATCAAAAAATTAAAATTAAAATTTTTTATCTCAATCGAAATTTTTGGTTAGTTTTTTTTAAGATGAAGTTCATCAAAATTTAAAGATTTGTATAGGAAAATTCGAATTTTGAATTTTTTTTTGAAAAATTTCATATATTTGTATGAAAACCGCAAAAACCGCGAAAACCGCGGTTTTTAAAATTATTGAAAACCGCAGAACCGCGGTTCTCTAAAAACGCGGTTTTTCAGAAACCCTAATCCTAAAGTATGTGAAGTTCTTAAACTTTAAATTCCATAAATAATTCTGTTGTTCTGTTCTGGTGACATGAAGATCTTGACCTAAATAATGGGAGGAAAATTCTCTAACCACAAGAGAATTGATCCTTCACTGTCAGTAAATGTTTACTTGAAACAACAAACTGATAAACTTTTCATGAAATGTTTATCAATTGAACTCAAGTCTTCTGTCAAATTAGTTGTTGATCATGATGGAGAATTTTAAAGTTTATCTAAAGTTCTCAGAATGGATGAGTAATGAATTGTAAAAGTTTATTTCAAATTGATCAATTTCATCTCAGTTAAAAAAGAATCAATTAACTTCCTCCATTTCCTGTCACAAAAAATGAATAAATTCATATATTTAATAGTTCAAGATATGACTACAACAGATGATGGCGATAAAAATATAAATTTTATTTTTATTGTATTCCACTCTTTTGTTTTCTTCTTTATTTCCGTTGCGTAATGTCGGAGCCTTATAGCATCGTCGCATTGTAATATCGTCGATAATATTCCTTCTTCTACACTCACATGTGTGTGGAGCCGTAAACTCAATTTTCCTTCTAATAAATCATCATGAATGTGGCATGTGAACGTATAAAAAAAGGAAAAAAAAGTATATAGGAATGTAAAAATGGAATGAAAAGAAGTAACAAGGAGAATTATGGCATGCTGGTTAAAGTAGAGTTAGATATGGTATAAATAATGGCACAAAAATCTTGTAGAGGGAAATATATAGGTGAGGAAGTACTTGATAATAAGAATTAGGATTGCTTTAAATTTAACCATGAAATTTGCATAGAATTTATTGAGATACTCAATTGTAAAGCTACATTCTCTGACCTTGAAAAACTTGTAAATTTTAATACAAATTTTGGGCTGAAGAATAAATTTCACTAAGATTGCAAGAGATTTTTGATCGAAAGTTTTACTTTTCTTTGTTTCAAGAAAAATCAATTTTTAAATCATTCTTATCTCATACATAGTCCCATGAATAAATAACACAACTTAAATTATTTCAAATTCTTTCGTCATGCATCTTTTCATACAAAAATAAAAAATTGTCCCTTTCGATAAGTTTTTTTTTATCAGGAAAAAAAAAATTGCCAACCAAAAAAAGGCAAACAAAAATTTTTGCTGTCAGATCCTTTTTTCTGTTTACTTTTGCTTCCATATCTTTGACACCATGCAAATTTGTTGCTTATGTATTCTGTATGCTAGTCACGGCTACATACATTTAATTGAAGGATGGCAATAGAGAGCAAAAAATGAAAGAGCATTGAATAAGAATTTATGTTTATTTTTTGTGTCGTATGTGAATGAAAAACAAAATTGTCTGATAAGAGCAAGCATAACAAAAAAGAGTCTATCTATAGGCGAATGTTGATGTTTCGTTATAGGAATAAAAAGCTCATTCAACACTCTGTCTAATAGGTTATGAAAGCAAGTTGAAAAGATGATTCAAAGCAAATAGAATTGTGCAGACTAGAGTGAACTTAATGATTTCAGAAGTTGAGAATTACATACTTTATGGTTTGCAGTTGAAAGTTTGGTGAAATCGGAAACTAATGTATTAAAAGTTGCATCAAAATTCGTCATTTATGAATTTTGATGCAATTTTTTTAATACATTAGTTTCCTATTTTGCCAAACTTTTAATATAAAGGCTTCATTATTTTCAATACCTTCAAAATTTTTAACAAATTCAAAAGACAGAATGCTGACACTTACTACTTCCCACCTCAATCCTCAGTCATGAACAACCTCTGCTCATGATAAAAAATTATGTAACCGAGTAAGGAACACAAAAATCAGATTATAGATAGCCTGTGGCAGTCTACAAATGTTTTCTCTTCAAAAAAGTTATTTTTTTACCATTCACGGTCCTTTTTGATCCTCTCTGTAAAAAAAGTACACAAAAAATTATGTTTTAAGGAAAATTGAGATTAATGTTTATGTGCTTC
Source organism: Chironomus striatipennis (assembly GCA_026123125.1). Lineage (NCBI taxonomy): Eukaryota > Metazoa > Arthropoda > Insecta > Diptera > Chironomidae > Chironomus > Chironomus striatipennis. The sequence continues at coordinate 17,965,089 of CM047394.1, read as the reverse complement.
TGGTTTTATTTATTTATTATTATTTTTTTTCTTATCATGACGCGCGAGAACATTTTGTTAGTAAAACAAATTTTAACACTTTTTTGGTATGTCTCGCTCTCGGATGTTCATGTCATTTCAAGTTATTATGCTCTTTTTGTGTCGAAGAAATTTAATGTGATATTTATGGAGAAGAGACGGAATAAGCACAAAAAAGAGAAAAAAAAAATCAGGTCAAAACCAATGTGATGAAAAAAGCTGCTTAAAATTTCAGCATCCGATTTATTTATGGTAAAAAAATGTGCACATTCGCGATAAAATTTAAGAATGCGATTATGTTCCTGTAGTGATGTAGGAAGCGGTTTTCTATTGACACTAAGTTCATGCAGGAAATATTTTGAAGTGAACAGTTTTGTGACTTTCAAGACAATTTTAAAGTCTTGCTCTCAAGTGCTCATTACTTTCAAACATAATCCTAAATTTTCTTTAAAATTTCTGTTCAATATGCAATTGCCATTCTTGTAAAGCCATTGTAGCTTTAATAATGGGTTCTTTTTATTCTATGAACAAGAGTAGAAATTCTCATTTTTAAAAGTTTATATTTTAAACCCGGGAAACTTATGTTGAGTTGCATATTTCATGTTTAAGACATTTTTTTTGGTAAATTTTGATACTAAAATGTCTCATAATGCAAATGGATGTGCAATCACTGCAAAATTCGTCCTGACAAAAAATATAAAACACGAACATGTTCAACAAAATTATCCCATTTTACAAAATGCAGCATCTAAAAAAACTTCCAACATGTCACTCGTAATTTCATACTTCATACATCTACATCATGTACCACTCGGCTTCCTCACAAAAAGAGAGAGAAAAAAAATTCCATTTACGTTTTATTGCCAAAAATACCACTTGAGCTTTTATAGCACTTTTAGCTTGAAAGCGCGATATCATGAATGCTTTTTTGATTGCTCTTGCATGCATAACTACTGTGACAAAGCTTAAAAAAGCGAGAAAAGGAATGGAAAGTAGAATAATAATAATAGTAATCTTTTTGAATAAAAAGTGAAAAAAGCTTTAAGGAAGAAAATGAAGGTAGTAGTGTCGAAATATACGTAGCGTAGAATTTATGCTGTTTACATTTAGTAGAAAAAATAGAGATGAAAAAGCAATAAAATTTTAATGAAAATGAAAACGAGACAGAAAATGAAAATATTTTATGATTATCATGAAAATTGAAGTAGATAAGACGGAAAATTTATTTATTTGTAAATGAAATGTCTATAGAACAATAACTGAAAGATGAAAATTGAGACAAAAGATATAAAAATAGATGTGACGATAATAATTTGAAATTAGAAACTGCACTGAAATGTGAGATCTGAATTTTCTGTTAAATTTAATAATAGCTATTTCAAGAGTAATAATAAAGATATGGTTTAAAGGCAAAATAGCAAATTTTTATTTTGATGTTATTGGTTTCAGGGGTGTAGCCAGGGGGGTAGGGTTTGGAGGTTTAACCCCCTTTACTCGGGAAATTTCTTCAATTTGCTAGGGGTTTTCGAGAAAAAAATCCCAAATCCCTCCCTAAATTTTTCGATCCATGCAAAAAAATTTCAAAACACTTCTCAAAAAATTTCAGGCTACGCCCTTGATTGGTTCCATATATCAAACTAAAAAATATAATAAAAATTTAACATTCAGAAAAAAATCACTATTTCACAATTTTTAATTTTACATTGGGGATGTTTGATGAAAACTTTTTGTTCTTGAGAATTTGAATTTTTTTTTTTGAATTATAAAAATTCTTAAAATTAATAATGCATGTTTTAAATTTTTTTATCAATATTTCAACTCATATTTCACTAGAGTTTCCCATTACAAAATAAATTCTTGTCAATCAATAAATCAAATAAAAACCACCCGAACATGAGTAATATATTATGAAAAATATATAGCGGTAAATATAAGTTTAAAATACAAAATATAGAGTGTATTTTTGTAGTCAATTAAACTTTACCTAACTAAGCCCATAAATTGATGCATTTTATTGAAAAGCAAGCAAAAAAAGCATCATAAAAATGATAAACCGACTAATTTCCTGATGTGAAGCCAAAAAGAGACAGATAAAAAAATATAAATTAAAAATTTAGTAAAACTTTTTTGCTGTAGTAAAAAAAAAAGATAAAAAAAATGAAAAAAATTTAAAATAAACAACTCAAAAAGGAGAGATAAGTAAAACTTTCAGGGTCCATATCCAAAAACACATACACACACACACAGAAGCTTAAAAGCTCTTAAAACAATTTTAGAAAATTCCTATGAAAAACTTTGTGTATTCAAGAAAAAAAGTGGGCTTGCTGTATCTAATTTAAAGACAGCTAGCAAATATTTTTAAAGTCATTAAAATTGAATTAGGTAAACAAGGCATGAGTTTGTCTGTAAACAATCAAAGGAAAATGAAGAATGAGAAGAAAAAGTTTTACTCTGATGTTTTCCTTTTTCTTGCTTTATGAAGGTTTAAAAGTTTTATGGATAAAAATTGTTTCTGAAGAAATAAAGCTTTGCATCTGTTGATGAGATGAAATTTCTTTTTTAAGGTAATTGTTGGTAAATGCAATATTATTTTATGTTCAAAAATCATTTAGACACGTGTAGGCAATGAAAAGCTCAGATTTATAGAACAAACAAAAAAATTTGTACATTTATGGAAAGGATGTTGAATTTTTTTTAAGATCTGTACATAGATCTATGAAATAATATTCTTTAACATTCTTATTTTTAACCTCTCCACGTGCCTTTTTCTCCATAATATTTTTAAAAAAAATTTCATTATAAATTCATTACTAAGAAAAAACATGAAATAGTCCCAGTATTTGATACCATGACACTCCATTTGTTCTTCCAATCTATTTTTGTTAAGGGACTCCAAAGGGATTACAAAGGAAAAGAAATGAATAAAGTAGAAAAAGAAGAAAAGCTAAAAAGGGTTAAATGAAGGAACTAAAGATTTAAGAGGGACACGTTCGAATTGAAAAAGTATACTGAATGTCAGACCCATGTTTAATGAGGAGTATTTGACTTTACAGTAATCATTTCTTTTGGCATTCTTTTAAGTATTGAATTTCAATTTGTCTTCATTTTTGACGTAAATTTTCTTTTTATTCATTTAAGAAAGAACGAGACAGACTTAAAAATTTATTTACATAAAAATTTTTTATTAAAATATTTTTCAACCTATTATTCAGAAATTATTAAAAATGTTATATTAAAAATCATAAAAAATGGCAAACATTAAATCTGCATTCAATTATGATAACCATGATGCAATTACCATCAATTACCATAAAAATCTTTATCCTAAAATTTTCAATAAAAAATGAAGTTCAACAAAATGAGAATGAGAAATAAAAAAATATATAAAATAGTTGATTTCTGTGATAGAACGACTTATGCATGAATAAAACCAGAATAAGCAAAAAATGGAAAAATTTAGTATAATCAAAATAAATTAAATGAAAGATGAAAAATCCTTTTAGAAGAAAACGATTGTAGAATCATGCAACAAAGATTGAAATGAAAGCTTTGTAAAAGATAATAATAAAAGAATGTTGTGTATTAGTAAAAGGAGTAAATAAAGTAGAAAAATGTAATTTAAATTAAAGCATATTTTTCATTTGAATAAAGCAAAAACAAAACATTTTATTTTCAGATATTCAATGAACATTTTAAACAAATTTTGAATTATGTACGGTTGTATGCATATAAAATTTGAAACAACTGGAAACAACTGACTTTTATAAAATAAAAAATTTTGATTACAAACAATTTCATTTCATTTTGCAAACAAAAAGTATTATTTTATTAAGCTCATTTAAAATTTTTCCAAAAAACTTACATTTAAAAATATTTGAATCATCAGAACGAACTTGCGATCCCGTTACTTACATTCTTATCTTTCCATTCCAACAAAATTCCTTTTCCTCACAGAATGAGCAACTATTTAGCTTATTTGAATTTAAATATATATCCTCATATAAAGGTATGCATTTTCTGTCTTCAGCTATTTGCTTTTCCTGTTCTTTTTCCTTCAACATTTCTCTTCCTTTTCTCAGACAGAGAGTAATGAACTGATTTGCTAGTTCACAAGAAAACTTCAGTAGTCAAGGTATGTACTTCTTTACTTGTTCTCTGTCTTCTGTACTTCGTCTTTCAGGTTTAAGGAAAATATTTTGCAGTGAATTATTGCGAGCATGATAAGGACTGAGGCAAAAAATTGGTTTGTTAGTAGAGCAGAGATTTTGTTTTAAAAAATAGCTTTTAAAGCGCAATGAACTATGATGAATTATATTTCTTAAAGTATCATTTCAAACTTTACAGAATTGATACATTTAGCTTAACTTTTCAAAAAAATTCTTTTTAGTAAATTTTTTTAGTTGTAGCGTACGAAAAAAATCCAAAGTAATTTCCTTCCGTCAAATCTACTCACATGAAATATTAATTTCAAAAGAACAGCAACGAAAAATGTCAGAAGTGTAAATGTCAGTAGGTGTGTTATAAATATTATACACACAATAATGTTATTGAAGGAATGAGAATAAACCTTTGACATTTGCGAGAAATAAATTTGGTATTTTATCGAATGAGTTTGTGCCTCTGAGGAGCTTTTGTTCTTTTTTGGTAGAAAATAAAGGAATCATATTTTTTGACAGAGGTAGATCATGAATTAATTAGTTAAAGTTAGTTGAAAATACCTACAAATTTTTCAAAATTACTTTTATTTTTTATTTTTTTAAAAAAAAGCTGAAAATTTAATTTGAATAAATTAGGTATTAATTTTATTGAGTACCTATTAATTTTTAAAAATATATTAACAGGAGGTCCTCAATTTAAACAGATTCGATTTGAATAACCAAAAATTTTCCATGCAAAAATTCAAATTTTCATTTTTAACGATCATTTTTCATACGTTTCGATTTGAATAGAAAAGTTTTGGAACAAAAAAAACTGTTCAAACCCTGTATCTAAATCTAGTAATTTTAATTAAGTTCTTATTTTATTCACTTCCAACTCAACTAGAGCAGTAAAGTAAACATTTAATTCCGATTCAGTAAACAGCAATAACAATGATGAATAAAATCACAATAATCAACTTAATGGCCAAACTGTAGGAGAACAAAAACTCTTTCCTGCTGAATTCGATTAAATTTGTATGCACACAGAAGGATTTACATAAAAGAAATCTTTGTAATCATGAACAGTGAAGCTTTCGTATATCATTTGCATAATACAATCATTCAACAAACAGAAACTGTAGCACTTTTTATATATTCTTCTCTAAACTATGCTGAATTTCAAATTAACTTGTTGACGATTATCGTGCTATGTGATGAAAATTTTACCATATGCCGCAGATTGTTTGTATGCATTGTGTTTCCTCTCATTAGGCACATTGTCAGCATTTTTTTTTCTTTTCAGGAAGGTTGGTTTTTGTTTGTCAGTTTAATCGAAAAAGTTTGACCAGTTAAAAAAATTACAAAATTAATTTTGCTGATAAATTTATATTTTTTTTCATTCATATAAATAACTGTGAGCTAGCTCATAAAACCACGTTATTTTTTTTTTTTCTTTGAAAATTAAATTTTTTAAAGTTTTCTAATTAAATTTTAAATTACCTTATGTCAACTTAAATTACTTTATGTCAACATCAGTCAACACTAAATTTTAATTTATTTTCAAATAAAAGTAGATACGTTATTAACAATAAAACTTAACAAAATATGTACTTTTTTATAAAATATTAATAATTGAGATACTAAAACTAAAAATGAGGGATATATTTTAATATATTTTGCGATATTAAAAACATAAGGAATTGAATAACTTTATTGTGTTTATCGTTGTTAAGTGATACAGAAAACGACATCAAAAATAATATAAAGTAGGTCAAATGATGGAATAGCAACAAAAACTCAATTGTATTTGAATACCTCACTTCTGTTCTGTCATGGCACCTACTGTAAACATTTCAAATGGTAGCATAATGTTTTGTAAAGAACAAAGTAATACAATCTATTCGTCTATTTACTTTCATCTCAAACGTGATGTTGACAGGTGTCGATGGATTTTGCGGTAACCTTGATTTTGATGGAAAAATCTTTTCATTTCATTTCCGTTTGATACAACTTAAAAAGAGAATGTTTGTCCTATTTTATTATATTATTGAAGCCATTATGATTGTATGAATCAGTATGAATATTTTTGTTGGTCCTGAATATTTTTACTATTTTTTTTTTCAAAGTAGGCCCTATTTTTTTAATGACAAAGAATCAAATTTTTGAATAAAAAAATTGAAAACAGAACAGAATTGTGGTGAAAATTTGCGAGTAAAAAAGAGTTTGCAAACTTTGCGAATGAACTAAAAATTACTCTATAATAGCATTATAAAAGCACAAAACCTTTTCACTTTGGTAATAAATTGAGGTTTAATGATAACACAATTTTCACTTCCTTGTCTCTTCTTTATATTCTAAAGCGTTAACCACCTTCATTCATAGAAAATGAATGCCAAAAAGTTACTAAAAAAATTTTGATATCCTTTTTAACACTCATTCATGTGTACTCAAATGATAAATAGAAAAAAATTAAGATATTGAAAATTTTTTCTTTTAAACAATGATACGAAAAATTTATGACTTAAGTGAAGTGAAAACTTTTTTTTTGTCTATGTATATTGAAAATTAAAAAAAGAATTTTTAATGTTGTTGAAAGTTAAATTGAAAAATTGGGAAATAAAAATTCAATTTTTGTACACTATAAATTTTCACCATAGCAAGTGTTCTGTGAAGATATTGAAAAGATTCATGCTTCATTATTTTCGTTGTTTTATGCTTTCGAAATGGGAGAATCTAGAGGATATCATTGAATTATTTAATCATCAGAATAAATGAATTTGAATTGTGATTTTGTTCATCTCAAGAATCACCCAAGTTGCAAACTTTATTCTCTTATTTCACTCAATTGGCAAAGTTTCACAAGAAAAAAAAGAAAAATAAAATGAAGAAGGAAAGAAAGGAAAAACTTATCTATCCTTCTTCCTCGTTTTGTTGATTTGCTTCGAGCAAGTCGCTAAGTGTATTGACAAATGAGATGGATAAAGTAGCGGCAATGGAGAGAGAAAATGCACTGACATGAAATTGCAAAAGAAGCTCAGCTGTAAATTGAAAACATTAGCAAATCTTTGAATTCCCATAATTCCAAACATTGCTTCTGTTTCAGTCTGATGGGATTATTTATCTATTTTATTTCTTGTTGCAGCAAGTTTGTTGTCTCAAAGTGCATTTTATGTGACAGGGATAAAAAAAATAAGATGGAAAATTGAAATGCAATAAAAGATTTTTACTGCTTGTAATTGGTATTCTGTGACATTATGCAATCAGGAAGTCCGTAAAGAATTATATTGTAAAACAATGTTTTGTGACAACATCAATCTCATTAGCTAGAAGTTGTCATTTTATCATTAAATTTTAAATCTTATAAAATTTGTAAAAATAAACAATTTAGTTGAAATGGGTTGAAATATTAAGGAGAAATAGCATTCAATTGACAAATAGTTAAGAAGTGAGACATGAACTTCAAATATTTATAATAAAAAGTGAAGCTACTTCGCTTCAAACTTAAATTCACATTGATTCAATTTTATGCACTTCTCTTACTTTACTCCTTTTAATAAAACTTCAAATCCATTGCCTTTATGTTTAACTTCCTTGCACTTAACTACAATCATTCAGAATTGTTGAAATGAGACTTTTCAGGCAAATAACACTGCACAACTAGATGAAAACACGCAAATTTCATTAAAAAACTTTTGAGCATCTTTTTCCTTCTTCAAATGAAAAGCTTCTTCCTATTACGCTCGCAGCAAGCGTCAATGGAAAGTTTTCCTTCCTTTTTTTTCGTCATTACTCAAGAATGAAATTTATGACGAATAAGTTTCGAAAATGGTGAGAGAAAATGGTAAGATGAAATGTGAATAATCTCAACATGGATTTGTTTTATATGCAATTTCTGTAAAGTGTAAATCAAATTTAAAACTTTTCATTTACCTTTAGGAATTACTTTTACTCACTTGATAATATCAAGTGCAAAATTGTTGGCAAATGTAAACGAAATGTAGGATAAGTACTTTGTTGAGTGTATATGCTTAACACATGCGGTTGTAATTTTTAAGCAAATTTTAATCTTTTCGTATGCATTAAGCGAGAAGTTATAAAAATCTATAAAAATGTTTGTAAATGCAGCATTTCTGAGATTATTTTTTTCATAAAAGTTTGATTCAATCGTAGTAAGCATGAATTTTTGAAATTTTCATTTCATAACATCAACAAACATTTTCAACAATTTTTAGAAAGATAAATGCACAGTAAGGATCAAAATGTGGATTTTGGCAATTTTACTCTCAACAATTTTCATTACAATGCAAGCAAACTGCAATAATTACGATGGGAATTTAATTCAAAGTTCATATTCAAACAAGAATAATCAAATATTGAAAGCACTTCTAGTTCCATGCCCGACATCACATTCAAAATGTATATCACATGTGGAAATAAAAGGATGGTTAAATGCAAACGTGAAACGTGAAACTTTTCTCCTGATTGATGAAGTCTTTGACCTGAAAGAGCAAATAAACTTGCCACTTTTACATCCATATCTTATTCAAGTGTCAGCTAGTGAAACTATTGCATCATTTCCATTAAATTTCGAGGAGATGGTAGACGTGTCTTGTAGTAAAAATGACATGAAAAGGAGAGAAGTGTATCAACATGGTCATGATGGAAATTCAAATGAAGGTATGAATAATATAATTCATGTTAAACTGCCAAAACATTTTTTCTATGCTTGTGTATTTTTTTTTTTTTTGATGGTGAATATTTTAACTATTACAAGTTAGCATGATGCCAATGAGGTCGAGTGATGAAACTGTAGTTGATTCATTTACTAAATAAATTGATTTCTGTTTAATTTCAGAGAGGTATTTTCTATGTTTCTTTTGAGATTAAAATTGCAACATTAACTCCTTAAAATTGCATTCTTGATTTTTAATTTTTAAAATTGGACATCAGCCAAAATTTACTTAAATAACATGTAATTTAGAATGCGTCACAAAAATACATACATTTAATGCAAATTTTCTCAACATTTCTTTCCATTCTTTAATTCTCTTTCATTTCCTTTTTCCGACATTTTCATTTCATACTCTCGTACATATGCAACATACATTAATCAACAGATTTCTTCCAACAAACCGCACAAAACTATAATAATTTATTAAATGCCATAAAAGAGGAAGAAATTGCAATTAAAAAAGACATTCAAAATTTTGTACCTCAAGATAATGGAACATCTGTACAAAATGAACATGATTTACTGTTATATTTTAAGGATGATGATATTACTAGGATGCAACCGCAAGTTAATTTGAAAAATGATGAAAACATGCAACATCAGCATGAAAACAAGAGGAAATTAAAAGCTCATGAAACTAAAAACCATGAAATCAAATTTAAAATGAGAAAATTACAGCCATTTTCATCGCATGATATTGCACATTTGCCCACATTGAATCGTTTCAATCCAAATAGTGATAATTATCAATTAAAATTCAGCGGTTCGCCTAATAAAATTGAACACATAGAATCGACAAATACCACAGACCAAAACGCAAATGGCCATTTCCAAAACTATAATTATATGAGTCAACAATCACCCAATTCAAGGACCAACAATCGATTTTCCATCAATCAGCATCAAATTGGTGAAAATGTTAGAACGACAGGTGTAATTAATCATCATCATAATGATGATTTGTTCGGTCATGACACGAAAGATCAAGCACCAAAATTATCACTGAATGAAGATAGCGATTATACACCAAATGTGATAGATGTACGGGTGAAAATTGGAAATCAGCACAAGAACATTGATTCGGAGAATTTCGGTGAGTTATATGGAATTGAGACATTCATGTCGTGAGTCAGAGGCGTAGCCAAGGGAGGGTCTAGACCCCAATTTTTCCCCTTCAAGGAGAAATTTCTTAATTTTGATAAAATTATATTTCCTTACAAAAAAGTTTGTGAACTCCCTCATAGAAAAAATTTCTGACCACACCCCTGTAGTGAGTTCAAACTTACCTTAATAAAATCTTTCATGCATCTTTAATCTTTCAAATTCGGGTTACGATTATGTTCCTTTCTGATTATTTATCAACATTCATTTTGTAATTAAATTAACAAGACCATGACATAACATCATACAAAATGCGATGATATTAATTCCCCTTCCACTCGTTCCTATTATCTCCATTCTATCTCATTATTGTATATCATACATTTATGCAAAGCATTATAGTCGAAGCTTATTTCTCTTCCTTTTCGCTCTAGTTTGTTAATCTAATCTCATTTGTCATACCTTACTTGCTAGTATTTAGTAGAAGAGCTTGTTTTTATGTTGATAAGTTTCGTTTTTTCAACATTTCGTGGTACATTTTTCAGACTATTTAATACTTTTTTATGCTATCTAGTTTATTTCATGTTCTCTCTACATTTTCTCTTTCCGGTTGCATGAATTTGATTTCCTTTTGATGTTGAAGGATTTTAAATTGTTAGTACAGAGTGAAATTAAAATCATGAAATCGAGGATGCTGTTAAGTTGAATGTAAATAACGATTTTAGTTAAATAGTAGATGATTTCGCTTTAATGCATGACTTTGTCGATAATTTCATTTTAAACATGTAAAATTGTGTTGATAGAAAAAGTTTTAAAGCGCTTTTATGAGATTTTAATGGAAAATAATTGCTGATGCATAAAATATTGACATAATCACAATTTTCATTAATTTTTGTGCAGAGTTGATATTTAAATTAAGATTTTGAGAAATTTTACTTTTGATAAATGACGCAATTTTGACGTTCATCATAAAAACACACTCCTACAAAATTGCAATTTAATTCCATCAAAACTTTTTCCATTGACGTTATTTACATCAACTTTTATAGATGAAACTTTCAATTCAATAAAATTCAATCAAAAAACTTTTATATCCATTAATCCTCCGTTCATTCGTTGTACGTTGAATAACAAAAATCTATTAAACTGCCTTGTAAGCACTTTCGCAAGTTATCAACGAGTATTTCAATTCTAAAAATGATTTTTGCTGATATTCATAATCCTTGCCATTCAAGCGAATATCGATAGAATTAGTAACATAAATTGACATTTTTTTTTCGTTTTTCTTTTCTTTATTCATATAGCTGATGATAGTCGACGAAATGAAAATCAATTAAGCAGTTTTATGAAATCTCACAGCGATAAATCTACGGCGATGAATTATAAATTTTCATTTGATGACAATCGAACGATTCCAATTGATTTATCGATAAAGGCTAGCAGTGCATTTATGAATGAAAGAAATGATAGCGGAGATGATGATCATGATGATGAGTATGAGGCTATATACAGTACAAAAAAAGACAATGAAGAAATGAATGAGAATTGTAAGTGAATGTAGATGCTATATGTCATATTCGACATAATGGAGTATCATCATAATAGAAAGTAATTTTATTAGCAAAAATGCGAATTGAATTTCATGAATCGCATATGGTGCTGATTATATTTGTGAGCACATATTGTAAGCTTATCCGCATGTTTTTTTTGTGAGGTAGTGTTATATAGTTTTGCTTACATACTTTTGATAGTTTTAACTGGGAACCAGGGACGTAGCTAGAAATTTTTTCTAGGGGGTCCAAAATTTTTTTTTTATAGTAGAAAAAATTTCAGATGGATCCAAATGCTATTTCTCAGAAAATACCCTGGCAAAATGAAGAGATATTTCCTCAAATTAGGGTCCGGAACCCCTTGAATCCTCCACTAGCTATGCTCTTGCTTGGAACATTTGCATTTAATTTCATCTATTCCTTAATATGGTCAATTTTATCCATAAAGAAATATTTTGGATGAGAAATTTCTTGAATTTTCTCACAACAATCTTGACCCTCATCTTGACTAGTTCAAATATATATTTTTTTCATTTCTAAATACATTCATTGATTCTTTTTTTCCTGCATTCATTTCAACATATTCTTCATTTTCTCTATATCAGTATCATTGGCATCTTCTGCCGGTCATCATCATCAACCGTCCAGCAGTAATAGCAATAAAAATAATGAAATCGACTCCATTGGGGATGATATAAATACATTGATTAAAAATGAAAGCAATGTCGATGATATGCATGAAAATGAGAATGAGATTGCAGATTTAAATAGATTTCGGAGAAATATTGATGAGACTACTTTATTGGATGAAAGTTTACGAAAACAAAAGTAATGGATTTTATTTTATTTAATTTTTTTTTGTTATTCAGTTCATTGATTTTATTCATAGATACTCAGTTTACATGCTTGAAGCACCAATGTATGGAAATGAAATGAAAATTCAAATTTTTCGAAAGAAAGGAGAAACTTGGATAAAATTTCATCCAACTGTTAAGTAAGTGCTGATTTAATTATAATTTATTTTAAATTTTCTAAATAAAAATCATTAAAACCTAAATCAAATCATTCAAAATTCAATCTCCTAAACAGATTATCAAGCATCAACAAAAATTATCAAAACGGAAGCTTCTCAATTGAAATTAATGAGCGAAGTGATCATTCAGAACTTTTTGACAGAAGTCACATGAGACTGCTTATATCAAATGACGATAATCCCCAAAAGCATTCCATCATGGATTTAAGAGGCGACAAAATTGAAAATTTAAACGATGAGATTAAAAAATCATTTTGTGGCAGCAATGAAAAGCAAAAGCGTTCAATCATAAATCTCAGCGAGACTGGTTTAATGCCAACTAATGAAAATGTAATCACGAAATGTCCAACAACATTGAATGTCGATAGAAATTGCTTGAATTTGAGGGATAATGATGCGATAAGTAAACAATATTCATGCTAAATTGAAATTTAATCGATTTACTAATTCTCTCACTTTATTTTCTACTTCATGGCTTTTGTACCCTTCATGATATGCCATTCGGTTGATATAATAAAAAATATCCCTAACATTTAATATCAATAGCATGGAGACTAAATGTCGTGATTCCATTTCAACACAATGAAATACTCGATAAGCGCTTACCATTTGTTAAAATCTCAAGCATTTATATCGACACATCCGATGGAATCAACATGTTTGCACAATTTGAAGTCACTAGCATGGATCACTTTACTAGATATTTCAATTTATCATTTAGTCATTGTGATATACTTGAGCATTTAAACATTTCACATTCATTTATGCTTCCACCCGGAATGTCTCAAGTTGTTAATATGACAATTGCGATACCATTCTATACGATACAATATAAAGAACAAAAGTGCAAAGGTGCGTATGATGACTTTTTAATTATGATTGATTGCAAATCATCCGACTAGACTTTTTGCTTTTTTGAGATTTTTTGTTTTTTGGATTTGAGATGTTTGATTGGAATTTGAGATGAGACCTTTGCTAAAAACTCTATGAATATACAAAAAATCTTTCAAACTTTTGATTTGCAAATCATCAGCTCGAAATCATAAATCCTCTTCTAACCTTAAAACACACAAAAAAATATCGAATTTTTTCTTCTCAGCAACCATTTCTTTTTTCGATTATTTATTTATTTATCAATAATCTTGTTTGCTTGTGTTTGTAAGTCTCATTCCCATTTTGTCTCGAAAGATAAATTATTAAATACTCATTTCTGTTCTTCATTCACATTTTTTTTTCTTCTTTTACAGTCAACATAATGGCCATCGGACGAAACGACAATGTCATTGTGGCACAGAGGGATTTCCAAATAAGTCCAAGAAACAAACGATGTTTATGTCTTTGGATGTGTTCTTGCTTCTGTTTTGATTACTTTGTCACTGTTGAATCTAAAGAATTGTGCAAGACGATGTCAACGAGAAATGAAATTTATGCTGGATTTGTTGATGATAAGAATTATGATGAGAACGATGAAGACGATGTTGAATTTTTAAGTGGAATGATTTCGAGAAAATTGTTGATTCTTCTTCCGTTTATGGTTATGCTGATTGTGCTGTTGATGGGTGAGTTATTTTTAGTTGAAAGATTAAATTGCAATTTAAGGTTTTCATTTGTTTTGAATGTTTCTTTAATCATTTTTATTCTCAAATCTGTGTTCCAAATTTTTATTGTATTAACCACCAATTTTCAATCTATAACCCCAGACTTATTTGAACCTTTTCCAAGGCAATCAACTCAGAAAATCTTTCTAAAGAATTTTCAATTTAAGATTAAAAGCTTAGAAATTTCTTTGATTCTCTCTTCATTTCGAAGAAACATCCTATTAAGCAATTCTTTTGTTATTCTTCGATAAACTTTTCATACCTTTTCGTACTGTGTATTTTTTGAAGAAAAGAAGTTACAAATTATCCTCAGGTCATTGGTTAAACATGCTAGCATTAATTTATCAGAAGTACTTTAATTTGCGATAAAGACCAATAAAGAATGGAGAATGAGTAGACAGATCTTTCTATACGTTCTTCTTGTTATTATTCATAGCATTAATTTAAGCATGATAAATATTCATGAACGAGCCAGGAAGAAGAGTAGAAAATTTTTAAAAACATTTTTTTTCTTCCTTTATGATCATTCGCGAATTTGACCTAGTTTGAAAATGACTTTTGATAATAATGATAATTAAGGGTTTTTTGATTCTGCTAATCAGGGGCGTAACCAGAAATTTTTTGAAGGGGAAATTTTGTGGGGGTTTTGGGATTTTTTTTTCTCAAAAATCCCTAGCAAATTGAAGAAATTTTCCAAAAAGAGGGGGTGTTAGAACCCCCAACCCCCCCCCCTGGCTACGCCCCTGCTGCTAATTTCATGGGTATTTCAGATGAAAATTTTAATATCAAGTGTTCATAAAACTAAGCTTTATATGTGACTTTTGTCAGAAATTAACTCATATAAAAGCTTAGTAAACCAAAATATTAAGCATTGGACTTTTAAATTGTAGGTTCGAGTCCTGATTATTACAATCTTAAAAGTTTTTGACACTGAATTATTACATTTTTTTATTTCCAATTCTGAATTGGTCTTAAAAGTTATTAACTAAATAACATTTCAAGTTTCTAAATAAGATCCTTAACATATAAATTTTTTTTTATTAATTTTGAACCTTTCAACATTTTTTTTTCTCTTTTCCATTCCTCCACAATATCTTCTCTACAACAAATGTATAGGATGCATCAAAGCAATATTAGGTTGTTGCTTCAGGCAAATCGACATTTGGAAGTTCAACCACGTGCAATCATGTAAGCCGTATCGAGAATCAGGAAGGTAAAGATCATAATATTTAATAATGAATTCACATCTCATTTTAATGAAAAATTTACATCTTGTTATTCTTATTCCATCCTTAAAAATACACAAATTTAGATGCTGGAAAATTTTTGTAAATACAATTTTCTTCTTTCTCCTTCCAATTGTGTGGTGCATAAAATGCTGTACGATTGGGACTGATGAGAAAATTGATTCGGAAAAGTCGTTTTACATAAAACGCTCAGTTGTCCGTAAGGAAGGATACAGTGATGAGGACGATGATGATGAAGAGGGCGAGGATGTTGAGAAATGGAAACTTTTGCGACCAAACATTCCATCATCTGAATACAGTTCTATTTTCGAGCAACATAAACGCTCCTCTGAAACTGTCTTTAATGTGGCAAATTTGACAAATCCCTTCGATGACAGCAGCAACCAAAGCTTATATGACGATGATGAAATGTTTGCAAAAGACACAGAATTCGTTGTGAATGCCATAAATGAGAGTCACGAGTCATTACGTAAGCTAGTAAGTAAGTACAAAGGAACCGCAATTTATTTTGATTATACAGCAATAACTTGATGACAGTTGATAACTTTAAATAGCTACCATTTCCTATTGAATTCAGCGTGTTTACTTGCTGCTTTAAATTGTTTGGATTGATTTGTTTGCAATAACTTTTTTTTTGTGCTGACTTAAAATTTTTTTTTTGAAGATGTTTTGGGGAATTAAACTTTTGAGGTTATGATGGAATTTGGTTCATTTGACCATAATAATGTTTGAGTTAATGGGATCGTTCGTAAAACTCATAACGGCTAAAACTACCTTTCTTGACCGGCGAGGGGGCTGTAATTAATTTTGTATGAGATTTTGAAAAATTTTATATGGAGAGTAACAACATCTCAGACCCCTCCTCCTCCCTAAGCGTTAAGAATTTTAGAAACGACTCCTGAGACAAAGTTCAGTTACAGCTTTTGGTCTTTACCTTATTCTAATTTAAGAATAGACAAAATTAGAAGCGCTTCGCATTTAGTAGAGTAAAAAATTGCAAAGACTTTATTACTTTTGATATATCTGACTAGTAAGTTCGAATGTCTTTCAATGTCAATGAACCTTAATGAAAACCAATTTTTTTTTTTGTTGAATGAATAGATATTATCGGACGTCATTTCCCATAATTTGAAACTCTAACTTATCTTTTTTTACTATTATTTGCGAGACATAAAGCGAAAGCAATTGACTAGACTCATAAAGAAGTAAGGAAACATAAAAAACTTAATTGTGAATTTTTTTTGCCAAAAGCAACGCATATTTCACTATAATAATGTGATTGTTTTGGAATGAAAAAAAAAAGTTTGTAATTGAATCAGCAACAATGGGAATGGCTGGAAATTACGTATTTTAATGAGTAATACTTTTCCTCTATTTTTTTTGTATGTTTATTACTGATAATTGAATATAATGATTAGGTTTGAAGTTTTTTTGGCAGTCGGAGATTGTTATGTGAATTTTAATAGACGTTACCAAAGGCTTGTTAGTAATGTGTTGGATTATGGTGAGCGAAAACTGTTTGGAATCGTTAAATTATTATCCAATAAGTGAGGTTTTGTTAATGCGTCAATTAATTTGAAATGGAAGTTTATGTGTCATTTGGGTTTGATGATTTGTTGACTTATTAGATGTATGACAGAAAATGTTGGATTGGAAAATATCTCAATTTATACTTTGAGCTCTCATGGACAACAAATCAACCATGACAACATTTTTCATTAGGCTAACGTAAAAAAACTGAAATTCTTTTAAGAACTTTTTTATGGATGAAAAATATCAGTTATTCATTCTTCTTCAAATTCCTTTATACTTTTTTTTGCTGTCTTTTTTATCAAACAACAGCAAAAAAGCAAGCGTATACAGACAAAAATTCGTGATTTTCATTGTTTTCATTTTTTTTGCTTACCATAAAAGGAAAGCGAGACAGCAAGTCGACGACTGTCTTAAAGAATTTTTTTTTCTTTTCAACTTCTCTTGAAAGTCTAGATTCTTTTGCCGCATACTTTTTATTTGAGTAATAAATATGATAAATAAATCATTTGAAATACTCGTGGATTCCTCCATAGTTGTTGTTTGAATGAAAATAAAAATGGTATTTTTGTGGGAGATGTGCTTGACTTTTTTTGGGTTACTAACAGCAAGTTTCTTAAATCGAAAGAAATATTTTAAGAATTTAATGCTGGATGGTTTTTTTTGGATAAAAATCGAAAAATTTTGGTTTTAAACTCTTACAAAACTAGTTTTAAATGAAGAAAAGAACTGAAATCTAGTCAATCCAAAAATATTTTATAATTTTAATTCCATCATTTTAATGTTTTTATATCTTTTTGGAAATGCTTCAAAATTGGCACAATATTGCAAATTTTTAACCAATTTCGACCATGAAATCAATTACAGCATAAAATTATAAACAAAAGCTTCATTTACATACTTTTTTTGCGACATGACAATCAACTTCCAATTCATATTAAAATTTTATTATGGTTCATTATAAAGGCTTTGAGAATATCCATAATAATCGACCAAATTCGTGCGTATATGATTGATATTATTAGCAACGCAAAAAAATAATGATGGCCAAAAAATGTGATTATAATATTGAGCTGAAAAAAATGTTTCAAGTTCAGCATCTTCGCATACACAAAGAGATCTAAAGATAATAATGAAAAAATAATTCTGTGTAAAAAATGTCATTCACTGGAACTCAGCAACAACAATTTTTTTATTTTTTTTTTGTTCATGCCTTCGTTTATTCTTGTTGTTCACCTTCTTTGCCATTTTCATCGGTTCAATTATGGACATTCTACTTATAAATTATTCTTTTCTTCTCATTCAACCTTACGTTCTTCTCAATATACACATTTTTTTAGAGCCATCACAGCGAAGAAATCATCGTAAATGATGAGCGTTTTGAGACAGCAGAGAAAATGGTAAAAGAATTTTTGGCATCACGAATCGTTTATCGACGTTTTAATAAGCCTATTGGATCGGTAAAAGTTAATGATGAGCAGTCGTATACGATACGTGGATACTTTATTCCCGCACAAAGTACTGGATATCAATTTATCACTTATAATCCCATTAAGCAATTTTATGAAATAACGAGCGTAAGTTTTATTAATTAAATTATAAAAAAAAAAATTGACGACAAAAATTTTTTTTGCATATTCATGAATTTAAATTGTCATCCATCCTTACATGTGACGCGCTCGACCATAAATCAGACGAATACACTCATCGCAATTGCACCACAAAATCCACTCGATTCAAAAGCTTTTCGTCGCTATTATGCAAACAAAATTGAAGTACTTGAGGCAAATGATTTAAGTCTTCAACCATCAACATCTGCGCCGTGCATTAATGTACTCGTACAAGATGTATCCATGTATGGAAAATGATGTGATGTGAATTTTATTTTATGTATTATATATTTTTTTGTTGTGCTTATAGAAAAACTATTTTACTCAAATGAAAATTAAATAAAAAGATCTTTTATTGAAATGAAAAATTTGTAATTTTTTTAAGACAAAAAATAAAGTTTTGGAATTTAGATGTAATGAAATGCGTGAGACTGTTTATGGCTATGATGTGGAATTAAATTTTAAATTCAGAAGATTTTACTTCTTAGATGGGCAGATCAAGTTGAAGTTGTTCTTGAACATTTTATTAAAACTTTAGAAATCAATTGACCTTGCTCAGTTTTTGAAGAATCAACTAAAAAAATTTGTAGACATCTAGTCGAGTTTATATTCTCAAAGATTTAATATTATAGGTAGATGCAAAAACTTAAAGATATCTCAAAATAACCAAAAGTTCTCATCCATAACATAAATCAACTGACCAAAAATCCTCATCACACAACAAGTTGTCGCACCACACAACACATGTTGCTCACACGTCACACGATCAGTTTCTCTCTCAAATTCTTTTCTTCTTATTCTCATTTCCTATAAAAGCAACATTTCAAAGCAAAAGTAAAAACACCACAAGTGAGATCACGTTCAGTCACTCGCGATCATTCAATATGTTTACATAAAGTGCGTTTTTTAAAAAAGTTATTTTTTATTTCAATAAATTCTACCTCGACATTTGTTATTATTATTTTTTTTTTCTTTATAAATTATTGCGCGTTGGCGAACATAATCTTGTGATTTGCTAATTTATTTTACATACAACGGCAAAACAGCATTGACTGGAATATTTTTACACTACTGTGTAAAGTGATTCAAATATTTGTGAAATAATAATAAAAAAAAAAAACAATATTTATTGAAACTGAAAATTGTGTTGAAATTTAACAGAAATATACAAAAAAAAGGAATTAATATTCTCAGTGATATACAGTTGGTTAATTTATTTGCATAAGAATTTTTCTTCAAATATTGATTTTAATCGAAACTTGTTATATCTGCAATTTTTGTCGTGTCGTTTACATTCTCAGTGGATTAATAAACTTACGATAATTGGAATTGGAATAAAGTGAATAAAAAATGTAAAATGAGTTGGAATTTATTTTGTCGTGCATAAGACTTGGAAACTTCTGTGGTGTTATGAGCGGCATTTAAAATTTAATTCTGCTGTGTTACGCAAAAAAAAGTTGAAACCTGAATAAACTTTGAATCATTTCTGTTGTGATTGCATGTGTAAAATAAATTTTTATATATTCACAAGAAAATTCTTGGAATTTCTCAGTATTATGCAGAGTCATAGAATTTTTGTGATAATCAGTTTGATTATTTTACTATATGGATTCAACAGACTCTGAAATCTTATGCATCATTTTCTTGGGAATTACTATATGAATAATTCAGATTATTTTTGCTTTTATGGCTTTGACGTCGTGTTTGCGTAAACGGCTAATAAAATTAGGAATTTTTTTGTGAATATTTTAAAGAGACATTTGGTGAAGTTATTTAAAGGATTGTCAGCGGTCGCATAATAAAAATGTTTTTAGTAAAACGAAGAAATGGACTAAAATTTAGTTTTTTTATGTCTTGTATTAGTAAAATGATATTCATGAAATATTTTGTTTATTTTTTTCTGTTTGTATTTTGTGTTCTTATTATTTATTTCAAATTTATTGATAATTTATAGCGTGAATCTTTTGCTAACTTTTGAAATAATCCAAGGTGATATTGATATCACTTAGTATTTTTGGGAGGTCAATAACGAATAGAAACGTGTTTCAATATTGCGATTATTTGCAAAAATATTTCAAACCGTGCTTAAGTAAATACATTGTTGATTATTAATTCTCCTAGAAACCGTCCCGGATTTGCGAAAAAAATAATCTTAAGGCTTAATGAGATTCAAGGTTATTAAAGCTTCTATAATGTTATAAAAATTAATAAAATTTGGCAGTTTTTGGGCAAAAAAGAGCTAGTCATCAGACGCAATATGCAAGATAGATGCGAATTAATATATAAGTCCAATAAAATCATGATTGATCAAGATCGATTATAAATTAGTCAAAAATAAATTCTTAAGGGGTCGTTCGCAAAACTCTTAACGCCCCTAATCTAAAATACAGCTTGACAAGATTTTAATTTATGTAGATCCGACTAAATCCTTTAGAAATATTGTCATCAAAACTTAAAATAATCTTGAATATTTTCGCAAAATATGTACATTGATAGATACTTCATCAAAAAGATCCAATCAAAATTTATTCAGGTCAATGATTTTCACAGCTATCTTGACTGCTTTGTCTTAACATTTTCTAAAAAAAATTCGAACTGTTCCACCAATTAATTTTGCAGTCATTTGAGCAACATAAAAAATTGATTCATTGTTTAGAAAATATTCCCATATGGCTAAAAATTTCTCTACAAAACACATTTAGGTACTCATAAATAACTACAAAAACACAACAAAGAGTTTCCTCGTCTAAACAAAAAGTTTCAATATATTTTTTTCTTAACAGAATAAAAATTCAACCTATTGAATTAAAATCCGACAGATATGTGAATACCAAGCTACGCAATTTATAAAATTGAAAAAAAACAAGAGATTGGAATGTGATTTAAATATTTAACGAATTTTTGTGAATAAAGCTCTATGCGCATACTTGTTATATGGAATTTTATTTTCATACCCGCAACTAAAAACAGAACACAACATATGTACAATATATCGGAATAAATCATAAAGAGAAGAACGAGGAAGAAAAAAAAAAGAGAGAAAGAATTGTTTGGAAAAAGAAGTAGAGATGCTTATGGTTTTGGTCTCACAGTGAGAAGAATTGAAAATTAATAATAATAAAAATCCATTGTGTGAATAATAAATCATGAATTTATAATCATTTTTTAAGTGCAATTCAATTTGGATTGGAGGAATTTTATCCGAAAAGAAAAAATTCCCAATGGTGTGAGAAATAACAAAAAAGTGAAATGTTAATTTTCGTGTGTCCATAAAAAAAATAGAAATCGATTGATGATCGAAATTTTAATTTAATTTCATCAAAGGAAAAAAGAGATTAAAAATAAATCGATAAGAGTGAATTCAACCAAAATGCAATAAAAAAAAAGTTAACAAGCAAAATTTTAATTGGAATTATTATTGTGCAATAAATGCGAATTCTGGCGTCGAATAAAAGTGAAAAGAAGTGAACTGAAAAGAGAAATAATTTCACTTAAAATTGCTGTTAAATTATCAGCAAGCCGGCAATTTGTTTTAATTTCTCTTTCACTGCTTGTTATTGGAATTTTTTCACTGTTGTGCGCGGAGCTATAATAATAGTAATAATAAAAATACAAGCATTAGCTACACAGACAATATTTTAATAGTTATTTTTAATAATATTATAAGTAGTGAGTATTAGTAACTGTGGATAGAAAGAGAGCGCGAAAAATAGTCATAAATTAAACTGAGAGTGCACTGTGCATTGAAATTCATATTGTAGAATTTAAAACAACAACAACTACAATACATAAGTGGATTAACAATTTTTATTAATCAAATGGTAAGAAAAATTTCTCTTTTATGTGTCTTAAAAATCTGACGAACAACAGCATTAATGCTCACAGACAAAGGAGAGGAAGATTAATAATTAGAAATAATTGAGGCATCCCGCATAGAAAATTGAAATATTTTAGTACAAAATTGAGATGTAAAATTAGACGAGAATGTTATGAACGTGAATGGATATGGAATATATGTGTAGCATATGCGTTTTTATGGATGTAATTATCAAATTTGTTTCTGTGGAATGTTCTTTCATGTTTCTCTTCCTTCCTCTCTCGGTGTCTTTTTTGAATTTCGACAAGAATATTTTCAGTGTATGCCAATCAGTTTTGTGATTTTTTTTTGTGTAAGATTTTTGGTTATTTTGATGCATTTTTTCGGTGAACACTTTGATGCTTGTATTGACTCACTAGTCATATAAAATTGCAGTAGAAGTTAATTGATAAACACATGTGAATCCAGAAAAGCACACGAAAAAATCAAAAGAGAATATTTTACATTAACAGCAACAGATTGCTGATGTTTGACTTGTATGTGAAAGAATTCCAGCAAATTAAATCGTGAGAGTCTAAAAATAAATAAATTGAACATCTTTTTGCCTTTTTTCTCTTTTATTCATTTTCATTCAAGTTTCTTTCTTGTTCTGTTCATTCATAACACATGAGTCATCACTAATTCCTATTTTAAGTCTCAAAACTGCTGATAAAAATTTCTATTCATATCCATTGTTTATTTTCATTTTAGAATTTTTTTTCTAAACTCATTTTTAGTTACTGATAAGAAGCAAAACATTTCTTCAATTATTTACTCGGTCTCGCAACTGTTTCTGTGTCATTCCATATCTCTTACTCTCTTCTTCTTCGTTCCTAGATATGAATGCCTACATATTCTTATTATGTGCCATTAAAGTTTTCTTTCAACATACAATAAATAGTGTCGTTTATGAACTTATACAAGTGATTGTAAAAATTATCAAAGGTGTTTACATTTCTATTGCAATGGCTTGGTATTTTAAGTCAAAAATATAAAATTTTATCAAATTTATTTTTCAACAGTTTTAAGTAAAAACACCTCATTGAAGTTTTTAATGATTCACAATATTTGATTAAGAACAAAAATTGAGATAAATTTTATTCTTAATAAATCAACAAAACCATCCAAAGATTCCAATTAGCAATTTATTTCAGATTCAGAAAATATGAAAAAAACAAGCAAAAGCAAACACCTCGGAATATGAATAGATAGATCAGCATTTCGCAGCACCCACAGACAAAACAAATGAAAATCGTCGTCACCATCCAACACGCGACATCAACCAATTTATTATTGTGATGATGACGAAAAAATCGCTTTGTAGAGTGTGTTGACTGTGCAGATCTCTTGCAAATAAATTTATTGCAATCAAAGCTCACTCCTCCGATAAATATTATTGCCTTTATGTCTCTCATTTTGCTGCCTTAAAAGCCAAAAACGGAAATTTTATTGCCCACTTATGATTTTTTTTACCTTCACTTTCTGTCTCTATGAGTTGTAGCTTGATAGCTCTTCATTCCTACGGAACTTATGTGCTGACTTATGTGATATTCACACAATTATGAAAAATTTTATTTTATTGAATGAATTTTCGAGTCAGTCACTCGAATGACTTTTATCAAGTGACATAAATGACTTAAATTGTAATAATTTAAAATTTACGACTGCATACTTAACTGAATGCCTGTGTGGGTGCACTGAACTTAATTTTTCGTATAAATTTAGAGCAATCAGCACCTGACGTCGCAACTTCTGTGACTGTTTTTGATGATGCGGAAAATTTATTTATTTTTAATGCTTGGGTCGTAAAGATATTAAATGTCCATTAGTTCACGTATTAATTTCATGCGGCATCGCCTAAACTCTCACTTGTTAGTGAACGAGTGAAAACTTTTTAATTAAGCTATGTTCCCGAAAGGCACACATCGGATAATCGAGATGAAATCCGGCACCAAACAGGAGTGAGGCCAGCTTTAGGCTGGCATACAATTTAAGCCGTAGTGGTGCTGTGCCCACTCCGGACTGGGGCCAGATTTCCTCTCGATTATCCGATCTGTGCCTTTCGGGGTTGCAACTAGCTGCCGTGGAATATTTTCTGTACTAATTTAAATTTAAATGTCTCGTATGCTCAACCATGACAAAAATGTTTGAACTTCACTGCGCCTTTTCAGTATCAGCACAGCAGTACAACAGCGATGAAAACTTCAACTGTCATTTTTGTGGCTTTTTTGTCATGAAAAACTTTTTTGAGCTCTTTTCATGTTTGACGCATAAGCAAAGCAAAGCAAAGCATAGAAAAATTTAGAGCGAAACTTAATCGAAAAGTTTTTTTCATGGTTTTTGTTGCGTTTTTAGCCATTTTTGTGAGACGCGAAAACTCATTCCAGCATGTACGGTTACTAACATATTTGGCGAAACTAATTGCCTTTTTCACGGAGATAATTGAACGACGTGCAAAAGTTCATCTCGCAATTAATTTTTTTTATATTTAACAACAGAAGTATGTATCTCGTCTTCACATGTTTTGGCACTTCCTTCAATTTTTATTGTGATAATTATTTGAATCTGGCATCTAGTTCCTCTCAAAACTTAACACTCAATGACTCATGTTTGCAAAAATATTTTTCAAGATCTCAAGTTTCATTGAAAATTATTCAGTACGTAAATTTCCGATGCTAGACATAAACAGAAGATTACAGCTCAGATGGAATCAACAATCGAAAGCAAGGTCACAGCTGTATGCATAATACACACATGTTCATGATAATACATTGATATACAATTATGAATTGAAATTTATGCTTGAAGAGTAAAAATAAATTTATCGAGACCTTAAAACAGTTTCTATTTTAACAAGAAAGATGATATCGAGTTAAAAACGTTACGGTCATCATCATCAACAGTGTGTTTTATGTCTGTCGATTTTTATTTTTCTCTTTTGCTATAAAACTGAAATTTACTAGAAAAACAACTTTTCGTGATTCATGAAAACATTTTTTTTATGTCTCGCAGCAGTTTCAAGTCAATGAGAAGATTTCTGCTTTGTGTTTTCATCTCTATTTTTACATTTTTGATTCTTTTATTAATGACGATAACAATCATCATCTGTGTAATTACTTTAATGTCTTTTTATGAAATAGGAAGTGATTCCCAAAAAAATATAAAGTGCTAGTCGGATTCATGGTGTGATTGACAAGAGAAACAAGTTGTCAGAAATGATGTTGTGTGATTTTAAGCTTCTGTTTGTGCCTTTTTATCTCAGTGTGAATTTATTTTTGCGAGCGTTATCTGATTATTTTGTAGACAGACTTGAATATTATCTGATGATTAATTTTTGTCTGAAATTGAAATTTATTAATTTTCTGTTCTGAAATACTGAGGTAGTCGTGTTACTGAAAATTGAGCAAATATTTTTAATAAATGCCACATCAATTTAATAACAATGCATAGATCCATAAAGATAGGTTTTTGTTCAATTTTACACATTACATCAACAGTTTTTAACAGCAGCAAGTTGGCCAAAGCTAGGCAATGAATGAATGAGCAGAGATTGAATAAAAAATTTCTTTCATGTTCTTCCTCACAATTGATTGTAAAAAAAGAATATTAAATACAAAAAATGCTTTTGTGTCGTGTTCGCTCCATTGATTCTTATTTGAATTGAATTTTAGCGATTTAATAATAAAAAATTGTTTTTTACATAATTGGTTCCAGTAGTCGAATTTGTGTCAAATTAAATGTGAAAATTGAATTGAAATGGCTGGAAGATCTTACATTGATTGGCGGTTTTTGACAAATTTTGAATAACTTTATGAATTCTTATTTAAATTTATGTACTTAAATTGAGGAATTTTGATGAATTTCTTGATTACCACAAAAAAAGTGAAAATTCTTAATTCCAAAAATTCATTTGACCTCCAGTGGTGAATAAGGTCAATGAAATTAAAAGAAGAGAGAAACGCACGAGCACGAAAAACAAAACAAAATTGCTTTAATTTAATTTATTGTGAGCATCAAGTTGAAGTTTCTGCTTTTCTTCACAACATTTTAGAGCTAGAAAAACAAACAGATTGAAGCATAAACATGAAGAAAAACTTAAAATTTATCTGAATTGAGATGAAATACTAGTAGACGAAAATGGCACTGAGTTTAAAGTCTAGAACAAAACTTTTTAATTTTTGATGAACATTTCAGAAAATTGAAATTGATCTGGAGAAGTTTAATTGAATTTTTCCTCTTCATCCAAAATTAGAAACTATATTTGTGGGGGATTTGTGGTAGCATGTGTATATTCGCATGACTTGAAAATTAAATTGTAGATGAAATTTTTATAGACTTATGTTGAGTAATGTACGATAATAATTAACTTAAGTACTTTTTAATATAATCGAAATTATATACTATTAAGTAAATGATCAGTACCATATGCTTTGTTGTAGGCTGATAGATTTCGACATAAATGCTGACTTGATTTCACCAAAAATGAAAATTTAGTAATTGTTGAAAGAAAGTTAATAAAAATAAAAAAAAATGTGGGGTCTTACTTAAGAGATGAGATTCCCTTGTAACTTTTTCAATTTGACATGTTTAAGTATTGTTAACAATATGTTATGTGCCTTTAAATATATGTTACATGTGTTTAGCGAACATTTTGTTTTTGGATTAATTACTAGCTGTCATATCATCAGTATATCAACTCTGTAGTCATTGAATATAAAAGATTGTGTCAGTTTGAATTTGTAAAGATTACAGTTGAGATTTTGGAATTTTTAAATTGATCAAAAAAAATATTTGATAAATTTTGCATCAAAAATCATTAATGTCTATGTTAATTTTAAGAATTTTTAAGTGGAACAAAATTTTAGAATATACGCAAATCTTAAATTAACTGCTTCTTTGTTTCCATGATTTCGTATTTTTTTTCTAAATAATCAGCTGTTTGCCTACATTTAATAGAAAATACTACTGCATAGCAAAAATAATTTTCGTGAACTCTTATAGGGTCAACTCTGCATTCATGCTGACATTCATTGTTTGTTTTTGAGCACACAAAATTTTTTTTCCATCTAAAATTCAAACTAACTGTATCTTGGTCATGCAAACATTATTTTAAATCTATTTCTTCAGGTCTCTCTTTATATATATGTTAATAATTCTTTTCTTAATCATTTAGTCTGAAAATTGCTTTAAGGCATGATTCTTATTCATGCAGAAAATCACCAAAATTACCAAAATACATTCAAAATTCGAAAATTTATTTCAACATTCATCATACTCATAACTTTAAATCTAAATATAAAGTGACTTCTATCTAGGCAATTTACGTACTCATAATTGAAAATACTTTAAATAAGAACCAATTTATGCTGGTTAAGCATTGCCTCAAAAATATTTTTTGTAACGTTCTCGAAATATTTTATTCCAATCAACTAGATTTAAGATAAAGCAAATATGGCTTAGGTAGATATTTTATTATAAATACTACAGTGATTGATGTTATTCGCCTGTTCAGTCAACGCAAACGAATAAAACAAGTTCTGACCTTGCGAAAGACAATTAAGTACACACAACGACGAATAGTTATTTTTTCTAGTTATATGAAGTCATAACAGCAAGAATATTCTTTTAGTATCAATAAAATAATAGCAGCCGTGTGAATATGAAAGGGAAAATATTTTTAGAGAGATAAATGGATGAGCAAATCTGAATGTGAAAGTTGAATGCATAAATCATGCAAGCATGAATTAAATGAAAACTGAAATGATTTTTTTTTTTTCATATATTTTTTTATGAGCAGAAAGTGAAATAAAACCACATAACTTATTCAGCAGCATTTTGAACTGACAGTGATATTATCATTTTATGTGCCCAATTAGTATGTTGTCTGTCAAAATTTTTCGTTATTTTTGTTATGCCAAAAAACATGGTAAAAAGTTACGTGATTGGTATATTTTTAAAGTGCTTTTAAAGTACTTTTTGGTTCGTTTGGTTTTTCTTGCTGTTGTTTGTCGGAATTTTTAACTCAACTGAAGTTAGCCGGAAAATCCCAGCCGGAATTTCGGCAGACCATTTCGGCAGACCGTTTCGGCCGAAATTTTAATATTAATTTTTTCAGTTATCCGCCTTATTTTTTCGGCCGACCAAATTTTTTCGGCAGACCAGATTTTTTGCTGACGGATTTATTTTTATGGATTTATTTTTTTCGGCCGACTAAATTTTTCGGCCGACCAGAATTTTTCGGCAGACCAATTTTTTTCGGCCGACCAAATCTTTTCGGCCGATCATTTTTTAATTAATGAGATTTGAACACAGGAGCTTTGGGAGCAAAAAAAAAACTTCTTTCTAAACACTTAAGCCAATACTTAAAATTTTTAATTTTCTTGTGTTTGGCTAAATGACATATTTAAATGATAAAATATTTTATTACATAAAAAATTCATATTTATTATTTTGTAGAAATTATATACTTCACAAATCATTATTACTATTTTTAAAAAAAAAAAAAAATATTTCGGCAGACCAAAACTTTTTCTAAAAATTTCTTTTTTTCACAACTCCAATTTTTACACATTTGGTTCTTATAAATGCATGTGTCCATAGAGGTTCACAAAAAATTAGGCTCATTGGAAAATTTGAATTTTCAGCTTCTTTATTTACATTTACAAAATTTTTAAAAAGCTTTGGATTTTTTTAAAAAGATATTTGAAAAAGAATTAATGTTCACATTTACAAACACTTTGTTTATGTGTGAAATTATTTGATACCTTTTGACATGTGTAAATATTTTAAAAAAATCTTTTTTTAATTATGGTGCAAATTTAACATATAAAAAAAGTGTTTGAAAATGTGAGCATTAATTCTTTTTCAAATATCTTTTTTTAAAAAAAATCCAAAGCTTTTTAAAAATGTTGTAAATGTAAATGAACACTTTCAGAGAAGAACGTGATAGAAAAAACTGGCCGTTTGAAATTTGAAAATTGTTAACCGATTTTTGCAAAACAAATGCCTAAAAAATTTTGTTTTAATATTTTTGATTTAACATTTTAAATTGATATTTTAATAATATTAAAATATGACAAATTGAATTTTTCTTTGCAAATAAAATTTTTTAGGCATTTGTTTTGTAAAAATTAGTCAACAATTTTGAAATTTCAAATGACCGGTTTTTTCTATCACGTTCTTTTCTGAAAGCATTCAAATAAAGAAGCTGAAAATTCCAATTTTCCAATGAACCTAATTTTTTGTGAACCTCTATGGACACATACATTTATAAGAACCAAATGTGTAAAATTGGAGTTGTGAAAAAAAGAAATTTTTAGAAAAAGTTTTGGTCTGCTGAAATATTTTTTTTTTTAAAAAAATAGTAATAATGATTTGTGAAGTATATAATTTCTACAAAATAATAAATATGAATTTTTTATGTAATAAAATATTTTATCATTTAAATATGTCATTTAGCCAAACACAAGAAAATTAAAAATTTTAAGTATTGGCTTAAGTGTTTAGAAAGAAGTTTTTTTTTGCTCCCAAAGCTCCTGTGTTCAAATCTCAATAATTAAAAAATGATCGGCCGAAAAGATTTGGTCGGCCGAAAAAATAAGGCGGATAACTGAAAAAATTAATATTAAAATTTCGGCCGAAACGGTCTGCCGAAATGGTCTGCCGAAATTCCGGCTGGGATTTTCCGGCTAACTTCAGTTGAGTGAATTTTTACATATTTTTTTCAATTAAATCTAATTGTATATTAAAAAAAATACATTCCACTCATTTTTCTTGAAATGTAAGGTTCAAGAATAAAAGACTTTTTAAAATTTAATAAATTCGATAAATTTTCGATTGCAGTAGTCTTGATTTTTATTTTAAACTTTTCATTTCTGTTCCAATTTTATATTATTTTTTATTAAATGAATCAACCTTAATTTTTCATCAAAATAAATTAAATTTGCAGGAAGCAACAACTCTTCCATTGCCTTACCGTCCAAGAAATGTCACAAATTAAAAAATCTGCATCATTTCGATCTCGTATACCAGTCCGCAAAACAAGTCGTTTACAACAACGGAGATGCTCAAGTCCACAATTATTGCTAGCAACATCATCGTCTACATCGCGTATAAGAAACAAAACGACACCAAATCATAGAATATTTCATGAACGATATTATTCATCGTCGAGTTATTCAAGTAGTGACGAGAGTAGTCACGATCAGGAAGAGCCAATACAGGTCAGTACTTTTTTGCATAGACTTTATTTTTACCGATAGTATTGCCGTATAAAAATAGAATCGACACAAAAAATAATTTTTCCATTGTAGTAAGCAATATGAATAGATGAATAGAAATAGGAATATAAAGATAAATTTTTTCTCATAATACATTCCAGATGCTACTAAAGAAATCAACTGTTATTGATAAAAGCACTTTACCAAATGATCCAGCCGATGCAATGAGCTTAAATGGGTTTCTTGATAACGTGAGCTGCGAGAATTTGTCGAGTCCGCACAGTCCACAAATGAGAATTAATCGATTACCACAGAATCAAGGTGAGTTGGGGAAGAAAAAGTTTCTTTATATTCGTGCTGTGTTTTATGGCTGAAGTGAGATTTAGTGTGGTTTATTTGGTGAGCATATTGCACGTTCAATTTTATTGAAATTTTGAAAGAATTGTATTGACTGGTGGAGAGTTGTAAATTGTGTAATTTAACCAAATTTAACGTATTCAAATTGTAAATGAATTTTGATAAATTTGAGGTTTGGTTTAGACACGTTCATTCTTGAATTTACAGGTACTTAAAATATTTTGAGCTAAAAAGTTTTTCAAATATTTTAAAAATGGCCTAGACTTACTTTTTTAGAAAAACTAGAAAAATAAAAAATTTAATAATATTTTTAACGGTGTGAACAAATCGTCGAAACGTTAAAAAACATTCAATTTTAAAAACTATCACGCTTCCATTATTCCACATATGAAAATTCAATTTAAATGGAATCATATGAGATTAAGGATTGTCAAAAAGCACATAGAACTTTATTCATATTTTATGGAAAGTAGAAAAAAACTTTTGAATAATGCAAACGTAAAATTTTCATGTCCTTTAAAATTTATGTCCCAAATTCGTGCATAAAATATGCTCTAATGCTCTCCACTAATAGCTTCTCTTAATGCACTTGAACATGTGAAATTACTCCTTTTTATCATTTCTTTTTGTTTCTCTTAATAGATGACAAATTCATAGAACAACAAAGAACTGTAGTTGTAGCTGCACATTCAAGCTATGAATCACTTGATAAATTTAATTCAACATCCGAAACACTTAAAATAACAGATGATTATCATTTGAATAAACAAAACATCATTAGCAGTATGAGTCGGAATATATCAAGTGAATATACCAACAATAGCAATAATAGTATTAATCATAAAGCAACAGAGTTACAAAATATGACGCACAATAACAACAAAAATAATTACATGTTGATGAACAGCATCGATTATAACAGTTCGCTAAAAAAGAACAAAGAGAGCAACATCATCAATTACGATCCAAATGGTGGCATTGATGATGAGATTGAAGCAGCGTTGAATAAGCAAAAGCAACTTAGTGATTGGTATTATATAAAATCTAGTCCAAAACCGAAGCCAACGAGTCCATATGAGAGACGAAAAGTCAATAAAGTACTGTCTGGATCTAATCAAAAGATTGGTCTTCCTATGCAACCACCATTGCTACAACATAATGGATCTTTCGATAGGCAGAATTCATCAACAGACCAAATAAATTACATAAGTGAAAATACATTTGTACCACTGCAAAAATACAGAAGTAATGACTACATCGATCCATCATCGCAGCTTCAAGTGAGCGAATATATTGAAGAGAAATCTCCACTTAATACCTACAAATGCTTCAGCATGAAATACTCAAAAAATCCATCGGGAAAATTTATGGAAGTATCTAAATTCGGTGAATTTACGTCGAGTAGCTTTGAGCACGTGAATGTAACGGGATTATATGATAATCGATATTCCGAGAGTGATATACGTAATGAAGACTATGTACAAAGTTTGAGACTGGCTGCAGCTAAAATGAGGCCATTGCCTCAAGTGCCCATGATAAACAAACAACAACAACAACTTATTCAGGTATGTAAAATTGCTCTTTTGATCTTAAGGCTCGTTTTAAGATTTTTCCTATTCATGTTGATTATTTTGCTGAAAGCTGATGCTGTTACTAGGGGGTGGTCATTTTGAACCTTAAGCAAATTTGATCTGCAATATAATTTTTATAAATTTAAGAAATTTAATTTCTTTTTTGAAATCTATTTCTAACCCTTTGGATAATTTTTTCAAGTAAAAATTTTCTCATTTCCTTCAATGGATGTTTTTCTTGTTGAGTTGCTATTTCTACAATTTCATTACTTTTTCTGTTACTCTATGAATGCAATTAGAATCGTTTGAAGTATCTTTGGATGTTTACTTTTTTCCATTTATAATTGGTCTTGTTGATGTACAAGAGAAATTTTTGAATTGAATTTCCACAAGTATAACTAGAGAAATTTGAGAAAGCTATATTTCTAAGCTTATGAAAATAATTCCCTGAATTTTTTTCAGAATGAATTTCAATATTTAAGCTAAAAATATCTTCTCCATTAATTTGAAAACTTCATCCACAATTTTTCTGGTAACTTGCCTAAAGCTCTTTTTAATGATTTTTAAATATACAAGGTCTAATAAAATCCGACATTCCACATTCAATTTAGTCATCCAATTAATTTTGAGTATCAAATACATTGAGAGTATCAATTTGCACCAATTATGACTAAACGCATGATATCATTCGAAATTGAAAAGATATTTAATTTTTGGAATCGTGACTGAAAATTTTTTTTATAAATTGATTTGCGAATTTGTCTTTTTGTGTTAAAATAAGTGTCAATTAAATTATTTGTTATATGGCATCAATTAAATAAATTTGCAAAGTTTATTTGCCTGGAGTATATCCTGCTCATTGACAGATCCGATGCAAAATACATAAATTATGTTCTTTTTTTAAGTTATTGGCATCTTTTGAAATTTACTAAAATGTCAAAGAGTTTTACTGTATTTTCTTATCAAAAAGAAAATGCTATTACATTTTCAATTTCAAACAATTTTTCGAAACAATTTTCAATTTTCATCTGCCAATTAGAAACTTGTGAGAAAATTTCCAATTACAAACTCATTCAATTTGAAAAATTCTTTGAAGAAAGGTTCAGTTTGGTCTTTGGAAAATACTTTGTTTGATGGTCGTAAAAATTCTTGGAATTTTTTAATTTTAGTTTATTTCTAATTTACTCTAAATATATTTATTTTACGAAACAATTTTGATTGGTTTATTTTAAATAAATTCACTTGCTTTTAACAAATTTATATCTTGGCATTCACAACGAAAATTCATTCAATTTTAATTCAATTTACAAAAACCATAACAACCTCTCGAAAAATTAAATTAAATAATATAAAAAAATAAATTTCCTCTTGAACAGTCAATTGCTGATTTTCTCAGAAATTTACGATTACATTCCTTCCCTCATCCTCATGAATATTTTGAAATGAGATGAAATTCATTGCGTAAAAAATAATAAGAAAAAAAGTTCTCAATAAACGTCCAAAAATTGAATGCTGATAAGACACTAAAAGGTAGTTGGAATGAGTAAAAGCTCAAAAACGTTGGAAAATAAGAAGAGAAAATTCACTTTAATGATTTAAAGCAGATTTTATTAGATATTCATGAATGAATCTAATGAGATTTTATGTATGAAAATTTAGAACATCCTCTTAAACAGAAGCACTTAATGATGATAATGCCACAAAGTTTCTCAAGTTCTCAAAAAAAAAATAAAATAAATGTATATACATCCATAGAGCCATGGAAAGAAGATGAAAATGAAAATCAAAGTTCATAAAGCATTAGCGAGAAGAAAAAAATTTCTCTCTGGGAGAATCCGGAATGTTTTTCGTCCTTATTCTCTCAAAATTTTCGCATGTATTTGTGTGAAACATTCAAAAAGGGACATGAAAACATTCAAATCGAGATGATTTTCGTGTGCTTTTATCATCCGTACACAAACATTTAAGTGATGCTTTCGTACCATTTTCATCTCAGTTTCGCGAAGGATTCACAACGATCAACATCTAGAAAAATAGGACCCCAGAAAAGTTGTGTAGAGTGAATAAATATTTTTTTTTGTGTATACTATCCGTTCAATGTCCTCGCGTGAAAAAAAAAGTGGATATTACAAATTAATTTCACGACAGTAAGGACTTTAATGGATAGTTGATAAATTATTCATTAATATGGATTCATATGAAATTTTAAACATTCCATATTGGATTATATAACCCGGCATTAAACAGTATTATTGTTAATAATACACAGTTCGGAATGGATTATTGTGTGTGTGACACTCCTTGTTTTTTTCTAAAAGTTTTTTTTAAAGCACATTACATTCTTTTTTTGTCATTGTCGTATCTATTGCTGCTCTATTGTCAAGTGAATATGAGAATATGAGAATTTAAGATACAGAAAAAGAATTGAATGGATCAATGATATGTGAGAGATGGAAAGGGGGGGGCATGAAATAATAATAAAAACAATAAAAATCTCTCGAGTGTAATAAAATGAATGAAAAGAAACAGAAGGAAGAGGAACAATGTGGTTTGATGGACTTTTTGTATTCTCAAAAAAAGAAAGGAATTACCACGAAAAGAAAGGAGAAAAAAAAATTTATTAAAATTGCACAATTCCAGATGGTGCCTTTCTCTTGGTGCCTCTTGGCTTTTTTCAATAAAAGAAACTTAGTAACATACTTAGTGCAATATTCAACTTCCCCATGGAATAATTGAGAGAAGTGCTTAGCACTCAATACAATTAATTTTTATTAAATTTTTATTTTTTTTGAAAAGTTCTTTTTTGTGGCAAGTGTGGTGAAGAAAATGGTACAGAAAAAATGAACTTAGTCATTTACGTTCAGAAGCTACTGTTTGATAAGTGCATAAAATTTACATTTATTAACTTTATGTTGGCATGGATACATTTGCATATGTAATTGGAAATGAGATGGACTGAAAATTCTGTGGAAGTTTTATTTATTTTTTTTTCTCTATTGGAGTTTTTTTCGTTGAAGAAGTGGCAGATAAATTGGACGGATGACATGGAAAATGAAAATAAAATGATCAATGGTGTCATGGAGATTTCATTTAAAAGCTATTTGTGTTGACTTTTGTAGCTTGATGATATTTTCCTGTGAAATTGTTGAATTGTTAACTTTTTGAAATATTTTAAATTTCTCAAAAATTTTTAAATGTATTTATAAAAATTTTAATTAACAAAATCAACTGAATGATTTCAAAAGAATGAATACTTCAGAATAAAATGTTTAAGCTCGCTTCAATACTCATTAATTTTCAATCATCACAAGAGTTTATAATTGAATTTTTTCGCAAATAAAATTATTGCATTCACAAAAAAATTCGATTTAATAATTTTTTATTCAAATAATTGCTGAATAAATTAATACGTAACATAAATATTGAATTTATTGTCGGATACAGCGGTGAAATGTTTTATTTTTACATTAACTTTATGAAATTATTTCCCGTGCAAAAAATTTATTGAAAATTAATTATCATGGAAGATTGCTATAGAATTAATTGTAAAATATTAAAATTTACACAAAAACATGCAGATTTTTGATAAAATTCATTGAAGAGAAAATTTGACATAATTTGTATCGACGTGGTCATTGAATATGGGAAATATAATGTGAATATGATGCGAATCAAATTCTGTTAATACATGTAAGTCATGCCAGAGTCATTGGGTTGTTAAAAATTATATTTTGAGGGCAATGAACTTTCGGATTTAATGTGTAGATTCAAAAGGGCTTTTAAGATTTATTTATGTGAAAAATTCTCAATAGTTTTACATTTTTAATTTTCAAAATTTTTGAAATTTTTTTTTATTAAAAATTTATATTTTACTTTATTTCAAAATTGGGATGTTTGTAATTTTGTTACAATTCTATGAATCTTAATTTGACATTATTCTGTTATCGGCCTTAATTCAAATATATCTTGATTGGTTATTAATTTTAAGACATGGAATTCATAAATTTTCTTGAGTTGATGGCATAAAAAGTTAAAAAAAAAGCCAAATGAAAAAGTAATTTCTATTATGTAAAAGTCTATAAAAATTGCTTTATATAAAGTAAGTACAATATACTAGAAATTTTTACTAAAACAAGAAACAGTTTACAAATTAGCAATTTTAAAATTTTTTATCGAGGGATTCATTTACAAAATATGTAAATTTTATGCCAAAACAGGAAGGCAAACTTTTCATCCTTACCCCACCATAATTTATTCAGATGTAAATATTTCCTCTAGATTAAATTCAAAAAAATTCTATTTAGATTATTTGATTTTTTTCGTATTGTAGGAGAGTTAATTGAATTAAAAATGTAAATTTTATTAAGTTTGTGAAACGATTTTTGTTTTAAAAAATCAGTAAATTTCTAGTAAGTTGCTTAAGGCGCTATGCAAAATTTATGAGCTAGAAAATAATAATTTTGTCGCTTCATGCAAGTTAGATTTAGAGTCTGAAATGTGGAAGAACTTAAAGTTTTTTACTCTAAATAGATTTACAATAAAATATGATTAACATTTTTCCAGACATTCCATATACGACAATTCAGTTATATTTCCCTCGACTTATTACCTTTAACTCCCCCAACCATTCCCTTCAGACTGTCAAGTTCAAAAAAGGAAAAGCAGTAAAAAATATTTTCCAGTTAAATTGTCGAGATATTTTTTATACATTTATTACTGCAGAATATCAACATCATTCAATACTCTTGATAATTCCAACATACTTCACAGAAACGAATCGAGAATAACTCATTAAAAAGTAATTCTCATATAATCGACATCCCAGCTAAAAAAAAACTTTCAACCGTCTATGTCTAGGAGAAATTCATAAATTTTTAAAATTATAAATATTTATACAATGAAAGTTGTTCATGTAGAATACAGTAGCAACAAACTATAACAACATCAATGCGGTTTAGTCATGAAGTGAACATGATCTCAAGAGTGAGAATTAAAAGCATTTTAAAGCTCAAAAGCAAAAGTTGAGTGGTAGTTGTTAGGAGAACATTAAAAACTTTGTCCTACATCCACTTCCGTGACAAAATATTCAGTAGCCATTAGGGAATAAAGAAGACGAAAGAAATATTATTTACATTACATTACATCATGTTTTCATGTCTGCCAGTTAAATTGCTCTCATCATTTTAATTCCTTTTAGTTTTCTTCTTTCGGAATTGTCTTGAAGAAAATTGATAAAATTGGGTAAATCAGTTTGTCTGGCTGGATAGAACGAGATAAAATTTTAAAAAGTTATTAAGTATAAATTTAGTACATGGTTCATATCAGGGACGTAGCCAGGATTTTTTTTTTGAGGAGAAGTTTTGCTACTTTTCGACGTTTTTTTCGGTTCAGATCTGAAAAGTTGAAAAGTTCATTTTGCGAAAATAAGAGGGCCCGAACCCCCAAAACCCCCTGGTTATGCCCTTGGCTCATATTAAGGCTCAATAATTAGTTTTTGAACTGCGTCACTAAACGTAACAAAAATTTTCCTACTAATTCTATTAATTTTTTTTCCTAAGCATCTCCACTTGCATGAGAAATTAAGATGAGAATGAAAACGAGAGAGACGAAGGAAAATTATTATAATTTACATTTTTTTATTCTTCTTCTCTTGATTGCTCCTTTTTTTTTCTATGTTCCACTTCTCTTAATCATTTCTTTATTCCCCCTATATTCGTGTCTATGTCTCCTCTGTCTATGTGTATAGTAAAAGCCACTACGCATTTGAATAGAAGTGAAAGGAAATTAAAAAAAAAATACCGGGGAAGAGCATGGGATAATCTTCAAGGATAATTAAACTTAATTACGTTAATGGAAGCTTGCTTTTTTTCCGAGACATTTTCCAGTGCTTTTCTACAAAAGTAGAATTTTATTATTAAATTTTTTATTCTCCTCTTTTTGTGTTGTTTTTAGAACAAAAAAAAGAAAGCTTTTGACATGCACGAAAAAGTATCGTAAATTTTGTTCGCTAGAAATAACCACTAAAGGAAAAAAATTTAATTAGAAAATTTATTATTCGCAAAAGTGTAATTAATAAAAATCTTCTTCTTGTTCTTTTCTAAATTCACTCTACTGTGGATTTTTCTCCGTTTTTTTTGTGATGTTAATTATTTAGTTTTTTATGTTCTTTACTTTTTATTGAAACTTTTTTTTTAATTTTATTTTATGCTTTAATGCTCACTCGAAGGTTTTCTCTCCGAGTAATTATTCTCTTTTGTTAACTGATATATTAATTAAATAGTGGAAAGGATCAATCAAGAATTAATTTATTTTAGCGGGAAAGTTGGCTGGATGAGTTAAATAAAGAAGGATATTAATTAAGATTTGTTGTACTTATAAACTTTGATGATTATTGAAAGCTTTGATGTATGAATGGATGGTTCCTTGTTATGGTGGTAGTCTTAATGGGGCTTACTTCCCATTATTCTTGATATATGAATTTAGACCATCAAAAAAAAATAAATTAAAATTGTGAATTCAAGTTGGAACATTTTGTCCATTCATAGCTATCATGCGTAACTGTCACGCATTAATTGATTATCGCCCACTTGCGTTACACGAAAATTAGAACAAATGACATTTAAAAAATATTAGAAAGATTCTGCAAATATTTGTAAAATTATTATAGATACATTAACATCCTAACTGCTTTTCAAGGATGCAAATAAATAATTCATGTATTTTCAACAAAATATTTTTGTCTAAACTCTCAAAAATTTATATTCACATCCCACATCCACCCATAATTTTTCTTTTAAATGTTCTTTTTTAAAAACATTTTTATTCCATTTCAAAATCTAATTTAATTTTATTTGATCGTTAGAAAGTTTAAAGATTATTATAACTTTATTAGGACATCAGCTTTAGATTCCGTTTTTTTTATAATTGACCTTTTATGAAATGCTTTTGGGACGATATTGAATCTCAAGATATTATTCTACCATTAATAATGTATTAGATCTCTGGCTCATAAAATGTTTTTAGATTGTTTTGTCTCTTCAAATGTGTCTTTTGAATTTTAAATAAGTGAATTTTTATGCTTGAATTGAAGAACTTTTTGTGAGATATAAATGATCATTTTTATCCATTCTTAATAAAGTGGATTTCTTTTGAGACATTTCAAAAAAGTTTCTAAGCTTTTGTTTAGATATTTTTGTATTGAATGATATGATAAGGTCTACGGACTCGAATGTATTTATAACTTTGATATTTTTATCTCAGATGAATATTAATTTTCATTATTATCCATCCACCTTCACAACAGTCGGAGCAAATAGGCTGTGTAGGAATGATGCTAATTTTTTTATGAATGAATTAATAATTGACCTGATTTTGACATTGAGAGTTGTTTTGTATTTAATTAGGGCTATGATTAAAATTTATTTGATCAGTGGCATAGCTAGTCAGGGGGAAAAGGTTAATTTTCACCCCCCTTACCCGCAGATTTCTTCTATTTGCTAAAGTTTTTCTTAAAAAAACCAAAATTAACCCCCTCCAATTTTTCATACAACAAATTAAATTTTGAATCCCCTTAAAATTCGTGGCTACACCACTGTTATTGATGATTACTTTGATGATCTTTCTTTATGATTATTTTTATTTATTTATTTTTTTTTATTAAAAGTCCTAAATTGCAATCCTTATAAAATATGCAATGACTTAAAATACTTCAAATTAATACACATTTAAAAAAAAAATTTTAAAACAAAACTTTAGTCCATCAAAATATTTTTCATACACAAACTTAAGCCAAAACATAAATAACAAGTTAAAAACTTTGAAAAGTCTCGACAAAAAGTTTCATTTTTCTTCTCATACCTTGCCTTTAACTTTTATGAAAAATGAAGTCGTTTGTAAAAAGCATTTAATTTTATTATTTTTTATTTGCAATACATTCAACAGCAACATTTATTATGTAAATTACCTTTAATACTCACAATGCGCACATAGAATTGTAAGAGGAAGAAAAAATGCTGAAAAGAAAGAAGCGAAGAAGAAAAAAAATTAAAATTTATAAACTCATTGCGAAAACCATAAAAAAAGAGGGAGAATGAACAGGAAAGGAAGAAGTGAAAGAAAAATAAACTTTTTTAATTAGATTTTTCGTTCTCCAATAATTACAGGAGGAGAAATTTTTTTGTACTCAAAATAATTTTTTAAAAGGAAATCAAAGTTCTAAATTGTCCAGCTAATGAATGAAAAAGTTTATAACAAGCACGAAGGAAGGGGTGGAAAGGGAATCAAAAGATTTACATTTAGGTGCCAAAATCACTAAAAAGGTGTCATTAGGAAAATTTTCAGATGTGCTTTTAATGTCATCTGTCCATTAGAAAAATTATTCAACTAAAATTTTCATTTTTATGCTTGAAAACTTTCGTTTATCTTCCCATTCCAACTTGCTCGTTTTAGGATAGGAAAATTAATGTAAAAATGAATTTTACTGCCATCGCCTCTCTTGCCACTTCCATCGAATTTAATCGTAAAATTATTTGAACGAATAGTTTCAAACTATGTGTTGCTTCAATGACATGGAAAAGTTTCTCTCTCTTTTGCCGCCTTTTTGTCTTCATTTTTATGGGAATAAATTGCTGTTGCCACTGCTATAGCCAGGATTGGCTGGGTGGCTATGAATTATTTACTTAATTCGCTACTTTAATTCTCATTTTTTTAGTCACCCAAAACTTATCCTTCGAACAATTTAATTAATTTTTGAATAAATGTCTTAGAAATTGCTAAGCACAGATCCTTTTATTCTCCTTGATTATGTCTACGTCTTATGTATTATACTAGAGATTTAAAAGCTTCTTTTCACAAACTTTTAAGTGAATCCTTAAAAATCTTAAATCATGGCGAGCATAATGCCTTAGTAGACTTATGGATAGTTCAAAAGTTCTTATGGTATTATGTTAAAGCAATTTAAATTAGTCTTAAGGGGAAACATTTTTCTTGTTTAGAAAAACTTTTATAATCTGACCGAAAAATTAAATAAAAGAAAAAGTTTAGCTGCTATGGTATGCAATTATAAATACTTTTATTTCCCTTGTTTTTTTGCGAAATATTTTCTACCTACAGCTAGAAGAATAGAATTAAAAAACTTAATTTTTACTTGCCGCAGGTAACACAGGCGCTGGATTTTATTAAAAAAATGTAGGATTTCTTTATTTAGATTTTTATTCTTCTTAAACGAATCTACACAGAATGGTCTGATATGTCCTTCGCAAAAGGAAGCGTAGTAACATAAAATCACATAGATACCAAGCCTCAGTTTGAGGCTATTTAAAAATGAAATTCAAAACTTTCAAGGATAAATTTCAAGGAAAATACCACCATGCATATAAAACACCCATAAAAATAATCCTTTCAAACTTAACACGTGCCTCACATAAAATCTCAATAGAAGAAGAACTTTAAAAACTCTACGACATAAAATATGAGTCAAGCACTTATTTTAATATTCAGTAGCACTGAGCGTATCTCATTTGGGTCCTCTAAAAAACTCAACCGATTGTACGTACGAGCATAAATTCATTATACAACATCTTTCAATTTCATTTATGCTCATTAATTTTATAGACGCCACACTGCCTGAAAAT
Source organism: Chironomus striatipennis (assembly GCA_026123125.1). NCBI lineage: Eukaryota > Metazoa > Arthropoda > Insecta > Diptera > Chironomidae > Chironomus > Chironomus striatipennis. Next base: position 17,922,896 of record CM047394.1, on the reverse strand, counting down.
TGCTTTCTCAATTGCGAATTTTTTTTATTTAAAATAAAAAAATATATATATATATAAATTTATTGTCACGCTTCTCTCACTACGGTTCCATTCGCACAAAAATTTTCATATTTTTATTTTTATTATTCCATTTTGTATAATATAATAAAATACACACAATTTTTCAACAAACTGTGACAAACTATTTATTTTAATCACGTTAAATCTAGTTTAATTAAAAAAGTTTGTCTCTTCATCTCTATCTTATTATATAGATAGATGAATGACTATACATGTGAATCTATATAAAATTTTATTTTTTTTCCAGTGTGAATGTTAAAAATTAAAAGAAAAATAACAAAAATAATAAAATAAGGAGCAAAATCTTGAAAAAAAAACATGAAAGAAAAAGAAGGAGAAAAAATAAATTAAAAGTGTCAAATGACAAAAGTTGTTGATTGTGCAATTTTCCGGAAAAAGAGGAAAAATAAGAAAGAAAGAAATTTCTTTTATTGTGAAGCATCAACAGCAACAGAAAAAGAAAGGATTTAATTTTCATTTCCTTTCTTATCAAATCACGAGATTGAATTAAAAAAGTTTTCAACATAGGCTGTCCACATTCGGTTTTGTGGTGCACTCGTGGAACTATCTCTCCACGAACACCAAAACTCGATAAGTGGCAATTGCCAGAGCCAGAATTACCCCTTGAGTCACAATGGGTTGATGGTGCTGGCGATGGATATTGGGATCAGTGCTCACAATGGGTAAGATGAAAATTTAATTTTATGCTTGTTTGTGTATGGATGTGTGGTTATTGAATTAGATGTTGAATGTGAGAAAATTCTCAGAGCAGAGTTGGTGAAAAATATTTTTGGAAATTTTTAGACCAACATTGACTTTAATTTTTGATCCTCTTTCATTCTTGCTCATATTAATTCATATTAATTCGGTGCCAACTCTGTCTTCCTCACATAATAACCGTTGAGCTTCACATGCATATTCATGATATGTATACAGCCATACTAATATGCATTAAAGCCATACTGTTAATGGAGGTGAAAGGCAACTTCCTTAATGTCGAACATTCACAAGCAGAAAAGAACAATTTTCGTCTGTTTTTTTTTGGGTTCACTTCCACAATCAACATATGTCGGTTTGTCTTGATATTAGCCATAAAATTTAATGAAGGCACTTGTAATGATTTTGATGTTTTACATCCGCCTTTTAACAACCTCTCACGAGGCCTGAAAAGTAAAAATTCCAACATAGAATAGAATATGAGAGAAAAAGAGGAATAAGTAAGTGAGGAAGATGTTGTTTTTGTTCCTTGTAATTCTATGTGTCTCAAAAGAGATGTTTACATGGAGAAATTATTTTGAATACACGAATTGTTAGTTTCATCATGATGTATACAAGAATGTAGCTTTTTTTCTGTACAATTACATCTTTATTCTTTTTTCTTCTTCAAAGTACTTGCGTAGGAAGTGTGAATGAAACTTTTTTAATCAACAAAGTTTTTATCGTCAATGGGATGAAATGATGAATAGGAAACAGAACTTTGAAAAAAATACTATCGAGGTTTAAATTTTTTATTATGGAAGAGTTAACAATTAACATTGTTTTTGTGAATAATTAAAAACTGTTCCTTAAAAATGAAGACTTTTAAAATTGCTTAAAAATTGCATAAAAATCTATAAGTACAGCGAGTATAGTATTTTGTCGCAAAAAAAATGTTGTTTTTTTTTTTTGAAAAAAAAAAAATGTGATACATATTTAAATTCAAATATTAAAGTAACTTTAGCAACGAAAAAGCTTTAAATTTAATTAATTTTCATTAATTATTTTGAAACTCGCAGGGATTCAATTTTAATAAATATTGCAGTTTATATTTCAATTTATTTAATTCTCATAACAATTCAATTGAATTTTTTCATGCTTTTTTAAACATTAAAAAAATTTGTATAAATTTAATTACGTAGTTAAAAAATATAAAATTATTTTAATTCATAAAACTGTAGATAAATATATAATTTTATTTTTTTTCCTTACTAATTGAACAATTGAAATATGTAGAATAATAATTACCCATATAACCAAAGTATTCCATATGTATTACATTGACCTTCCTTAGGAACATGAATGGAATACATTAGGTCGATTTTGGTTACTAGGGTAGTGTAAAATTTGAGTCCAAAACCTCAATGAATCAAAAACATTTTGTTACCACAAAATAACCAATTGAATGACATTTATCTGGTTTCATCAATAAACGTGTCACACAGGCACAAAAACATTCATGTCTCATTCCAATGTCAAACATTACAAGTCATTCAACAAAATCACACAAAAAATATCTTTTTCTCTCTTTTCTTTTTAAAAAGATGAAGCATCCGTTTTTTTATTTCACAAAAGGCAAGAAAATATGTACATATGTATTTACAGTAACAAGTAGAACAGACTGAGTGGGTGAAATTGAGTAAAATGATGCAAAATAAAGAGAAAATGTGAAAAGAAGAAAAAGTTTTTTTATGCTGAAAATTTACTAGAAGTTAATATTTGAAGCGCATAGAGGAAATGTTTACTTTATTTATGCGAAACGAGAAAAAGAAAAATTTTCTTCGTTTTATTCTTTCTCCTATCTTTCATATCTATTATCATACAAATAGAAAAACATACATCTACAGATGTGTATGTAACCGGAAAAAAGGCAAAATAAGGCATTGAGAAAGAAGACACGAGATATCATTGAATGTGAGAGAAAAGAAAAGAAGAAAATCACAATGAATGAAAAGCGAACAAAAAAATATCAATATTAACAAGCTCCTGTGAATACTTCTACAGTTTAAATGAAAATGAGAGAAAACATGAATTCTATTGAGAATTGATTGTGCATAAAATGTGGTATAAAAATAGCTGAAAGCTTGTAACTCGAGGCTAGAAAAATGGTTGGGTAAACTAGAAAATGAAGGTTTAAGAAAATTTTTGATATCGGTTAATTATGACTTCCAGTTTATAGACGAAAGGGGTTCTAAACAGGGGCGTAGCCAAAGAGGAGTTTTGGGGGTCAAACACCTCCTCCCCCCTATTTTCGCGAAGCTTACACTAGATATTATTAAATTTTTTAGATCCGTACCAAAGGTGAATGATAAATGAGTGATCTCTAGTTTGTAGGCCCAGAATGTTATGTTTGCTTTTAGACTAAGTATCCTAGAAACTAGTTCAAATAATTTGAAATCTTTAAGAGGATGAAAGAAAAAGAATTTATGATCCAAAACCCTTTAAAAATCAGTTTTTTCCTACGCCTTACCAAATCTCTAATATTCATACAGGGGCGTAGCCAGGGGGGGTTTTGGGGGTCAAACCCCCCCCCCCCCTATTTTCGCGAAGTTTATACTAGATATTATAGAATTTTTCAGATCCGAAAAAAAAACGTCGAAAAGTAGCAAAAACCCCCCCTCAAAAAAATTCCTGGCTACGCCCCTGTATTCATACATTTCATAATTTAACAAGGCAAAAAAGAAAATGATGAGTCGAATAAAATAAGAATACAAATTTACCACACTGATTTATGATGTTTTACCAAAGGCCATAATCAAAAGGAATTTCATTTTCTTTTCCTTCATTCTTTACCAAAAACTTTTGTTTATTTCTTGTCCTACACACACAAACATAGAAGGAGGTACATAGCAAATAAGGAAAAATGAAAGAAAAGTATGAAGTAATTTTCCATAGATATTTTTATCAAATCAAATTCCGTTGCCCAAAGGAATGATATGAAGAAGTCAAGTTGGAAAGGAAATAAACTTAATGTTGTAATATGGGAAAGCCTTTTCTTTGACTTTAAGGGTTTTTTTTTTTAAATTTCTTCAAGATGAAAAATTGACATTTTTTTCTAGTTTTGAAAATTTTATTTATTAACAATTTCTTTAGAACTTGTTGCGACAAATTAGAAACATCTTAAGGCATTTTTATCAATCTTGCCAAAATTTAACATCAAAAAACATTCCAAAAGACTAAAATGTTTCTCAGAAAATTAGCTCGACATAAACATCCATAAATAATAAAATAAAAAGCGTCATTTCTCGCATAAATCCTCTCACAAGCGGATAAGAGACAAAATTTCTGAGGTGAAGTAAACAACCCCAAGTTTGAACATGAAAAAACACAAAATTCTCACGAATTTGTTCCACTTTTTTGCATTACTGTTTAAATTTACTGAAACATTTTATCCATAAAAAAATATATAAATCGTTTGTGATGTAAGACAAGTAAGATAAATGAACAAAAGAATTGAGTGATTTTCTAATCGATATCAGTCGAGAGAGAATCCAGATCAGTTCATATCGATTCTTAAAAGTCACACAGAACAATGGAGTAAATGTTCCATATCAAGTCAATCAGACATAAAATTGAAGATTTAGGGTCAGGCAGAGTATTAGCACAGAAATGTAAAAGTCATCTTCTTAAGCTTTCAAATCATCCACAAATGAGTATTCTTCGTCTTGATCTGTAACTAGTTGCGGATGTAGACAGATAGACAGACATTATATGGATATGGATTGTAATAAAATGTGGAAAGATATGCATACAGACAGAGATGTGAGGGATGGAAGAAAAGAGTTGTTGTAAAAAAAAATCAATTCAATCAGATTAAATATTCCATAAATCATATTCAACATAGCTTTTGTATGTGTATCAGCCTCATTTACCCTAGTCGTCTATAAATATGTATACATTTATATTTATATTTTATATTGTTGTATGGTTGAATAAAATATCTGTACAAATGCTATTTTTGGTAGTCATCAAATGGTCTTCGTTTTGAGATTTTTTAAGGGTGGCTTAAATATTTTGAGTAAAAAAATGAGAAGTGTGGATTGTTATCCTAAAATATTAAATGCTCTTCAGCTTTTAAATATTGTAAGATTTCTTTCATTTTCATTCAAAATTCTAAATCTTTCTTTGCAGTTTGTAGCTTAATTTTTTTGTCTTTTTATCAGGGGCGATGATTCGGATCTGAAAAATTCAATAATATCTAGTATAAACTTCGCGAAAATAGGGGGGGGGGAGGGTTGACCCCCCCTTGCTACGCCCCTGCTTTTTTATACCTGAAGTAAAACTGTTCAATAACTCAATAAAGTTCTTTTTTTCAAATTTTAATCGTGATCTCCACAAAATATGATTAGACTAGCTTTTCCTCAAGCAATTTAAATCATGAATAACTTGAGATAGTTTTTTATTCTCCTTAAAATTCCCTGTCATTTCTGTTTTTATTGTTTTCCTTTTGCTTAATATGTCTTTTTTTTCTTTTATAAACGACTAACAAAACATAAAATGAGGCAAATAATGTTGGAGATGAAAAATAAAAAGCCAAAAGATTTTTATTGTTATCAGAAAGACATAAAAAATGTTCTCCTTTGACTTCCATAAAATGACAATCATGTCAAGGATATAAAAAGTTGTTATCTTTTCTGTGCGCGACTTTTTCATCAAAATTGTTGAATATTTTATTTTTTTGTCAATTTTTTTCCTATAATTGAAGGATTTATTAATTTTAACCTGAAGATAGATGTGAAATAATCTGTTTTGAATATTAATTCGAGTAATTTTATTTACTAACTCAGGAACTTTTGGGGGCTCATGCTCCCCTTTTTTATTTTCGAATTCAGTACTCAATTTTCCGATAAAAATTTCTCACAGAAAATTTTAAGGATTTTTATGAAAAGATATGCGTTAAATAAAATTTTGAAGTCCTGTGAAGCGTCATTGCTCAAAATCGAGTTTTTATTAAACATTTTATTTATGTCTTCCTAGTTTCAAATCTAAGTAAAATACTTTTCAAAGCTTCTCATTCCCCCCAAATTAAAAAAATTCAATGTTACTTAAAGCTAATTTTTATTCCACATATTCAACCTCATTTTTTTTTGTTATCTTCCAATTCCAAGAAAAAAGAAGTATTCTTTTATGACAATAATTGAGGTTTTTAAAATGCTTTCTCATGCAAAGCAGATTGAGTTTGAATACGCACATATAAAAAGAACAATATCGAAAAGAAAATTCTGCTGATGTTTTAAGCATGCAGCAAAAGCTAAAAAATGAATATAAAAAAAGTTTCCTTTTTTTTATCGATGCGACGTTCTGTATATTTTTTTGTATGTAAAAGAAATAAAAAGGGAAAATATTAGATGAAAAGTATGCAAATTTTGAGGTACAGCTTTTTTTGGAAATTATCATACGTTTGTTTATAGTCTGAAATAAGGCTAGAATGTTCTTTTAGATGAATTTGATGAAAGGATTTGAGTGTTATAGAGGGTTGAAAAAAATCCTATTTTTTCATGACTCAGTTGGTTTTATATATGAACTTTTGAGGATGTGTTAAGATTTGATGGCTGAGTGATTCAAAGCTTGTATCAAATTTTAATGTTTGTTAAAAAAAAAATTAGATAAAAGTGTAAGAAAAACGTTCCATTAAGGTCCACTTTTGGGTATAACTAAAAAGTTAAAATACAGCAAAGGAAGCAAAAATAATTTTCATACAGCATGAAAGCAATTTTCCAATTGAATTTCTTTTATAAAACTGCAATTTCCTGTTATCTAAATTTTCTTTCCCATTCCTTCTATTTACAGCACTATCCAACCAAAACACCACAGCCAAAACAATCACAAGTTACAACACCATCATCATATCGTACAGAATTATCTGGATCTTATGCATCGCTGGATTGTCCATCGCCGCCAGGACCACCAATTGTATCCGATAAGACACGTGATCCACAGACGCGGCTAGCAATTTATCTAAAAACTCTGTACATAGATCTCTCACTTAAAGAACCAATTTTACCATCATGGGTACATCCAGTGATACCTGGTACACTCTGTCCGGCAAGATTGGAACCTGAGTTGCGTTTAAGCAGCTTATCACATGGCCTTAATGAATGTATATCGATAGATCAAATTCTTCAAGCAGTTCATGTAAGTTTTTGTGCTTTAAAATTATTTTTAAATGACAATTTGGCATTTACTATACCTTTTTTCGTGGAAATTTACATTAAATTAATTTTAAAACTTTTTTCTTCTACCCGTTTTTTTAACAATGCAGACCAAAGATGGACCATATCTTGAGGCACCGAGACGAATATTTATAGAGTGTCCCTCATGGCTGGTAAAAAGTTCATTAGCGTTAAGAATATTACATAATTGGGCAAGAGATGCTCCATGGCCTCAACGCGGTCAACCCGTAGCTTTAGCACTTTTTGTACCATTAAGTGAATTAAAAGGAACGTTACATAATTATATTAGTAAAGAATTAATATCGAAGAGTACACCAAATCTATTTTCGGGATTTGGAGCCTTCAATTCAGTATGGAATACATTAGAGTCGTTAAAGGGAAAATTACTTTTTGTACTCGATAGTTATGATGCGACGTTGATGAGGAGCAGTGGACGTAATCGTAAAAATAAGAGCACATATGATGATATTATTGACCTCCTAGAAGGAAAATTATTTCCTGAATCTCGTATTATATTGATAGGAAATACATCACAATGTCTTGATTTATTGCCTCTCATGCAGCGTCACTTGAAATATGAGGGTATTACATGGGGTAGATCAGCATCCCTTCTTGGTGGTGGACAATGGGGGGCACCAACTAGACTATTAGATATTGTACAGACTTCACTTTATCTCCGTAATGCTGTACGAACACCATTAGGATGTTTAGCAATTGCATCGATGTATGAGACAAATGGCGGTCAACTACCGACCGAAGAAATTGATGTAATTGAAGGTATTATCAATTGTATTGCTCCGAGTATTCCACATTCTCATATTGCTGAATTGGGACGACTTGCATTGTTCTGTCTCAAAACGAAACGTTCAGTCTTTTCAACAGCGGAAATACGAATGTATTGTTCCGCGCCCGAATCCCCAGTAATTGGATGCTTTGAAAAATGTCCGCTATTTGGCAAGACCGCAAAGAAGAAAGGCGAATACTATTATGCACCAATATGCCAAGGAATATACGAGTTTTTGGCTGCAAACTATTTAGTTTCATTGGCTAATCGTCCGGGACTATTAGCAGCTGAAATAACTGGTTTGAGTTTGGCTGATGAGGTTGAAGCTGATATACTGAAAGTTTTGAAATTCTCAATGACATTGCTCGGAAATAGAGCACACGTTTTATTATCAAAACTAACAACTCTATGGCTCAGTCCACAAACAGTATTTTCACTTGCACTTGCTGGGGGTGAAACAGAAGCCAATTTAAATGCATTAAGTGATATGCTTGGTATATCGAAAGTTCCACCAATCTCGCCACTCGAAACGAATCCAATTTGGGTTTCGATTACTTCATCAATTAATGAATTACAAGGATGGGGTTTGGCACTCAAATCACCGATATGTGCACTCAAAAATCTCGAACTCATGTATCAAATGGAGAAAACCATTCAATTAGAATCACGTAATGCACTCGACATATTTCTCGATGCTCTCTCACGTAATGAAAGTGTAACCACATTGAGAATATCGTCATTGATTGAAAATGATGTGAGGGAGAATGACATAAATCATTTAGCAGCATGCATATCGAAGGCATTGTTAAAGCCACGTTTGGAAAATTTTGAATTGATTTTGACATTGTTGGAAGAGGATCCACCGGCTATGAAATTACAATCTGTCGTATCAGCATTGTGTAAATCCATACCGCGCCAAACTAAATTAGTTTCTGTGCTTCTTGATTTGGGATTATGTACATCACAGTTAGTACAAATTTGTGCTGCCCTTGAGAGATGTCCACATATTAATAGATTGTCTTTGCCACATCTCCGATGTGAACGGGGTGCAATCAGTGCATTAGCAAGTTTATTGAAAAATCGACCATTGTCATCGCTTGCATTACCAGCATGCTGGGGTGCACGTGACGATCCACCATCATCATCTGGTGTTAGTATGGGTTCGGGAAGTGGAAGTAGTAGTGGAAATTCTGGATTAATAAAGCAAGGGTCATTGACGGGAGCTCCGTCACCACGAGCATATCCACCTGGATTATTTTCATCACTGCCACGAGGTCTCCCACCAACAGCTACATTAGGACGATCTCAAACACTTCCAAGACAATTACTGGAAGGTCCACCAGATAAAAGGAGTCAAGATTCTGTCATATCACGTACATGGTATCCGACACCAGCATGTGAAGGTGGTCCACACAATTCTGGTACACTTCATGACTTGTTGTTTGCCGCAAGGGAACCATACTCACGCCTACATGGACTTGATTTGAGTAAAGCACAGTTATCGTTGGAAGATTCAATGTGTTTAGGCGAAACGGTGAGAATCAGCCCAACATTACATTCAATTAAATTGGAAGGAGCATCAAGACTGAGTGAAATTTTGCCAACGGTATTAGGAGCTGCTGAATCACCCAGTTTGCAAATGTTAAGTCTAGGTTCACCACGATTAATATTAGAAGATACTGCTATCACAATGTCAGCTAGAGCCTTAGGCAGTTGTATTACATTACGCCTACTCAGCCTCGATGGATGGAGCTTTAAATTTGAAAATTTATCGACTCTCGCGCAAGTTCGAGGATTTTTATCGCTCACATCAATACGTGAATTGGGCTTGTCAAATTGTCGTATTTATTTACCAATGTTTAATAGTGTACTGCAGATGCCATCCGATGCTTACGATTGTAATTCCATTGTAGTACTGAAACTATCTGGGACACAGGTATGATAAAGTTAAATTTGCATATCTTACATGACCAACTTTATAATATTTTTTTACTTTAAAATTAATCATCAGATTATTCTCGGTGACCAAACTCCATTACGTGGTCCACAACTTTTACCATATCTAGGAGGATTTCATAATTTAAGAGAATTGGATTTATCAGCACCAGCACGATCAGGTTTGGGAAGTACGACTTCAGCTCCACCACTTATTTTAGATGATAAAAGCCTCTCGACATTCTTCCAACAAATAAACCTAAAATTCGGGTATGTATTGGATAAAAAGTATTGCAGTAAAAAATAATGAACAAATACACAACAAAGAAAAGTTTTTGGAACAACATTCAGATTTCATTATCATACATTTCTGTGACTCCATTAAGTTTAATTAAATGACCAAAAAGCAGTAAAGTTTGTCGTTTTCGAATAATACGGAAAAAGTTTTTTTTTTTTGAGAACAAAGTAAAGCTGTGTAGTTGTTGTTCTGATATGATTGGAGGTTTTGACTAGTCGAGTATTGTTCGGAGTTATTTCTTTAACTTTTATAGCTGTAGATATGCTCAAGTGTTAAGTTATAATAGTAGATAAATTAAAGTTATGACTCATAAGGACGAATTCACAGTCTCAAGATGTCCTGTTTCTTAGATTATGTCATGATCTAGTTGTCTTATACAATTATTAATTTTAATATACTTCTAAGATATAAATCCTTCCAATGACATAATTTTTAATGAAAAAATTACTTCAAGTTGTTGCATTCTATAGAGAAACATGATAATGAGAACTCCAGCAGCAGAACATTATCCAATCGGATATTTTATTAAGAACCTCTACATTAAATGCCTTGTTTTCTTCATTTCCTCAATTTCATTTTTCCTAAATTAGTTTCGATGCCAAAAACAAGAATTATCTCGAAACTTTTTCATCTCTATTCATTTTATTCATTTCCAAATTTTTATTTCTTGTGTATTATGTTTGCCTGCTGCATCAAAAAAAAAAAAAAAAACAAAACTTATTCATTCAGACCGAAAATAAACTGATAAAAAAATGCTTTTGATTTTGTTCATTCACAGACTGCTAAATACATTGAAAATATGTAATTGGATTATCCATTTGGATGATGCAACAAAAACATTTAAGGCGATGGCAAAAGCATTAAAATCATCTACAATAAGCCACATCAAAATTGACGGTATATCGGTGTTAGATAGGAATAAAAAGCATCGTGTAGAACCACAATTTTTGCATGCATTGCTTTCATCTGTGCCACTGTTGCGTTGGATAAGTGTTAGTCTTTCTGGTGTGAGTGAAGAGCAAATGGCATTTATTGGAAATTCAATTGGAGATATAAAATCAAATGAGATTGATATTAGGTGAGTATTTGAGTTCAATGTTGTTTCATTTGATTCCAGATGCTTCATATGTATGAGGATGTACATGTGAATATAAAAATAGAGATGATGATTGAATTGATAAAACGGAAGTTCTAACTTTGTTAGTGATGGATGTTCAAAAAAGGATGATTGAGACGCATTCAAATGTTCTATTAATAGATGCGTGGATTCTATTCATGAGAGAATTTTACTGACGGATAAATGATTGAAGTTGATAGATGATATGATTCTTGATATGCGTAGCTACGAGTAGCTATGACTATATTGCACAAAATAGGCTTTAGATTGTGTTGTTCTGAAGAATTCACATATTGCGATACTGTAGTACAGCCTAAAGTCTATTAATACTGTGAACTTATTAGCATTTTTACATTGAATACAACATTCATCTATAAAAGACAAAACCATCCAATTTACATCCCAACGGAGTAAAAGCACGCTAACGAAATGAAAAACTTTTTCATCCAACCGTTCATTCTCTCTATTTATTCACTCATGTCAACCTCACTTCTGTATCTACAATTCAATTTAATTTTATTTCTTTTCATTTCTCTTTTTTTTCCTACATATGAAAAAATAAACACAGATTAAGCGACTCGACAATTGAGAATGTTCGTTTAATGACCCAATCATTGAGTCTCGATGGTAAATTTGATATTCGTGTATCGACATTTGGAACATCATCAAATATTTTGGTGCATGTTGAGAAAATCGGAGTCAAAAGTTTGTCACGTAAGCACAAAGATTAAATTCCTTTTCTTCCTTCATAAGATGCTGCTCAACTTTTCTTGCTGTTTTTTTCGGTGAAAAAAAAAAGAAAAAATATTCAATTTATTTTTCGTTTAATATTCAACAAATGCTTATTAAACATATATTATTTTATGAGATGATGAAAAAAAGAATGCCAGAGTTGTTATTTGAAAGATCTTGAATTTGTTTTGGAAAATTAATTAATTTTTTAGAGAAGATAAAATTGACTATCCGGAGTCATAGTTGATCCAAAACTCATTTAAATTTTAAAAATCATAATTTTGTTCTCAAAATTTATCGGCACAAAACTTCAATTGTCATTAAATATTGATCAAAAAACACCAAAATACCATCTCTGACATGAAAACTACAATACATAAAAATAAACGGAACTGAAACAAAACTTTTCCTATTAGCAAGCTGAGAAGGAAAAAATTCCTATCATATTTAAGTTTCACAAGAAGAAAGAGAAATTTGATAATAGTTTATGTATGAAAAACTTACACTAACTAACTAGTCGTGTAGACTATGTAATGAAATTACAGGGAGATTATTCACATGCTCCCTTAATCCGACACGAAATGATACACAATTTATTATTAAGAATAATTGAAGAACTTTTTATATTATTCAGCACAAAAGAGATGCATGAACAAAATTTTTCCTATTTAAAAAGTGTTGAAATAAAAGATGAAGAAAAAATGTTTAATAGAATTTGTAGCTGATACAAGAAAAAAAAACTTTTTATCATGATGCAAGAATAATTTTTGCTCATATTTGAATAAAAGATAAAAGAAAAATTGATTTTTGTTTTTTTGAAAGAGCATTAAAAGTGTTTTATGCTGTTAATAATAGACATCACTTCAATCAACAGATGCCAAAAAATATATAAAAAGAGAATATTCAAAAAACGAAATGAAAAAAAAAATTGTTATGAAGTAGTTTTGTTGTTGTTAGATCATCTTCTTCTTCCTCCTTCTCTCGCTATATTCTGATATTGTTTATATCTTTCAACCCACACACAAACACATTAAACAGACTCTCATGTAGAAATAGACGAAAGAAAAATCTGAAATTTTTAGTTCGATTTTTTTTTTTTTTAGCGCATTTTTGAAAACTTGTTTTCAAAAAGGAAGCTCAATCATGCACTTTGATCGGTCGTTCGGTCGTTCGGTCGTTCGGTCGTTCGGTCGTTCGGTCGTTCGGTCGTTCGGTCGTTCGGGTCCCAATTATCTCTTGATCTAGACTTCGTAGCAAGCTCGGAATTGTTTTAATAGCTTCATTGAATGTTTTTATTCCCGCCGTTTGTATTGAAAAGTCAAAAAACACTCATTAAATAGCTTAATTCATCGATTTTATATTTCAAAAAAATATGTAAACAATGCAGGGCAAAGCTATGCTGATGAGAAATTTGAATTTTTTCTAACCGTTAAAAAATTTGAATTTTTTTTGACCGTTATTTCGGATTGATTTTTTTCTCAGAATTTTATTCTAAGGCAATTCCATGAGTTTTATTAGCTTCGTTTCATCGAGTTATTGGCGGCAAATGTATTTAAAAGTCCTTAAATTTGTGTTTAAACATCTTAATTAATTAACATTTAATTTTTTCATACAAAACAAATATAAGTGCGTTTAGAAATTTGAAAAATAATGGATGTGTTCAGAAATTTAAATTTTTCGCTGATGGAAAATTTTGAATTTCAAAAAACCGGTAAATCGTAAAGCTATTATTTGCATTGAACATTATAAAAATCAATTTTAAAGGAATTTTGATCTTTAGTTTAAAACTTATTATTGAAATGCATTATGATTAAAGAAACAGCAATAGAGTTTTAAAACTTGACATTCTTTTCTATTTAATCAATTGCTAATCGCTGCGTCAAAAATGCGCTGAAGTCCCTCGATATAAAAAACGAGGACTTTTGTAATTTTTTTTTTTTTGCTTTATAAAACTGTGATTTTTTTAGCTACATTTACAACCTTTAGTTCTTTTCATTTTATTCTTTCAATTTCATAAAATGTAATTAAAGGTAAAAATAATAAAAAAAAATGTTAAAAATTAAGTGCAAAAAAACTCTCATTAACGAAAAAGATTCAAAAAAACTTTTTTTTATTTACATTTAGACGAGATATAAAGAAGATTAGAGATGGGTGTAAATTTGGAAATTCCATGAATTTGGTTTAACTGCTTACTCATAAAAAACTTCTAGTGGCTTGTTATGAATTAGTTGTGAAAACTTTATATTCATTATGAGATGCAAAACTTTTAAAAGTTACTCAATATGACTGATGTAACATCAATTTACACCTCATAGTTTTTATTTTTTAACAAGTTTTAAGCACTTGAGATTAAAAACTTTTCCATTTTTGGGTAATCCTTTCCATAAACTAACAGCATATTTGGATTTATTAATGTTTGGTGTTGAAGTATTATGCAAGATTTATTTTTGAATTTATGTTTTTCGTCAAGTACTTTGCATCACTTTATTTACATTTTAAAGTCCATTTTCAAAAAGTAAGCAGGTAAACTTTTACATCAATCAATTTTCAAATGTCCAGCTCTGTTAAACGATAAAAAAATTTTATGCTGCAGTATCTTTGAACCATAATCTCTATAACTGTCTATAAAAACGTTATATTCCATTTTACAACAACTATAGTTAAAGTACTAAAAAAACTTTCAAAATACATTAAATAATTATTTTATTATTATTTTTTTTAAGAGATAAGCATTTTATACTATTATTGTATATCATAATGTGAATGTATTATTATAATTACAACATTGTCCTTTCATAAATTATTAAAAAAGTTTTTTTATTTGTAATATTAATGTTACAATGTGATTTGATTAAAGTTTATTAAAAGGGAAAATTGAATGTCTTTCCTTAATTTTACACTCAATTTCCTTAAAAAATTAAGGAACCCCCTCTTACTGGCAGTTTTCTGTAATTTGGTAGGGTTTTTTGTGAAAAAATAAAAATTTAACCCCCTTCTCTAAATATCGCAAAAATAATTAACTTTTCACACCTCCCCATAATCTCTTAAAATGTCTGGCTACGCCACTGCATCTCATTTAAAATTATGATTCACGATTTCAATTTAATTGATAACCTTTCAGACACACCAATCCAACAAACTCCTAAAACAATCGAAATTCCGAATTGACATATATTTGCTTTAAAACCTCATTTTCCTTTGTGATCGATCAATATAATGCTCCATATTCAAACCGTGCAGTCAACTGTGTATTAAATTTTTGAATGAAAACAAATTTAAACATTGAGTCAGCCAGTAATGTGGTAGATGCAATGATGCAGATTTTGAATATATATATTCAGTTCCTTTGAAATGTGAACTGTTTACAAAACTGTCATCATATATAGCACATTCAAATTTCCTTTTTGACATACGCTTTGATCAATCATGTGGCTAATTTGCAAGGAAAATATTTACCGCAAAAAAAAACCTTCAAGGAAAGGAAACACATAAAATAAATATTATAGTAATGGCTGTGTATATTATTATATTATATTATATTTAAAATAGTGAAAATTATGATATTTATTTTGAAAACCAAATGAGAATCAATAAGGAGAAATAAAATACGTTTTGTGTATGACACGAAATAAATAAAAGTTATTTTAAATTTTTTGAACAATTGAAGTTGAATAAAAAAAAATTGAGAGAAAAAAAATAAATTTTATTATACAATTTTAAGGTGACAATATTGTAGTTGAATAAAATAAACATTGAGAATTAAAGTTAAATTTGTTCGACACCTCTAAAAAAGCATTGAATTAAATTCAAATAAAATATTTGTGCTGGTGAGAAATTAAATTTAAAATAACATTTTTCAACAACAAGTGTTTAAAAAAAATGAAAAATTGACACTTATTTGTTTATTTTTAATAAAACTTCAAGAATAAATATAGAAAATTTGAGGTTGTAGAAAACTTTATCATTAAATTTAATTTTTCTCCAAGCAAACACCAAAAATTGAAGAACAAAAAAAAATAAAGAAAAATTTTAATTTTTATTTACAAAACTTTTCGATTAGATTTGTCAATAAATATAAAAAAACTATTTAAAAAAAATTTTCAACTTAATGAGAATGCATTAAGCACAAATTCATTGGAAATGAAATAAATAAAAGTTTATATATTTAAAATTGTGAGAAACACCCACAAAAAAATTGTTTTATGATGAAAAATGAAATGAAAATTAAAATGAATAAAAAATGAAATTTTTAGATATTAAGGCACACAATTGTGTTATCAGTATATATAAAAAAAGTTGAATGAGACAGTGTTTTGAAAAAAAATAAATAAACAAAAAATATTAGCTAAATGTATGATGAAAATGAGAAAAATATACCTAATTACCACGATATAATAAAGGTATTCAAAAATTAGACCTTGAGTTTGCCATTTCTTTATTCTTCTTTCAGCTATTCATAATGAATCATCACAAAAGGGTTTTGGTAATTAATTTTCTTAACTATTATGTTTGATCGTTTACAGGCACTAAAAGTATACATATTTTTCCTACTCATTTCAACTAACGATAATTAGCTTTATGAAAAACAATTGTTTGGTAAAAAGTTTTGGTACAAAAATCATTTTGAAAATTAATTGATTTTCTTTACCGTGAATTGAGGACGTAAAGCCATAAAGATTAACTTTATTACACTCATTTAAAATTGGGTGCACATATTTACTAATTAAGTATAACTGTAAATTTTTATGGTGCTTTAGGAACCAACCTACAGAGATAATGAAAATGAAAGAACTTTAAGTTCAACAAGAATTTTGCTTGTTACATACAATATTCGAACTAGTAATGAAGCGGATCACGCTTCATGTGCATATTCACACCGTTCCAAAACTCTATATCGGGTCAGCAAAGCTTCGCTTTGCATAAGTTTGAAGATTAGGATTCGATCGGGTCAGCAAAGCTTCGCTTTGCATAAGTTTGAAGATTAGGATACCATCGGGTCAGCAAAGCTTCGCTTTGCATAAGTTTGAAGATTAGGATTCCATCGGGTCAGCAAAGCTTCGCTTTGCATAAGTTTGAAGATTAGGATTCGATCGGGTCAGCAAAGCTTCGCTTTGCATAAGTTTGAAGATTAGGATTCCATCAGGTCAGCAAAGCTTAGCTTTGCATAAGTTTGAAGATTAGGATTACATCGGGTCAGCAAAGCTTAGCTTTGCATAAGTTTTAATATTATGATTCGATCGGGTCAGCAAAGCTTCGCTTTGCATAAGTTTGAAGATTAGGATTCGATCGGGTCAGCAAAGCTTTGCTTTGCATAAGTTTGAAGATTAGGATTCCATCGGGTCAGCAAAGCTTCGCTTTGCATAAGTTTGAAGATTAGGATTCCATCAGGTCAGCAAAGCTTCGCTTTGCATAAGTTTGAAGATTAGGATTCGATCGGGTCAGCAAAGCTTCGCTTTGCATAAGTTTGAAGATTAGGATTCGATCGGGTCAGCAAAGCTTCGCTTTGCATAAGTTTGAAGATTAGGATTCGATCGGGTCAGCAAAGCTTCGCTTTGCATAAGTTTGAAGATTAGGATTCGATCGGGTCAGCAAAGCTTCGCTTTGCATAAGTTTGAAGATTAGGATTCGATCGGGTCAGCAAAGCTTCGCCTTGCATAAGTTTGAAGATTAGGATTCGATCGGGTCAGCAAAGCTTCGCTTTGCATAAGTTTGAAGATTAGGATTCGATCGGGTCAGCAAAGCTTCGCTTTGCATAAGTTTGAAGATTAGGATTCCATCGGGTCAGCAAAGCTTCGCTTTGCATAAGTTTGAAGATTAGGATTCGATCGGGTCAGCAAAGCTTCGCTTTGCATAAGTTTGAAGATTAGGATTCGATCGGGTCAGCAAAGCTTCGCTTTGCATAAGTTTAATTAGGATTCGATCGGGTCAGCAAAGCTTCGCTTTGCATAAGTTTGAAGATTAGGATTCGATCGGGTCAGCAAAGCTTCGCTTTGCATAAGTTTGAAGATTAGGATTCGATCGGGTCAGCAAAGCTTCGCTTTGCATAAGTTTGAAGATTAGGATTCGATCGGGTCAGCAAAGCTTCGCTTTGCATAAGTTTGAAGATTAGGATTCGATCGGGTCAGCAAAGCTTCGCTTTGCATAAGTTTGAAGATTAGGATTCGATCGGGTCAGCAAAGCTTCGCTTTGCATAAGTTTGAAGATTAGGATTCCATCGGGTCAGCAAAGCTTCGCCTTGCATAAGTTTGAAGATTAGGATTCGATCGGGTCAGCAAAGCTTCGCTTTGCATAAGTTTGAAGATTAGGATTCGATCGGGTCAGCAAAGCTTCGCTTTGCATAAGTTTGAAGATTAGGATTCGATCGGGTCAGCAAAGCTTCGCTTTGCATAAGTTTGAAGATTAGGATTCGATAGGGTCAGCAAAAACTTTGCTTTGCATAAGTTTGAAGATTAAGTTCGATCGGGTCAGTAAAGCTTTGCTTTGCATAAGTTTGAATTAGGATTCCATCGGGTCAGCAAAGCTTCGCTTTGCATAAGATTATAGATTAAGTCTCGATCGGGTCAGCAAAGCTTCGCTTTGCATAGATTGAAAACAAAAGTTCCTAAGAAAATCGAAAATTTTCACATTTGGACTCAATTTTGAAGCACTAATTGATGTTTTTGGATATGACAATGTGTGTACGTCTTTTAGATCTATTTATAAGCTACAATAATCACAAGTTTCTGTAATTTTTAAGACTGAACTGTAAGTACAGGAGGGTGAAACGTCCCAAAAATGCCGATTTTTTGAACTTTTTCGACTTTTTGACCAACTAAACTTGGATTAAAAATATTTTGGTATTTTTCCATAAAGTTCTCGCATTTATTGATCAAAAACAGAAAAGTTTACAAAAATCCATCCACACAGTGAACCACACGAATTTTTCCAAATTTTAGGTTTTGTGGGAGGTGTACTGGTGGCTAAAAAAATTTTTTTGCATTTTTTCTCAACAAAACTTCATTTTTTATTGATTTTTGATCAAAAAAGTTCAATTAACAATTTGTGTGAAATTTTTAAATGTATTTTGCAATAATCGGCTAAAATATGCTTAAAAAACACACTATTTCGTTAATTTCTCGGAATAGTCTGCATGGATCGGCACCAAAAGATTCACAGCACTTTTGAGTGATAATGCGCACATTTTGAGATATTTTTGACATAAAATGGTTTTTTCGTATTTGAGTTCTCCATCCGACAAACTTGCTGGTAAGCATACACCACCACTATTTGGGGTCGTGCCCGGTGGCATCAAAACCTTTTTCAATGCGGTTTTTTGTATTTTGTAGATAATTTTGAGGCCGAACTTTTCACACCGAACTGTTTATGAAAATTTTGAGTTTTGGCGCCAAAAAACTAAAAAAACGATTTTTTAAATCTATCGAAAACAATATATTCACAACGTGAAACGGTGTGAATATGAAAAAATGTTGAAAAAAAAAAATGTTGAAAAAAAAAAAAACTATTGGGTGAATTTCTTTTTTTCAACATTTTTTTCGAACCAACCTACAAAGTTAACTACATTTTTAGAATGATTGTAAATTATTCTTTAGAAATTTTTAATTGGATTTATCTATGGCATAATTTTGAAAATATAAATTATCAATAAAAGTTTTGCTAAGGATTAAATGTAATTTATTTAAGAACATAAATTTAAATTTATTATTATGTTGACTACTAGAATCAAACAAAATTATAAAAAAATTCTACATAATACGTTAACTTAAGTTAACTTAAGATGTCCGTCAAAACCTTGAATTTTTAGACCCCTTCCTACAATCTGTCACAAAATCTTCATACAAAAAAATTATATTAATTAAAACTGTTTCACACCCTCAGACTCTAAAAATTGATATCATAAGTAAACGACCCCCTAACAATTTCATCATAAAATTATTGTTGTAATGCAGGAAAATCATCCTTACAAATTACTCATAGAGATTGCTATTAAAAAAGTTATATCCTTATTAATTATTCATAATGCTCATTTAATTCCATAACTCTTTTATTTCTTACAAAAATGCCAACATTGTCCAGGTTAGACAACATTAAATTTCTAAAACTCATAAAGCTTTTATAACAAAGCCTTTAACAAGACATTTTCGTTCCGAAAATTATGCTTCAACACTTTTAACATTAAAGTCCTTTTTAGCCAACCCAACACCTCCCATTTTCCTTCCCTTCTTTAAAAAGGCCAATTTTCATCTCAGTTTCTGCACACTCGAAAAAAGCACTTCCACTTCAATATCGAATAGTCAGGATTAAATTTCGACAATAGCCATAAATGATGTCATGACCATATGATTTCTTATTTACTCAATAAACCTTCTCAAAAACAGAAGAACAAATTTCCCATTAAAAACAATTTTTCAAGTGAGATTATTTTCTCCTTTTGTTTTTCCAATTTTCCATTATTTGTTGAGTTTTAAAAGCCAACGAGAATTGAGAATCAGGAACAGAGGAAGCATGACACAAGAAATGAAAGCGAACATTGAAATAAATCACTCAAAAGTCACGTCCACACGATGAAGTGTGCATAAAGGATCTCGTAAAGTGAAATGCCATGCCATCGCCAAATAAAATAGAATGGAAAATAAGTGGATGTGAAGACAGACAGATTCGCTTTTTTTTGTGTGTGTATTTGTAAGTGTATGTCTATGTGCATGAAGACAGAATGGAAATTTTATCTTTTTGCACTTGACGAGATATATAATGAAATTACTTAGAATAATTTCAAGCATGACATAATGTCAAAAGTTATCAAGTAAAGAATTCATCAAGTGTTTCAATTTGTATGAAAGTCAGGAAATCCATGGAGACACGTCATGCCCTTTCATCTTGTAATAGAATCAACTGAGTAAAATGCCTGAAACAGAGGATGAGAATGGTATGAAAGGAAATAAATGATTGCGGAGATATAGGCTCAATTTCTGTCGAAAATAGAGAAATAACCAGAGGAAATGGGAGGAGTGAGATGAAAAAAAGTTAATTAAAGTCTATGAGTATATCTTCATCTCATTGACCTTGACGAAAAGTGAAAACAATAAAACACTTGCTGGCTTCTCTTCTCAATTTCATTAGATTTGCTTTTGCATCCCTTAGAAAAAATTGTTGTCGAAAAAATTAAATTTTATTCAATTTATTTAAGATTTGAATTTAATAACTATGTTGAAGTGAAATTCAACAAATTTTACGCCATGTGAAAATGTTATGGTCACAGTAGCGTAATATTCACTGAATTATTAACACACTTGTGGTAACTGCAATCAGGATTTCACAGTTTTGTGGATTTATTCTGACGCTCAAAACCACTCGCACCGATATTTTCTGAAACCTTTTTTATGCGGCATAATTAAAAATTAAAATGAACATAATATATTTTGTAACATTAATAACGAACTGCGTTGAACCACAAAGGTTAAAAATTCATTTGAATTTTTGTGTTATTAAAATAAAGAATAAAAAATATATTTGTAAATGGGACTCGTTCAAAAGTTGCAAAATAAAGTTTAATCTTTTTTGAAATTTTTAAATTCTTTTATGACAAAAAATTGACAAAGAAACTTTTTAAACGAAAATAATCTACTATATATGGACATAATCTTGTAAAGTAAATCTAATTTGTTCGGATTTGAGTAAAATTATTGCAAAAGCCTTTATTAAATTTTCAACCCAAAAATCTCAAGCTTAATAAAAAAAATCTGCCAAAATTCACTCAAACCCGTCCGAAAAAAAATTTATTCCAACTCAGAATATAAAGGATGTGAAGCTTGAAGATTCATTTTCCCGTGAGGGCCATAAACATTAAGCATTTGTATTGTTATGTGATGTGAGTTGTGAAGAACCAGCTAGAAAACAGAAAAAAAAAGTTATTGCTGTGTTGTTTGTTGTAGGCAGAAGATGAAGTAAGAAATAATAAAAAGCAAAAAATATGTATAAACACCGCATAGGTTGAAGTTGGTTTCAACATGTGTCCATGCACATATTCACAAAATTCGAATGGTAAAATAATATTTACAGCTACTTCACAATGTCAAACCTCAAAAGCTTGGCCATAAATTCTAAATATGTACATTTAAGAGCATGAGAAAAAAAGCGTTTCAGTTACATTAATAATGTAAGGAGGATCGTCCATTATATACATTCGACATTACATAGTATTTTGGACCCTCATCAACGTCACAAGAAAAGGTTTTTTTCATGTTTCCTTTTGCACAAAGTCCCGCAATAAGAAATGCCATTTTTTCTATTTCTCATTCTCGTTTATTTTTGTACCTTTTGCTGCTGCTTCTTCATGTTCATCTCTATGAAGACTTTTGATAAAGAAATGACACGTAAAATAATAATTAGAGAATGTTCAGATGATTTTACTTTAGGGAATGGAAAATGTTTACCATTAATTTTATGTTTTTATTGTCATCTTATTGATATTAAGATAAACAGACATAAAACATAGATTTGAACTGTTGATCTGATGTTGACATGAAAATTTTAATTGGCCCACAAAAACTTCGATCATTTAAATATTTTTTGAGGCATTTAAATAACCATTCATGAGTGGGTGGGTGTTGTTTTTGTTTTATTCATTTCCACTAATTCATTCATTCAAGGTAACAGAATGATAAACAACATTCAACAGCATCTCTAAATGTAAATATCGTTTTTTTTTATTCAATTTTGGAATTTTAAATGCGTGTGAAATAAAAAAAATTGTCATCGCTATGAAAAATATGTTTTTGTCACTCAAATTCATTGTTTTTTTTTTTCAATTTTATAATGCAGTTTTGTCTTATTTTTATTATTTTAGTATATTCTGGCATGCTGTTCCAGTTAATAATTTAAGATCAATGGATGAGGATGACATGATCATTTCGTATCCGTTTTCCTAATTAATTTAAAAATCTACAATCTTGTGACTCAAAACTGAGAGCTTTAATTTTTTTTTGGTCAAACTTCTTAGGAATATCACGAATTTTTACTTTCGGAAACTCTAGAGAAAGATTCAGTCAGCCTTTGATTTCCACATTCTCAAGATATCATAAATTAACTAACTCAACTGACAGCAAAGAAACAACCTTAATAATAAATCAATCGATGTCAAAAAATGCGCTTCTTCTACCAATTCCCTCATGAATACAATTTCCCAATTCATTTATGAATATTTTGATACATTCATGTGGGACTTAACAGCATACATTTATAAATATATAAATATTATTTCTGTTATAAATAAATATAAAACTGAATTTAATCTGTTAATGCAAAAGGCAGACAGTAAAATAAGCAGACCATCAAACTTGTTTCTTTCATGAGACAATAAAAAATTATGATAATAACATTATCTTAAGATCATAATGAAGATGTGTTACACGAAGGAAAAAAAGCTAACAATAATAAAAGGGGAAAAGGGAACTAAGCAGCAGATCTAAATAATTAATAGCTCAATTCATATATGTATGTAGATACAGAGACATTTGCCTTTTCATAATTTACAAATTAAACACAAATTTATGAGATACTCTTCTTTTGTACAGACAACACATAAATACATTTGTGAGGAACATAAATTTATGGCTTATTGTACAATATATGGTGCTTCTGTTTTCGTACGTTTTAACACTAAATTTAGCTTTTTATACTGTTAAAGTTAGGATTTGAATGAGGAATTCAGAATAATTTTTGTAAAGGAATAGAACGCATTTTGATGGACTTTTTTGGAACTAAGAATATTATTAAAAATTAATTTTCATTCATAATTCTCTGAACGAACAAAATGAATTCATCATAATTACTTGGAACAAATTCCAACACTTCAACAGTCAACAACCATGATCCATTAGGATTATTTCCACAGGAATAAATTTCCTCATCAAGAGATTAATTCATAAGACGATTAAAACGACAAAGTAACATCATCACATCACTTCACATGGCATATAAAATTTACGCTTAAAAATTGGGATTTTGTCGCTTTCCTCTTCCTCACAAAAAGCCATACAGCTTCTCTCCATTTATGCAATTATATATGAGCTTGAAACGAATTTATCATTTTTCATACGCTTGTAGCAAAATAGCAACAGAAGCATTCAAAATGTTGAACTATGTACGATTCGCTTTCGACTATTAAATTTTCTCTATTTTAATTCTTTTTTGTGTTCAGATGATACCAATGAAATAATAAAAATTGAGGAAAATATTTTTCTATTATAACTGTAAAAAAAATCGTCGATGACCCATTTGAAATTACAGTTCATAGTTCATTGAACAATTCATTGCTTCTGTGAATTACTAATTTTTATCTTCATTTCTTTTTCATTTTCTCTGTATGTTCATTAGGTTACACATTGTAAGCGATATTGTAAATCACACACGACTTACATTAATTAATATAGTTTTTGTCGCTTGTTTGTCTCATGTTTTGTTGGGGATTAAAATTAATCTTATTAATTGACATGACGTTTTCAGATGTTTTATTGCTGTTATGGACTAGGTTGAGATGATGGAAAAAATTTTATGGAAATTTTATTCATGGCTAAGTTAAAGCAGGTAGGAAATTTATTCATTTATGAGAGGAAGCAAAATTTATTCTGTTGTCTATTTTCCTGAATTAGCGAGAGATTAAATTAGTAGGTTTGTTTTGGTTTCGTTCGTAAAATTCGTAATACTTAGGGAGGGGGAAGGGGTTTAATTTTTTTTTACGCTCTCCATAAAATCTTTTACGAACAAGAGGGGGTTGATTTTCATCTTTAACAATTTTTTTGAATTTTAAAATTTTATTTTTTTTAAAAAAAAAGAGTCCATAATTTAAAGAAATTAGTTTTCAAAATTTCATTCAATTAGAAAGAGCAGTTCAATAAATTTCAAATTGTTTAACTGAAAAGTCATTAAAATCCTGCAAACCTAAATCTTTTCAATGTAAATTAAAAGGTCAAGAATCAGTTTTTTCACACATTAAAATTTTCACACATTCTTCTTTGTTCATTGACGTCTTACCTTTCTAGTTCAGTGAAAGAAGAAAGAAAATTATACTAATGATAACGACTTAATTTTTTGCTACTTTCTCGTACGTATTGAATGTATCTACATGTGTCTATTGGAAGCACGTAAAATCAATTATGACTTCTGTTGCTCATTCCATTGTTTTCTTATTCCTTCTCTCTTTCTCTTCCTTTCATTCAATACAATTATTTATATGTGAACTGAATATGACATAAATGTGCAGTGCAGCATTACAATCTGGTGTCATTGAATTAACTGTTGACACATAAATTTCTCGCAGCATTGCATACAATGCACATATTTCTTCGCTTTTTTGATGGTCCATTTGTTTTTATAGGAAATGAAAGTATCCAAGGTTTGGCTGAATGAAATAGATATTCATTATTTATTTAAAGAGTGAAAGCGTGACGTGTCTAAATGTAATAAATTTTCGAATGTGCGATTTAGTTATGTAAGCTGTCAATAATTCACACTATTTGATTTACGTTGAGCTCATTAAATAGCTCAAAGTTGTGTGTTTAATTTTATCATTTATAATTGTTTGTAAACAACAGATTCAAACTGTGTAAATTGATTGGAGATTAAGAAATATAGAAATAGTGTCTAATAAATCTAGTAATTGGAGATGGACCACATGCTGGTTTTTATATAATTTAATTAATTTTTTTAAGTCTAACCTTGATTTATTTAATTTTACTGCTTCTTTTCGTTCTTGAAGAATCAAAAATTCTTTTTAAAACTTTTTCAAGAATTTTTTACGAATTTTCTGAATCTAACAAAATTGAAGTGCTTGAAAAACCCAAATTTAAATGCTTAAAGCTCTAAAAAAAAATCTCATAATTTTTTCAACCAATAATTTTCAACCCAGCTAAAGCTTTTCATTATTTTCCATCTCATTAAAAATAATTAATTCCAAAAACAAAAACTTTGACCATAACTCAATTTATATTCCACAATGCTCTTAAATTTTAATTTAATATCCGTTCCATTAACAAGTACGCTCAAATTATATTAAAACAGGATATTCTCATTCACAGTGACTAAAAATCCACTGATTGTGATGATTTGACAATTTCACTGATAATAATAATTGACATTAACATGCACAACACATATTAATAAAAATCAATTGTCCATCAAGAAAAAATAGTCTATCGTATGATGTCCAAACCATGAAATAACTTTAATTTTCATTCTCTTGTTAATGTGCAAACATTGTAAATATATTTTTTTAAATTGAATTAACAGCGAGAGCGACCAAAGAAGACAAAGAAAAATTCTTCCAAATTTGGAGAATGAGGAAGTATCAAGGCGCATAAATTGCCGAAAATACAATTCTCATCTTTTATGAAAGGACGGAAATGATTGTGGCATCCAAACAATGAGTTCTATTAAACGAAAATTGACATGAACACATGACATTGTTCAATTGTAATGTAATCTAGCATCAAATTGTCATTTTTCACTTAATTATATTGTATTTTATGGATGAATGGTTTGAAGTCTATTTGACTGATCATGACGATTGTGAATTCTATGTTTGAGTTTTGCTCTGTTTGTTCTCAAAATACGGGATGATGGTATCATATGGAAAGTTACAAAATGTTGATTTTCTAATGGCAATTGTGCAATAAAATTGAACATACATCAATAAAATTTTAGATCATGATAAGCTGGTATGCAATTCATTTTGATTTGATGGATGATGTTAAATAGAAGCAAAATTTTTCGTACTTTGAAGCACTTTAAATTAATTTTCCTTTTAAATGCTAAATCTCTCCAAAGCCTAAAACTTAACCTAAATTGATTTAAAAAGCGAATGACAAGGCTTCCATAAAATTAATTCTATTTTTATTCAAAAAATATCCCAATATTCAACACAATTAGTATAACTATTGAATTTTCACAAGGAGCATGAATCTCCAAACCATAGTGTACCTAATAATTATTCCAATTTGATTATCAACAATAGATTGTGTGGCTGTTCCTGTATTTTATGAAAGCATGCTTGTTAAATAAAATGAATTATAATAGAGTCGAGTTCTTGTATATTAGAATGCTGTGCTGCATTATAATTGAATAATTTTCAATAATTTTAAAAAAATTATTTTCAGAAATAGAAATTTGCGTTGATGACGATAAAACAGCTGGATTTATTGATTTTTCTGAAATTGAAAATGACACCATCACATTTAGGAGTGGAATGTAAAAATTTTTAAAAGGATTAAAGATATTTTCGAAGTATCTACCTGTAAAGAGGATGATAATGGATGCAATACTTTGTTAAATCTAATCTACTATTTATTTTATATTAACGAAAAACTAAAATTTATTTTGAATTAAAAACTAAATTTAAATATTAGAATTTTTAATAAAATTTTTAATAATTCTAAAAAGCTGTTTTTAATCTTTTCTAAAGCATACGACAGTTACTAATCTTCAATATTTAGGCAACATTTCAACAGAAATTCATTTTCAATACTGAATCACATCACAAAAATATTTTCACTCTCGTTATTTTCCTAAATTTTCATGCATCACTAATCAAATAAACGCAAATAGATACAAAGCAACATTTTCCCCTTTTTTGGTTCCAGAAAATTTCAACACAAATCTATCGGACCACACATTCGATGTTCTATTCTAAAAATAGAAATCAGAAGAATTTTTATTAATACTTTTTACGGCCTATGTTTTTCTATTTCATAACTGTTAGCATAAGAACTTTAGATCCATAAACATTTATGCGATTGAATGTTTTTAGTAAATAATGGAGATGAGTTGATTTTTAAAGACCAATAAACTTTACAAGAGTTATCTTTGATTGTTTTTCCCTACTTAAAAACTAAAAAACCTTTTATTTTGTGATTTATTATGAACAGAATGTGTTGAAACTAAATTTAAAAAAAAAAATAATAATTAAAAAAAATATATTTTTGGTTCATTTACTAAAACTGATTTATTATATTGCTGCTCTAGGCCCATGTTTTTAAATACACATTTGAATAAATAAAATTTAATATTCACAAAAAATTTTTAAATCCTCATTTACTAACATTGCAATGTCAGAAACCATTAAAATACGAGGAAACAAAATCCTCAATTTTCTATGCAAAACATTTTCATCAGACGGAAAATAATTTTAAAAACAATAAAACACTCATCACAGTATGAATACATGAATGCATATTTGTAGGTATTCAGTTGTTTTTTATAGCTTCATATGTGAATTTTTCAATTATAATTTTGAATGAATTTTTCCATGATTTTTTAGATGTAGATTTATTCATATGATATTCAATAAAATGTTTTCTGTGAAAGGGTTTAAAAATAATATTTTAGGTCCCTTTTTAGTGAAATTTCTGATTAAATGTTTCTAAAAGCCACTTAGTTAATTTTTTTAAAAATTTTTTAAATAAAATTTTTTTAATAAAGTTTTTAGAAAAATCCTCCATATCAACCATCTTTTATTCCATCACAGCACTACCGAATTTTCGTCTCACACATGAACTAACTTTCAAGAGAATCAATTAGTGCAACTTTTACTAAAGTCAATAAGCTATTTATATTTAGTTTGTATCCGTCTATATTGATTTCAAATTAGCGATAGTCAATAAAGTAATCGGATTAATTATTTTGCATGATTAATTATTTCAGGCACTAGCTTTTTTTTTGTATGAGGGTATTAAGAGTATTGAAATAAAAATAAATCCTATTCAGTAGCTGCACGAAAGTCAATTGATTGTTGAGTTGGAAATAAAATGTATTGGATTATTGAAAATTGGATGATAAAGAGTGAAAGATAAGTATCAGTATTTATTAAGATTATTCAGCATTGAAAGGAGAGCTATTTATTTTTTTAAAAAAATTTATCATCCTCTTAATTTAAAAAAAAAAAAATCTGATTTTTTTTAACTAAGTTGTGGAATTAAGCACATGTAATAGTTTTGACCCAATTTTACATTAAATGAAATTTATCCTTCTTTGTTATTTTTTAATTCTTTTAATCAAAAAAGTATCATATTAGCATTATGTGAATGTCACTTAAAATTTCAGTCAGATCAGCACATCACCAGAAACTAAACTCAACAGCATCAAAAAGTAGCTATTAATGAAAAGCAAATATTTTAAGTGGTCGTTCAACACTACCAAATGGCAACCAGCTTCGTTCTATCAAAAAATTACCATAAAAACCATTCTAACGTCTCATATTAACAGACATTTCAAAAGAGTATAGAGTAAAGAATCAAAGAGTAGCAGATTAAAAAAGGGAAATGAAGAATACTTACACAGACATAAAAAGGTTGACACTTGACAATGCGTTTTTTTATATTTTTTTATTGCCGGAATCACTATGCTCTGGTTATAATAATTCTCCAACCCGCTGTTGCTGATGCAGAATAGAAGAATAAAAATAAAATAATATAAAAAATGAGGAGAATTCGAGTCATAAATTCATTTCATCATTTTATGGTGTATCATAAAAAGCTGCTGAATTTATTACTTCAATGTGAATTGATGTATAAAAACCACAGCATTGTCGACTGTATGATATGATGCTGCTATGTTTCATGTTTGAAATTTACATATAAGTATATCCACATACATATTATAATGAAATTCTACATTCATTGAGACTCCGTTACTTTAAATTAAAGTTTGCAGATGCTTATGTATATTGTTTGAAGTTTTTATTAGATTTTCTAGTTTTTTATGCGAGCATATACGTATATTTTCATTGTTTATGATATTCATAGAATTATTGTGCAAGGACAGAAAAACTAATCAAGACATGATGAATGTCATGATCTGAATCATGAGTGAAATTTAAATTTTTCCAAGGCTTCTGAAAAAACTTAAAAAAAAAAACATAATTTTCAAGCAAAATCGGTTTGGAAATTATGTTTTTAAGGTTAAGTGAAAATTTTCAGTTAACTGTGTTAAAATATCAAACTTTTATCTTTTCTAAAACTTCTTTATTTCAAAAATATATTTTCCTAAACAACCTAACACAATACATCTCATGTATCATGTCCAACAAAAAAAAAAGATGAAACGAATATGAAAAACGTGCCATTTTCTATCTTCACATGTGTATTATCACAAAATTATTCAGAAATGTCATCATATAAAGTAGCAAGTCTATGATGTTACGGCATGAAACTAATCTTGCAGCATTTCTGTCTATGATAATAAAAAAGATACAAAAGAAGGGAAAAAAATGTTCAAAGTCCTCGTGTTGTTAATCGAGGGACTTAAGCGCATTTTTGTCGCTGCGATCAGAAATCGATTAAATAGAAATTGCTTTAAATTACAAAATCCCTTAATTCTTCTTTTATCATCAAAAAATCCTACAAGAAAATACAATTTTTATAAAAAAAAAAACTGTATAATAATAACAGAATCTATTAAATTCCGTCTTTCTAGCATGCTCTATGCATGAAAAGTCTGTTTTCTTGATGATAAATACAAAACCTTTCAAAAAGAAAGAAAAAAATTTTGACCAAAAATAACGGTCAAAAAAATTTTAAATTCCAACGGTCAAAAAAAATTCAAATTTTTATCGAGGGGTTTTCAACATTTTTTTTCCTTATATAATGTTAAATCGTTGATTACAGGAATTGTAGATCGTTTAACGATTTTTTAATAAGCGATGCCGGAATAACTCGAAAGTAGAAAGATAATTCATCATAACAGAACTCTTAACTTTGTCTGGTTTCTGAGATCTCAGAGCTCATACAGCCAGCCAGCCAGCCAGCCAGCCGAACAAAGTGAAACTATTAGCGTCATTTTTTGCAAAAATGCGCTAAAAACTTTTTCACTCTTGATTAATATGAGAAAAATGTGATAACGTCAACGAGAATGAGATCATAAAAATGTGGATCATAAAGTTAAAATAAAAAAGGAAGTGAAGTAAAAAAGTTGTCACGAGAAATTCAAGGAAGGAGAAAAAAAAGTTTTTCATGAAAGCAATTTTTTCTGTTCTCCTTGACATTCTTGTATATTTTCTGATTTTTTCTTTGATGTATAAAAATCACATCCACTTTGGCTATGCACTGTAAACATATACTTCCTGTTGACCATAGAATTCGTTCAATTTAGAATATTGTTAACGAGATTCTGACTTATTGTTTAATGGGAAAATGATATATGTGTATTTTATTATCGTAATTTACTGTCTATTATTTTTAACGTACAAAGGGAAAGATGAGACTTTGTGATGTGGAATATCTTCTAGCTGTTTTGTTTTCATCTACTTTTCATACATTCTATGTTATTGTTTAAAATTAGAGTTCTCAGGTTGCTGATAATTTATATTAAAGCGCTTTTGAAAGTTAGATTTGCATATCATACGAGCTAGCTTGAAATTAAATAAATATCCTAATACCTAACAAAAGATTAGGTATTTTGATTTTAACAATTATTACTCTTAATTTGACCAATCCTTACCAATTGGGTAGCGGTTGACTTGAGGTTCAAATAGATTCTAGATTTTTCAATCTTAACAAAAAATTGGAAATTCCATCAAAATGATTCAAATTCTACTGTAAATCGTAACTTCTGCTGGTCCGGTGTCAAATTTTATAAAACACAGGCAGATCATAACATGCCCATATTAAACAAAGTAATAAGTAATAACAAAGTAATAACGATCCAACAATTTTCCCAAATTAATTTCAAAATGCCCATTTACCATAAATGCTAATCAAATAAATTACACAGCTCATCATTCACCTAGTAACTGCACCAAAAAAGTACCGCATGCAATACGATGCATGAGACAAATAAACACAAGCGCACTAGTAAACAACAAAAAAACCATGGAGATTTTTTCTTTTAAAAAAATGGAAATTGAATATAATCTGTGG
Organism: Chironomus striatipennis; assembly: GCA_026123125.1. Classification (NCBI taxonomy): domain Eukaryota; kingdom Metazoa; phylum Arthropoda; class Insecta; order Diptera; family Chironomidae; genus Chironomus; species Chironomus striatipennis. The sequence continues at coordinate 17,891,137 of CM047394.1, read as the reverse complement.
CATGCTAGAATTATGTTTCATTTTCTCTACTAAATGTAAATGCATGTATGGATTACAGTTTCTATAGATCGACTCCCCACAGTGCCAATGCGTCTTACATTTCTAAATCTGTATTTTTCAACACTTGCGGCTTTTTTTATTCCATTTGATTATTTTTAAAATTTCATTTCATGACTTTTCATTTGATCTTTTGATAGCGGTTAATCGCTTATAAATTTGTCGTGTATTGTTGTTACATAAGATGATTTTTTTTTTCTTGATGGATTTTATTACAGTCACATAACAATTTACTATTTACGGAGATCTTGTGATATTAACAGTTTATTTTGGTTATAGAAAGATTCATAAATGAAATTTCTTTATTTATAGATTTCTTATTTACGATATGCTCAATAGGAAAAAAAAGTCATTAAATAGATGAATCATTGATGTTTCTTTTTTAAGTAAAACATGAAACTGTGATAATCTTTATGCTTTGGAATTTACGGTATTTTATTTTTTTCTTAGTTTTTTTGGTTACTGAAAAAAAAATTTAATTGACCAGTTGAGTGAAAAGCTTGTTCCGGTCATTTGTCGTGCAAAAATATTAACAATAAACTCAACTGAATCATATTCAGCAAAATTACTATTACTGATGCTTAACTTTAAATAATAATCCTCACCTCGCAGACAATTATATAATTTTGAATTTTATAATGAAAAGAAGCGAAACTTTTCTCGCTTTCGTGCTTTTTGACCGAATAATTTTATTTGCAGTATAGTTCATAAATAGACGTTCTTCTGCCAAAAAAGGTTAAAGGTAAACAACAAGTTTTATTTCAATTAACCATTTTGCTGTCGGGTGGCGGGGAGAAAATTACTGTATAATTGGATGAACATTTTTGAGAGTTTGTTTGTTTTATGAAAAACCTCAAGCATAATTTTTGGATGTTTAACATTTAACTTGACAGCGTTAGATCTCATTGTTTGTGAAATCAATGCTGGCTTTTTACCTACGTTGTTTTGAGGTTTTTATTCTTATTGTTTTTCCCTGAATATTTTATTTTTTTAGAATAATAAGGTAGATAGCACGTGGATTCATTCAGTGTTTTGTTAAAGTAAATTATAATTTATTTATGAGAAATAAAATGGTTTTACATATTCTTAGAAATGATATTATTTCTTCTTATTAAGGTTAACAATTTATGGTTGATTCATGTGACAATTTTCATGAAAAATTTAAGAATCTTCGGAGAAGAGAGGATTTTTTAAATAATTTTATAGTGATCATTCACTTATGATGTCCAAGTTTTAGGGTGGAGGGGGGTCTGAGGATGTATGACAGTTTTAAACGATAAAATTTTTTTATATGAAGATTTTGTGACAAAAGAGAGGAAGGGGGTCTAAAAATCTATGTTTTTGATGGACTCAGGGTAAAATTTTTACAATTTATAAAGAATCTATTATGCTTTTGAACTTTTAAAAAGAATGGACAACAATTCTTCCTGATTATTGAATCCAGCAACGATTCAAGAAAAAATCGACTAAATGTTTATTGAAAAAAAATAGGAACCAACAATTCATTTCAATTCTATTCATATTGTTTAATATATCCAGTCATAAAATACGAAGCAGCAATAAAATAAGAACCGACAAAAACGATCCGAAAAAAGCGAAGTGCTTAAATTAAATTAATAAATTATGCTTTTAATAAAACCAAACGAGAAAGGAAGGAAGGAAAGGCAGGAGAAGTAGCAAGAAAAAAATGTTGATGGAGAGGTAATAAGAAAAGAGAACAAGTAATGTGTATATAAAATTGAATGTCTTTTCCTACAATATGATGCCAAACAAACAATAATAAATTCTGTCACTTGCAAGTGATATTAATAAAATAAATCTGTTGTAGCTTGAAACTCATTTTCTTCCACAAGCTGTAAATTGAATGTTTTTCCTATGCTTTCTCTTTTATTTTCAGTGATTGAAGATGAGTGAGCAGCGACAGCAGAGCTGGGTGAGAGGCAAGAATCAGAAGAGAAGGTGTCTTTCACATTGAATTATCTTTCACTTTTTGAGAACATTGACACATGGCATGGCGTTAAATGTAAAAAGTTAAAATAGACATGGTGAGGTGAGATGAAAAGTTCATGAGAATCAGGGGGAAATTTCTCATAGAAATATTATCAAACTAGCTAATTTTTTTTAATTTTTAAAAAAATTAAGTTTTTTTCCTTGTTTCAATAAAATTAAAACTTTTGAATTATACTAAAAAACCTGACCAAAAATTTTCTTTAAAATTCTCCATATTTTCTAAATATTTCCAACCCCCACTACTAAATTTGACTGACGTAAAAGCAAATACGAATAACAGAGCAGAGTAACAGAACGTATTTTAATTGAGAGCTGAAGTAAAATTAAATATAAAGAAAACAGGAAAATGCTTTTTCCGATGCTTTAGGAGATGAGATGCCTTAAAGTTCTCATTTCTGCGGTATTGTGGCATACCAACATTAAAAAGTTTAATCTCTTATATCAACTTAATTAATTAAGATCAAATTTTATTTATTTATTTTCACTCGGTTGGATGTGACTAAGGGATGATTTTTTGATTGAGATTTGCTTTTTGCTTGGCAGTAAAATTGACTTAATTTATTATTGCATGATTCTTATGAAAAAAATATAATTTTGTATTAACTTTAAAGCTAGACTTATGGGTATGTTACGCAAAAAAAAAGAATTTTTAGACACCCCTCCCTCCCTTGTTACGTTTTTTGAAAAAATTTTTCTTTTGTTTAACCTGTTACAAATTTGTAGACCCCCTCCCACCTAAAAAGCTAAGTGAACTGCCCCTATGACTTTTATTGAATAATAGAAAATCTGAGAAAAAGCAATTTAAATATGTTCTCATCCGGATATTTTTTCCTAGAATTAAAATTTGTTCTGCATCTGTTACTTGCAGTAGTGCGCAGTACTGAAATTGTTCTTGATATAAAAATAGATTTTCAAACATTGCAAATAAGTAATATTTGTTCAATAATTGCATTTTATTCAAAATATACATTAGATAAAAAACCAACAATATTTTTTAAAGGGTAATGCGTGCAATTTTTTCATTCAAAGTGGAAACCTCGATCAAGATTTTTTGAGTTTTTTGTACATTAAACAAAACACTCATGCATATCTTGGTAACTCCCCAGAAAATATATTTCTCGCTCAACTGAAGCATAATAGAATATTACAAATATACACAAATATTTCATCCTCAAGATGTGATTGGAAAAGGATGATACAGCAAAACAACAAGTTAATAAAATTCCAATATTTTGCCTTCTCGAGAGGATCATTACAATATGAAACTTTTCATCATGTATAAAAAAAGGGTGAAAAAGGAAGTATGTCGAGGAACTTATCGTCATAACATTCAAAATACAAGACTTTTTATTGGAATAAAAATTTTGTTAAAAAAATGTTAAAGCAAATTTGTGACATGATTGAATGAATTAAGTGAACTGAATCGAGTATAATTGCCTAAGGTAGTTGTGAATATGGGAATGTAATATAACTGTAACTGTGTGGAGACATAACTTCATAGCATAGAAACTTTAAAGAATAGGAAAAACTTTTATTTTGTGGAATGTTGGGAAACATTTTTTTTTTCATTTTAAGGGACACAAAACTGCCTGTCGCAAACAAAAGTTTCATAATCTACTTTGTTACCTTTCTTTCCTGTTTTCTGTAAGAGACTTTTTTCCTATGAAAAGGTAGGAAAAAGAGTTACGATAGGATCTGAAAGAAAAAAATTTGTTCAATATTAAAATTGACGTCACAATGGGTGTAAGTAGATGGGGAGGCAAAATTAAAGAAAAAAGAAAATTTTTCAAAGAATTTTTGTCATTGAAAAAATTTTTCATCATAATTTTATCTTTTTCATCTTGTCTTTTCCTCACTGATTGCGGAGGAATAAGAAATTAGAAAGTTGATACTTCTTTGAATATTGAATAAATTTTTCTGCAAATCGATGTCGTCACTTAAAAGAAATATTTTTTCTAAGAATTTTATGAGAATGAAAAATTTTTTCTCTCTAAGAGGATTGTCACTTCTTGGATTGCTTTGAAGATAAATATCACTTGGTTTGATAAATATGTCAAAAATTTTAGAAATTTTAAAAATATGAAATTACTTTATTCTAGGAACAAATTAAATTATCGTACCTTAAAAATCAGAATTCATTAGCAATTTAATTCCTTGGTATCTCATAAACTTTCTTATATAAGATATCCATGAAAGTCAACACATGTATTCTAACAGAAATTAAAAGAAAATGGAAAAATATTTGACTTTGTGGGATGAAATTGAGCTTATAAAAAGGCGATTTTATGAAAGAACGGATTGAAGCTTTTTTTCCTCCTTCCTCATATCAAAAAGCTGGTTACTTTCTTTCTTTCTTTTTATTAAAATCCATGTGTACATAAAGAGAGTACATGCACAAAAGCAAGACGCAACTAGTAATGAAGCGGATCACGCTTCATGTGCATATTCACACCGTTCCAAAACTCTATATCGGGTCAGCAAAGCTTCGCTTTGCATAAGTTTGAAGATTAGGATTCGATCGGGTCAGCAAAGCTTCGCTTTGCATAAGTTTGAAGATTAGGATTCGATCGGGTCAGCAAAGCTTCGCTTTGCATAAGTTTGAAGATTAGGATTCGATCGGGTCAGCAAAGCTTCGCTTTGCATAAGTTTGAAGATTAGGATTCCATCAGGTCAGCAAAGCTTCGCTTTGCATAAGTTTGAAGATTAGGATTCCATCGGGTCAGCAAAGCTTCGCTGTAAGTTTGAAGATTAGGATTCCATCGGGTCAGCAAAGCTTCGCTTTGCATGGTTTGAAGATTAGGATTCGATCGGGTCAGCAAAGCTTCGCTTTGCATAAGTTGAAGATTAGGATTCGATCGGGTCAGCAAAGCTTCGCTTTGCATAAGTTTGAAGATTAGGATTCGATCGGGTCAGCAAAGCTTCGCTTTGCATAAGTTTGAAGATTAGGATTCGATCAGGTCAGCAAAGCTTCGCTTTGCATAAGTTTGAAGTTTAGTTTTCGATCAGGTCAGCATAGCTTCGCTTTGCCTAAGTTTGATGATTAGGAGTCGATCGGGTCAGCAAAGCTTCGCTTTGCATTAGTTTGAAGATAAGGATTCGATCAGGGTCAGCAAAGCTTCGCTTTGCATAAGTTTGAAGATTAGGATTCGATCGGGTCAGCAAAGCTTCGCTTTGCATAAGTTTGAAGATTAGGATTCCATCGGGTCAGCAAATCATAGCGTTGGATAAGTTTTAATATTAGGATTACAACGGGTCAGCAAAGCATAGCTTTTCATAAGATTAAAAATTAATTCTCGATCGGGTCAGCAAAGCTTCGCTTTGCATAAGATTGAAAACAAAAGTTCCTAAGAAAATCGAAAATTTTCACATTTGGACTCAATTTTGAAGCACTAATTGATGTTTTTGGATATGACAATGTGTGTACGTCTTTTAGGTCTATTTATAAGCTACAATAATCACAAGTTTCTGTAATTTTTAAGACTGAACTGTAAGTACAGGAGGGTAAAACGTCCCAAAAATGCCGATTTTTTGAACTTTTTCGACTTTTTGACCATTTAAACTTGGATTAAAAATATTTTTGGTATTTTTTCATAAAAGTTCTCGCATTAATTGATTAAAAACAGAAAAGTTTACAAAAATCCATCCACACAGTGAACCACACGAATTTTTCCAACATTTAGGTTTGTGGGAGGTGTACTGGTGGCTAAAATTTTTTTTATTTTGCATTTTTTCTCAACAAAACTTCATTTTTTATTGATTTTGATCAAAAAAGTTCAATTAACAATTTGTGTGAAATTTTTTAAATGTATTTTGCAATAATCGGCTAAAATATGCTTAAAAAACACACTATTTCGTTAATTTCTCGGAATAGTCTGCATGGATCGGCACCAAAAGATTCACAGCACTTTTGAGTGATAATGCGCACATTTTGAGACATTTTTGACATAAAATGGTTTTTTCGTATTTGAGTTCTCCATCCGACAAACTTGCTGGTAAGCATACACCACCACTATTTGGGGTCGTGTCCGGTGGCATCAAAACCTTTTTCAATGCGGTTTTTTGTATTTTGTAGATAATTTTGAGGCCGAACTTTTCACACCGAACTGTTTATGAAAATTTTGAGTTTTGGCGCCAAAAAACTAAAAAATGTTCAAAGTCCTCGTGTTGTTAATCGAGGGACTTAAGCGCATTTTTGTCGTAGCGATCAGAAATCGATTAAATAGAAATTGCTTTAAATTACAAAATCCCTTAATTCTTCTTTTATCATCAAAAAATCCTGCAAGAAAATACAATTTTTATAAAAAAAAAACTGTATAATAATAACAGAATCCATTAAATTCCGTCTTTCTAGCATGCTCTATGCATGAAAAGTCTGTTTTCTTGATGATAAATACAAAACCTTTCAAAAAGAAAGAAAAAAATTTCGATCAAAAATAACGGTCAAAAAATTTTTAAATTCCAACGGTCAAAAAAATTTCAAAATTTTATCGAGGGGTTTTCAACGATTTTTTTCCTTATATAATGTTAAATCGTTGATTACAGGAATTGTAGATCGTTTAACGATTTTTTAATAAGCGATGCCGGAATAACTCGATAGTAGAAAGATAATTCATCATAACAGAACTCTTAACTATGTCTGGTTTCTGAGATCTCAGAGCTCATACAGCCAGCCAGCCAGCCAGCCAGCCGAACAAAGTGAAACTATAAGCGTCATTTTTTGCAAAAATGCGCTAAAAAACGATTTTTTAAATCTATCGAAAACAATATATTCACAACGTGAAACGGTGTGAATATGAAAAAGAGGAAAAAAGAAAAATTCCATTAAATTAAATTAGTTTCTATTTTATTTTCATCTACCATTTCGCATGAAAAGATAAGTTCAATGATTTTACTGTTATGCTTCATGTAATGTTTTTATGATGTTAAGGAAATTCTCCTTCTACTCGTGTTCATTTTCGCTTTCTAAATGGCCTTAACATAACATTAAAAACAAGAAGTGAATATGTTTGTGGGTGGAAGCATGTTGATACACTTTACTGGCTGACAAGAATGGGGTTTTACTCTTTTTTTTTATCTTATGTACATAATAATATATCGAAACGTATGATATTTAAGTATAATGCGTGTATATGAGTATATGGATGTGACACACGATGCTATAAGAATCATTCTCATTTTATTCTTCTCAGGAGATAAAAATTAATTGTATGATGGGGAGCCTTTTATGCCATTATTTATGGAAGTAAGGAGAGAGCAAAAAATCTGAACTTTATACATTCTTAAAAGACACATGAGGAATGAATAATGTCGAATGGATAAAGGTGTACTTTATGAATTTATTAAATATTTTCTTCGAAATCGAGATGGTAGGATGAGATTCTTTTTATTATGGAATATGCTCGAGTTGCTTTCTAAGTTATTGTTGGAACTTTTTATCAGATAAAAAAGTTATGAATTCACTGCGTAATTCGATATTAAGCTCTCGATAAAAAGAAGCTTGAAGGTGATTTTTGTTGGATTTTTTTATTGACTTTTAAGCTGAAAAGTATTTTTACACTAGTTTTGTAATTTAAGTTTCCATCACTTTTATTGAATCAAAAGTTTATATTCCTCAAACTAAAATATTTGATTAACATAAGTCGTAAATAAATGACATTAACAACCTAAGTCTGAATAAAATCCTTCAGCATAAAAAATCTAATTTCCACAGGCCATCTACGACTAATGAAACGAGCAACAATGCGAGCACATAATGGAAATAAAAAGAAGCTTGATTAACTCTCAAAAAACTTTTCTATTTAACTGTGCTTAAAGCTATGCGAATATGATCTCAAGCAACTTTATGTGCTATAATCTCACACTCATATTTACATATTCATTCAACTCATCATTGTGTGTGACTTTAATATACCTTAGACACAAATTCAATATATTTTACGTATATTTAGCTTTTCCAAAAAAAAAGTCTTCATTGACTTTTGTGTCATAAAAAAAAATCAGTTGGTTGTCAACGACGATGAAAATAAGAACAAGAATATTTTGGGAAAAAAGAAATATTCGAAAGAAAGACAAATAGCGTATGAAACGATTTTTAAAGGATACTTGTGAGTATGAAAATGAAATGTTGCATAAAATTATGTTCAAAACTAATTTATTTTTTTGTTCGGCTCTCAATTTAGGGGTCGTTCACTTATTACGACCAATTTTTAATGAGGAGAGTATCTGAGTCTGTGTGACAGTTTTAAACAATAGATTTTTTGCTTGAAGATTTTTGACAGAAAAAGGGAGGATCTAAAAATCCAAGTTTTTGATGGACGTCATTAGTGAACGGCCGTTTTACTTTTTTTCTTCTTATTGTGTTTCTTACAAAGGGAAATGTTGATACTTTATTAGAGGAAAAACTTTTTTGAAAAGCTGTTTAATTTATTATTTCACTAAAGAAAAGATTTTTTATTTTCAGTAAATAATTCCAGCATAAAATTTTAAATAAAAGGTTTTTAACCAAAATTGTAAATTTAGACACTTAAATTGAGCACATCCCTTAAAGTTCACTCTTCAAAAATACGCTAATAAAAATATTTTACTACTTCTTCTGTTTCGTTTATAATCTTGCAACGTAATCAGCATAAAATTCAATCATAAAAACCGGAGAAGTTATAAATATCGGGAGGGAAGTGATCGATAAATTGACTATGAAATAAAGTTGTTCACTACTATCTAAATATTTTTGCTGCTTCATAGTTTTTCTTTCAATCTTCCTCTTGTGCTCTCCATTGAAACTTTTTTCCTTTCTTTTCTTATCGATAAGATAGAAGAAAAACTTTTCATGCTTTCCTTTTTTCATATTAAAGATGAGCTTTTCCTACAACTCAAGGGAAGAAGTAAAATCGAACAGGAGGTGGAAAATTGTATCGGGAAAATATTTTCATATAGAAAATGTTTTGAAATGTCTTTTCATTGAAAAGAGGAAGATAAAGATTTGTTGGCATATTGAAGGAAAGCTAGCTAAACGGATATTTCTGTTATGTTAGTAAACAAAAAATTGATGACAAATTTTATTGTGTACTTTAGAAGAAAGGGGTTGAAACTTACGCATATTTAATTTTTGGATTATAAATTTTTAGGTAATACAAATGTGCTAAATAAAAATGAAAATGTATGTAAGTGAAAAATTATGAATGTTAAATGAATCTTAAAAATTTGACAATCGCTTCAAAACAACTAAAAGTTTTATTTATTTTTATTTTTTTTTTTAATTTCTTTTCTTTGAAATAAAAATTTTTGTTCTATAAATTCTCAAACAAGACCCTTCAAAAACTTCCTTTTTATTTTCCGCTTAAGTTATTTTGTATCAAAAACATAATACTTAATGTTAAAGAAAAATATAAACATCATAAGGGGCCGTTCACTTATTACGTAACGCGAAAATTCGGGTTTTTTTACCCCCCCCCCCCTGCGTAACGTTTTTAACAAAAGAATCAGGTGCGAGAACACTAGAACGTAACAAACTAACTCTCGAACCCCCTCTCCCCCTCAGAGCGTTACGTAATAAGTGAACGGCCCCTAAAATTATTCTTATATCTTTTCCTTTCATGTAAACCTGAAGCGAAATCTGCACTTCTAAGAAAAAATTAACACAAATCTCTCTCAAATCTTAAATTGAAACTAGAAGCGAAAAAAAAACATTAATTTCTCAAGCTTTTTGTCGCTCATAATTTTGATCATAAAATCAATAATCTGAATTTTTTAAGAACATAAACGAATCTATCAAATTTATAGATACTAAGACCTTGAATTCAAACCCTATGCTAAACATATACAAAGTTATATTTTCAAGAGGAAAAAAATTGGAAAAATATGTTTAAATTATTCAGCAACAATTTGGTCCCATAAAATTCTACCCTCATCTTATTAGAGATTCATTCTGGCTTTTTTCTTAGATTTTTAATTTCAGCAGATTTTTTTATAATGTTTTAAACTTGAAGAAATGAAAATTTTTGCAATCCTTAAAGTACCTAATACTTAAGAAAAATATATTTGATGTTATTTTAAAATTAACTCGTTTCGAAAATTTAATGATCAAAGATAAGCCAATTTAAACTTTCTTATATTACTGCATGAAATCAAAATGACTTACACTAAGATCTTTTCCAATCATTCAATTGTTGCGAAATTTCCATGACATTTAAGATTGAAAGAATATTTATTTTAAAGCTTAATATTGAAACGCTTTTTTTGTTCAGTCACGTCTCTTAGCTTTTCGCGGTCTTAGAGATATTATATGTTTTATATTTTTTTTTTATTCCTTCCTACACAAAAGATACAAAAGCACAAAATCCTACCACACTTTCTTTTTTATGACTCTTATCCTTCCACAAATCAGACATATTTTTCTTTCCGAAAACGTACTCAGAATTTCTTCGAATTTTAAAATAGGACATGATAAGCTTGTGTGTCGTTTGAGAAGAAAAGTCTAGATGAAAAAAAGGAGGATGAATTTACAATGAATTCGAATATGTATCTAGGTCGATTTTGCGGTAGATTGTGAAAGACTTTTTGCTTCTGCTATTCATGTTTTGTTTAAAAATTCATGATAAATTGAGTCAACAATTGCAGGAATACTGTTAGCATTGACCTGTATTTTGTGTGGCGACTGTGAAAATGAATGAGCAATTTAGGTACGGACGCTATGTAATTGTGAGGGAGAAGGTGACTAACTATGGCTATGAGTTTAACCTAAAAAAATGTACAAAACTTACTAAGCACAGCTCTAAACTACAAAAATTGCTCATATTCACAAATTATCAACAAACGTATTTTTATCCAACCAGTTACAGAAAATGGTAGAACGTAAATTTTTATCACCGAGTCTCAAATTGTTGCTTAAATGCTTAGCTTATGTATTTTATGTTCATTCAGGGATGAAAACGAAGAATGCATAGTTTGTTGTATTTTTTTTAAGACACAATGACAATGATGTGTTGACACATGTTTGGCAACACATCCATTTAAAGAAATTGTTATTTTTATAACTAAACGTGTTGAGCTTAATAGGATTAGTTGATGAAAATTACATTTATATTGAAACTATCAACTATGTGATACTTAATATTAAAGCTCCTCTGCAACCTGTTTGAAGATCCTTTTTTATCTACATTGAAACAAGAAAAAAATTTATTCATAATACACTCTCGGGAATCTTTAAGAACTCTTGAAAAAAAAAAAATTATATCCATATCTTATGCATTTTTAACCGTCAGAAAATTTATGGGAAAACGAAAAAAAGAGGCTTTCTTAATTTTGGTTCTCGTTTGGTGTAGCTCTACCATTAATACTTGAAATATTCTTATTTATTGGAGGTGTGAAAGATATATATTTGTACAACGTACATCCCAACAAGTGTTCCACATCAATTTCATACATCCATGCTTACTTTTTAGGCACACGTTAAAGAAAATGAAGATTTTGTTCAGTTCAGATTTAGGGTGACTATAAATTTGCATTGATTTATTTAGGAAGTATTTAAAAAAATTAAATTTTATTGTATTATCAAAATTTTGCAAGTTTTAATTTCTAAATTTTAATCAAGTTGGAAAATTTTAGTTAGATTTCAATGCTCACCATTAACAGAGAAATTCATGATAGACAAGGTTCTCATAATTAAAACCCATCACCCAGTCAACCTCCACCAATTCCTACTTTTTTTATAAGCGACGTTTTTAAAAAGCACGTCTAATGTAATGCTAAAATATGATTTCATTTAATGGAAGAAAATATTCTCTTGTTGGCAAGGAATGAATAGGAGAGATAAAACGAAAGATACCGGCGTATGTTGAACGATAAAGTAAGTAAAAAATGAAAGGAAAAGAGAAAAAAAAGCTAGGAAAATTTAATTAAGATTTTCTCATACTTTTCATCATGAACATATTTTCAGTTCCTTATTTTAAGCATAGACTTTTTTTTCTCTTTTATTAAAATAAATCAGCTAAGAAGAGAAAGACATTCAATAAGAGATGCTCGGTGGAGGATTTTTGATGTCATTATTGTCATCATAAGAATATGTTTTTAAATGCGAATCATCATATTTAATGCGTGACGTAAAAAATCTTTCATAATCATTCAACACACACACAAAAGAGATGATGTCTCTTTTAAATTATGAAATAATTTCATTTTCATGCATGTATACACGTGTTTGAGACATGAATTACTTTTATATCTTAAAGAACTTTTTTTGTGTCAATTTCTGGTTTTCCAAGCTTTAAAGATCAAGACTTGTGGTTTGGTTCGAAAATTTGATGGTGTTTCAATTGTAATTATAGTTTATTAAAATTATTCAATTTAACTTTGAGATATTTGTTTAATCTCGTGTCATAAATCAATTCTTCAGAAAAATTCTAAACTTCAAAACATTTTAATGAACCCCAAAAAAGGTAAATTCAATCTTCTTAAGCTTTAATTACCTTAGAAACCTTTTAAAATTCTAAAAATATTTTCAAAGCAATTTCGTGCAAAAAAAAAATCTGTGTAAAGAATTGCCTTGGCAATAATTCACTGTTATCACTCGAGTACTTTAATATATTATTAATGAAATTCAAACGAAAATAATTTACTGAATTTAGAAACGAGAAAAGCTTTTCTGACGGGTACAGACTACTATTACAGATGAAATTATTGTTTTTGTTGTCATTAATTTCCAAGAATTGAGTAATTTTATCCAGTCTTCAGAGTCTGAAGGAGTTCAATTAAAGTAAAATTAATTTTTGTGTGATCATTTACACAAATAAAACTTTAGTTTGAATCTTTATTTGTCAGAGTTTGATATTTTTTTATTCAAAAATTTTAATGCAAACAAAATTTTTAAGGTTAATAAGGCGTAAGGATAACTTTTAATGGACATCTGAATATCATCAATAATCCAACAGAAATTGGATTTTTTGATCCCATCAAAAGTTATTCATATTTCATCCACAAAAAAAACATGAGTCAGTCAATATTTTATATCAGTAAATAGATATATTCTCAATTATTCAGAAAGGTTTATCTCTAACCACATGTGACGTTTCTGTAATACGTGATGTGGGAGTCTATATCAGTAACTGATATAATCCTTTTGATATTATATACAAAGTGATGAAGTGATGAATTTGTTTATCAAAAAAACCACAAAATTTAACTTAATGCTGATTTTCTGAATAACTGATTACAATTTCGTGATGATTGGATTACAAATTAATCTTATTAAAGCCATTTATTGTGAAAAAATAAAATTTTTATTGGCTTAAATTAAAATATAATTTTAGTTTGTCAAAACATTGGAATTCAATTAATTTTTGAACATACATTTTATTTATTTTTTTTTTTTGCGAGAAAAAAGTTCAAATATAGCCATTTATATCCATTTCATTTATGAAAATTAATAATTGTCAAGCAGTCGCCACTTTCAATGATATAATGAGCGATTAAAATAATTGATTTCAATGATATTAATTATTTTTTAAAATAATATTTTAAAATCCAAATTATAGGGTATAAATATATTTTTATTTTTAATATATTAACATATGGACTATAAATTATGTTACGCAAATAATTGATGAAAAAAGGAATATGAATAAAGTTGGAATGTGAAATTTTGAATATTGAAATTGAGATCAAAATTTATTTATTTCTGAATTTAAATTTCTAATAGAAAATGTTTAATTTTTTCGCATTCTAAAATAGGGGTCGTTTACTTATTGCGTCAAATTTTTATGAAAGGACGAGGTTCAAAGGCTTTGTGACAGTTTTAAACAATAGATTTCTTCTGTATGAAGATTTTGTTGACAGAGGGTTGGAAGGGATCTGAAAATCCAAGTTTTTAATGAACGTCGTAAGTGAACGGCTCCATATCTAAATTAAAATAAAATTTAATTAGACAAAATTGTTAATTCTTAATCTCATTTCAATTTTCATGCTCTAAATATAAAATCCCACAAAAAACCATCTTTTTAAAAATCAAAAAACAAAATAACAAGACGAAATCATAAAAAAATAAGAACACGAAAAAAACCACAAACTCATAGCAACAGCATTAACCGCACATCTCAAAGCAACAATCTTCATTAATCTTAAAGCTCTTATTTCTCTGTCTTAATCATGAAGAAATTAAAGCAATAAATGCAACCGCATTAAACAATGCACAATAATAATAAAAAAATGCACGAAGAAACGATAAACTTGTTCGTTTATCGAGAATATAAAGTTGGAATGACTTTAGAATTTAATTTTTATCTATGTATAGTGCTGCTATGAAAAGAACTGAGAAAATAAAAAGAAAGCAAAAACTTGCATTCATCAATTTAATCATTTTTTCAGTCGAATGAAAAGGCTGAGAACATTTGACACTAAAATTGTGAGCTAATAAATTTTGATTTTATGCTGAATTTTAGTATTTCAAAGCAAATTTAACAACTTTTTAAATAATGCAGCATCCATGCCTCAATCTATCCATTCTAAATCTCTTTTCCCATTCAGTCCATCCATTCGCACACATGTCGAAATAATGATGATGTAAAACTTTAATGAACGAAACGAGAAGAAAGATTGAGAAGTAGAATGTAATAAGTTAAAGTCCGACAATGATATAAACAATGTTAAGTGAAGAAAATGTGTATTAAGTAGGTTACATCAATTTACTCAACTACCTCGTTTTTCTTATCATATGTTTACAATCTCATTGAAGCAGGAAATTGATTTATTTTTGTGGTTTTTTTCAATTTAGTAAAATTAATACAGGCAGAAAATAACAAAATTATACACAAACGATAAATGTTCTAGTTTTTGAATCTTTCAGTTCGAGTGAAACTGAAATTAAACATGAAATGAATTTTTGTTCAAGTACCATCAAAGATTCAAAATAGCATTTACAGAGATTGTTTCTGTGTGCATACATATATGAGATGAAATATGGAGCTGTGGATGCAATGTTGGAGGTAATTTTGATGTTAATTAATGTTGTGAGGTTTTCCAAGTATTTGCTAGCTTTGTAAAGGTTGTAGCTTTGTTATTTACTTATTAATTAGTGCATGTAATTCTTTAGTTGGTTTCTTGATGAATATTGAAAAATTTAAACTCAAAAAGGCAAATCCAACGCATTGAATTAATTTGTTTGGAAATTTGCAAAATGTTGTTGACAGTAAGTGGTGCATAAAAATATTGAGCTCAAAACCACTTCCTTTATTCTTATAAAAAGGTTAACTAATTAAAAGGAAATTTTCCGCTCAAAAGCTTAAAATAAAAAATTTAAATTGAGTTTCCTAGAGAGTACCTAGGAATCGACAAGAAGTTTTGTTAAATTTACAAAAAATAATTTCATAAATTTAAAAAAATAAAATAAAGAGAAAGTAAAGAAAACAACAAGGTTGAATCTTTATAGAAAGGAGCTGAAATCTAACTCGTAAATATTTATTGAATCCAAATAATATTTTATTTAATCTCTTCACCCACTCTTGATCAAATTTCAACAAAAATTTTGCAATAAATTTTCTTTTCTTTAAAATTCAATCTTCAAAACCGTCTGAAAAATTCAATTCATTTTCATTTACAATCTTGAAATAATTCATCCATAAAAAAGTCTTTATAATCTCATCTCAATGCCATAAAATTTAATGCAAATGAAAATCTTAACGAAAAAAAGATAAGTGCTTGAAATTGATATCATTCAATCTTGAATCAATAAAGAAGTTGTGTAATTCGCTCAATCATAATTCAATTCAACATTCCTCACACACAATGCTGAATTGGAAGAAATTGCATTTCAGAAGAATTGCATGATAATTTATTTACATACAAAGAAGCGAGAGTAAATTTATGAAATTCAATTTATTTTCCTCATGTCCATGCTACTCTGAATTTATTCCTTTAAATTTGCTTCTTATGCTACAATGCCCTCAATTCTCATTCATTCTTTCTCACAATTTGATTTATTCGAGTCGGGGAGGGCATTAAAGGAAATAAAAAAAATAAGAAGAATTCCAGACATGAGACGCATGCAGCATAAGAGGAGGAAAACTGTGATCGCATTCCATTTCATTCTCATCATGAAAGTGCATAAATATGCTTGCGACTGCATCCGACTTCGATGCCAAAACGATATCATTGATATAAGCTATTTTTAAGTGACAATAATGGATTTGATGTTGACCTAGCATATCAAACTATGACATTGGAGAAAAAATATTTTTAAAGTTCATAAAAATTTGAGATTTTGGGATGATACGCCGAGAATCTCTGCTTAATATTTTTTGAACCAAATTACAGTTTTTTTCCGAAAAATATGCTGTTAAAATTTGCATTTAACTTTTCAATCATGATTAAATGCATTTTTGACTCTTCTTCACTTCTCAAAACACTTTCAACTTTTTATTCCTGTACATTCCGTCATTCATCTATGGCAATATTGATATATACTCCCCGATATAAAAATTATTATTTCAATCAATTCTGTTATTTAGTTACTACATTTGTCTTCAAAATTGAAATTATTTATGTGGCATAGATGCTGCATAGAAACAAACTATAATTTGATTGTTTTCAATTTTGTTGACGAATCTAATATTCTTAAATAAACAATAATTTTGAACATGTAAACAATTCAGGAATTTGCGGTTGTATTCAAAAGAAGTAAAATAAGAATTTGATGAACCATAAAAATTTTTTCGTGTTCTTTTTTTTCGTCGACCGGATGTGGCAAATTAATTTAATTGAAATGAGTGATATTTATAACAACACGTCAGAATTTTTTTGTTGAATTAAATGCCCGAGATGTATGTTAATTTATGTCTTGCTCCTTGTTGTCTATTATTCATTGCTTTTTATGTAGAATATCGGAAAAAATTCATGAATGTCTCGGGCTTACTCATCCAATCCACAACATTAATTCAACTTGTTTTTCATATCCAATTTAATACAAGTTTTCAAAAAAGAATTAAAGAATTACAAGTAAAGTACCCTGTAGATGAGGGCATTTTGTGGCTGACCTTACATAACATTCAACTCAGTCGATTCATCACAATTAATTTTGAAGATTCTCATGATTAAATTAATTAATTACGTCATTTGTGATCAGTCGGTTGGCTTACAAAGAAAAACATAAAAAATTCAATTAATTAACGAAAGACCGCAGTCGGTTGGCTACAAATTCCACATAAACAGCTGATTTTAATTGTTGAGAACATTCTCATCTTCTTATGCTGCGTAAATGCAGTTCAAGATCAAAAACAGAAAGCGGAAGTGATGTACGATAATTAGTGACTATAGTACACGCAAGACAACTGTCCAAACCGACTTTCCCATGCATTTTAATTTATGTATTTTAATTTTACTTTTTTTTGCATCACGAGAATCAGTCGCATTTAATTTAATTGAATTTATAGCATTCTGAATAATTAAAATCACAATATCAGTGTAGTTGGTGTACGGAAAATCATAAAATTATCTTGATTGGATTAAATTTCGCACAATATATGCATCACATTCACTTGCTTCAAGCATCATTAAACATTTTAATATCAGCACTTGAAAATTTTCTCTTCTTATTGTATTTTATATATTAACATACGGTTTACTATGCAGATATAATATCATGATAATGACTCTCTTCCCTTTACTTAATTATTTACATTACTCCAGTAAAATCTATATGCACGAGTAGATTGTGCTAAATTGCAGTTCTCTAATAATGGCGTTTAAGTTATCTGTCTTTGTTTAATTTCACTATATAATGTATGGTGAATTAAAGTGTATTTTATGCTAAGTATTTAGTGACAGAATGTGTTCATTCAAGCTAAACGATATAGTTTTAGAATTGTACAATTAATGTTGAGTGACGAGAAAATTTATGAAGTTGAAGATTTTAGTTTGAGTGTTAAGATTGCATTAACTTTCAAGCTGTTTAACATTAAATATTGTTTGTGTTTTTGAAATTTTGATGATAACTTAGGGACTGTTCACTTAGTACGTTACGCAAAAAATTGACTTCTTAGAACCCCCCTCCCCCCTTGTTACAAATGGTTACATTTTTTTCACCTCTCTCTAAAATGTAAACATACTAAGTGAACGACCCCTTATATTACTAGAATGATGAATTAAACAATGATTCTCATTAAAAATCATGTTTTTAAAAAATTTCTATAAAATAAATTCAGAACGATTTCAAACTAAAATAAATTTAACTATATTAATTAACAATCAATAACTAAAATTTTTATTAAACTAATGAAATTATGATAGAAACTCTTTCGTCTCAAAATTTATTACAGAAAACTGTAAATGAAGATGATGAAATTTTCCAAGTCATAATGAGCTTAAAAAGAACTTTCATTCTTAATTATTATGTCTCTTTCCAAACAGCAAGCAAAAAAATCTTCATTAAGAACATTGAAGACTCTCTTTTTACTGCTCTGAATGTTCCTTTGAATAGCTTTTAGTTACAAATTGAAAATGTCGAACACAATACAAAAATTTTTTATTTGAATCAGCAAAATGAAAGCTTTTTAATTAGTAAAATGGAAAATGATGCTGCATACTAGAACACACAAAACAATTCCATACTCAAATGATTTTAATCACAGTCAATGATGCTCATTTAAAAATTGTTTTACAGCTAGAGAATTTTTTATGATGGTGAAGCACATTTCATTTCGAAATGAATAGGAATATAAATTGCGAAAATAATACTTATTTATGATTTTCAATTAAATTATTTTCCAAACTAAATGGAAAATTTATCATTCGAATGAGAATTGTATCATGAATTCTGGATCTAAGTTAATTATGTGTGGAATTGAAAATTTCATATCTCTTGTTGCCATTGCATTCAATTTATGATTCAATGAGTATGAAAACTTCTGGGAAAATTGTCTGAAGCAATTGAGTGAATTATGGTTGTACATTGTGGGATTAAGTTTTAATCCTTATAATTATTTTATTGATGTGTATAGGTAGTTGAGACGATTATTAATATACAAATTTTCTTAGAATTCCCAGTCAGATGATGTGGTGTACATTTTTGCATTTGCTACTTTATTTATAAATTCTCCAAAGCTCATTTGCAGTTTCATGAAAGGATTATGTTACAAATGTGTTTTGGTGAGGGAATTAAAAATTGTTATACAAATTAAATTTATTTGATGCAATTTATGAATAAGTTTAATTTAAAAAATACTCAAAGTAGCATGTTAGTCTTGAAAATATTTTCCTTGTCTTTTAAAGACAATTTAAAGAGTGTATGTTTAGCAAAAAAAAAAAATAGAATTTTTTTTCACAATAACGCAAACTTTGATAGACATAATCTTTCCTAAAATCAGATCATTTATAACTTTGCCACTTATATTTCAGCTTTTAAACATAAATATGAAAACTTTTCATGATAACAAAACACAAACAACATCAGCTTCATATCATAATACACTCTAGTCTCCAGACTACTTAAGGCTACGTTCCCCCTGTTGCATGCATTAATAATACAATAATATTCTACTTTACTACCCACAAAGACGTCTAGGACGTATTTTAATATAAAAATATGTGCAGATAAGAACGATAAAAGGAACTTATGCAATAAATATACTCAGGAACTACGGCGCTAAAATACCAAACAAAAAAAAATTATCCTTTCGTTTTGTCTGTCTCTTACAATTTTCTTCATCTCAAAAGTTTTTTTTTGTTTGCACTTGTGTATGTATTTGTGTGCTTTATTGTTTGGGGAAAATAAAATAAAATAAAATAAAAATTGTAAAGGAGAAAGAACAGGAGGAAGAAAAACTTTTCAATCATATTTTATTACACAGAAAAACTTTTTCATCTCCATTATGGCTGGTTTCACAATTTTTTTTTCCTCCTCCTCATTCAATCATTAATTTTTCGATGAGCTTTTTTGGCAAAAAGTTTTCTGTTACTCGAAATGACGTGAACAATTTTATCTGATAAATCAACAAAGAAATCGTTTCTATTCAACATTTCACGTGCTTCTCACTTAAATTTCTTACATTTCACGTAATTGTTTTTAGCTTCAGTTATGTGAAAGTTATGTAGGAAACATAAAGTGACAAACATTTTACATTTTGAATTTTTTTCACATGAAAATTTATTACATTGAATTTCTTTTCGTACCTTTTTTTTTCTCGTGTGTTGAGGTAGATTTTGTAATATTTTACACTATCGTGAATTTTCTGGGCTTTAAGTAATATAAAATTAGCTTTCTTTAAGCTTTTTAGGTCTTTAAAAATTAATGGTGATTTTTCTTTAAAATCTTTTTAAAATCTTGATTGAAAAAAATTAAAAATATGAAATCAAAAAAAATCAAAAATAAAAAATCAAAAATAATCAACTAACATAATTCAAACTTAAAAAAATTAAAAAATTAGTGCACTTAATTCTTCATAGTTCTTTAGAAAATCAAAGACCTAAAAATATAACTTTTGTATTGCACAGCTCGGGACTGTCAAACATATCACATCAATTACGCATTTTTTTTGCGCGAGTTCTTTTATTGATGATTTTGCATTAAGAAAGCGATGCTGATTGAAAACTTCCTTCCAGCATTGTGTTTCTTATTGAGAGTTTTTTTGTTGTAACGAGTTTCTTTAAATCTAGTCAATAAATTTTCATTCACGTTTGTCACGTGAATGGTAGATTTTTTTGTGCATGGATGTATGAATCATTTTGATATTTATTACGTTGAATTTTATCGCGATTGTTTGCTAGGAATAAAATATATTTTTTGCCAGTTTTTTTACATGAATTTTATTGATTTAGAAAAAGCAGAAAAATAATTTCAGTTTCTAATTGTAATACCCTAATAATAATAGTAATAATGACAAATAGGGTTCCAATATAGCTAATAATGCATCTTTCAGCACAAAAACATAGTACAATGTCCAACGAAAAGTGTAAACTGCCATGACTAGATGGAGGCACTGCGATTCCTATCGAAGACGGGTCCTATTGTACCATTCGCTGTAAATAAATACTGTAATACAATAAAGTTCATGGCAAAATTTAGGTGGGGTTAGGGGTGTTGGGATTTTTTTTCTCAAGAAACCCTATCACATTGAAGAAGTTTTCTTAATAGAGGGGGTCAAAACCCCAAAAACCCCTAAGGTTTGCAATCAGTTTTTATGTTTCTCAAATATTTTTTTTATGAACGATTTAAATATTTTTCTTAAAAGCAACTAAAAGTTATTTTTTTCATTAAAACTGTAATTAATCATTGTTGTATTTTTTTGACTTAACTAATATTGACTTCTCAGAAGATAAGGTTATTGCACGCGATGACAACCAAACAAAAACACCCGTATGATATCAAACAAGATAAAATCATCAGATTCATTTAACAACAAGGAGTTTATTCGTAAATTAAAGTCAGTACAACAAAATCGGTTTTTAAAGCTGCCATGGATTTAAAGAACAATTCACTTACTTTACCACATGAAATTTACGAGAAATCTTTGAAGGATATTTTACAAAAGGAATCAAACGAACAATATGAAATAATATATTCTCATGGATCTACAGCGGGTGACAATTACATTGGCATCATCTATAGAATTCAAGCATTGGATAAAAAGAAGAAAAGTAGCATTTTAAAACTTATTGTCAAGTTACCACCACAAAACTTTGTAAGACGTTCTCAATTTCTAATCCATGAATGTTTCATACGTGAAGCAACATTTTACGATAAAATTTATCCAATATATGAGAAATTTCAAGCTGAAAAAGGAATTAATGTCAAATTGGACGGGTTTCATCACATTGCACGTTGTTATAAGTCATTGACTGAAGAACCATATGAAGCACTTTTTCTACAAGATTTAAACGATTATGGATTTGAAATGTACGATAGATTAAAGGAACCAACAAGAGAACACGTCCTGCTCGTTATGAGAACACTTGCAAAGTTCCACGCCATTTTCTTTTGTATAAGGGAGGAAAATCCGGAATTAATCAAACCTTACACTATAGTTCAGGATTACTTCGTTACACAATTTAAGCGAGAAAATTCGCCATTTTCAAAATGGTTTGAGGGATTAAAATTTCGAGCAATTGACGTTATCAATAAATGTGGAAGTGACAAAATTGTAAAACGAGTTCAGTCATTTCTAGCAGAAAATATTACAGAATTATATGAAAGTTGTTTGAATCGTGAAGCTACCGAGCCATATGCTATATTATGTCACGGTGATGTAAGTTATTTAATTTATTATTCTTATCATCAAGTGTAACATATTTATTCTTCCAACAGTGCTGGAATAACAATATCATGTATCGAAATGATGAGGTTTGATGCTGTTTGTTTTTCATGTGAAATGGTTTTTTTTGTTTAACATTTTCTGTCATTTGTTCAGCATGGAACTCCAGTTGACATTCGATTGCTTGATTTTCAATTGGTAAAGTATGCTTCACCCGTAACTGATGTGCTGTATTATATTTTTACATGCACATCAAAGTCATTGAGAGATCGACATTATCAGGAATTTTTGGACATTTATTATCAGACATTGTCTGAGTTTATTGTCAGGTAACAGCAATATTATTTAAAGTCTGAAATATTGAAATATTTAATTCTGAATATTGATAAAAAATTAATGTTAATCTTCAATTTTAAAGAAGAAATTCTAGATAAAAAATCATATAATTAACATCCAATTTAATTTGAATTAGGTAATTAAATTCTCATCAATTTTCTTTTAGACTTGGCTTTAATCCTGAAACTCTTTTTCCACGAGACACATTTAACGATCATTTAAAAAAATTTGGAAAATTCGGTTTAATCAAAGCTGTATTGTTTCTCAGAGCTTTTACATCAGGTTCTGATGAGGTTGCAGACATAGATGATGTTTGTGATAAAATGCAGAAATCCATGGAAGAAAAAAGCAAAGATAATATTGCCGGAGATATAGGAAAATTCAGCAGTTTGTATGTTGAAAGGCTGATAGGTGTATGTGAGGATATGTGTGACTTGGGATATATTTAAGTTCTTTCAAACTATTTCATAACAAAAGCAAATAAATTTATTGGATTTTGAATAAAAATAACTAAGTTTTTAAAAACTTTAGTCACTCATTGGAACAAAATTTCACGCCTATTCAATAAATAGTTTTAGAAGCTTCTAAAATTTAATAATAACATGGCTACAAATAAACCATAAATTCCATCTAAATGCTCACAATAAATTAAATTAAAACGATTTTGTTTTGTTTTTCGTGCTCGTGCGTTTCTCTCTTCTTTTAATTTCATTGACCTTATTCACCACTGGAGGTCAAATGAATTTTTGGAATTAAGAATTTTCACTTTTTTTGTGGTAATCAAGAAATTCGTCGGAATTCCTCAATTTAAATAAATTTAGATAAGAATTCAGAAAGATAATCATAAAATTAGTCAAAAAACCCACCGATCAATGTAAGATCTTTCAGCCATTTCAATTCAATTTTCACATTTAATTTGACACAAATTCGACTACTGGAACCAATTATGTAAAAACTATTTTTTATTATTAAATCGCTAAAATTCAATTCAAATGAGAATCAATGGAGCGAACACGACACAAAAGCATTTCTTTTTTGTATTTAAAATTCTTTTTACAATCAATTGTGAGGAAGAAGATGAAAAGAAATTTTTTATTCAATCTCTGCTCATTCATTCATTGCTTAGCTTTGCTCAACTTGCTGCTGTAGAATTGTTGATGTAATATGTAAAATTGAACAAAAACCTATCTTTATGATATATGAATTGTTGTTTAATTGATGTGAAATTTATTGGAAATATTTGCTCAATTTTCAGGAACAAGACAACTTTAGTATTTCAGAACAGAAAATAAATAAATTTAAATTTCAGACAAAAATTAATCATCAGATAATATTCAAGTCTGTCTACAAAATAATCAGATAACACTCGCAAAAATAAATTCACACTGAGATAAAAAGGCACAAACAGAAGCTGAAAATCACACAACATCATTTCTGACAATTTGTTTCTCTTGTCAATCACACCATGAATCTGACTAGCACTTTATAATTTTTTTGGGAATCACTTCCTATTTCATAAAAAGACATTAAAGTAATTACACAGATGATGATTGTTATCGTCATTAATAAAAGAATCAAAAATGTAAAAATAGAGATGAATACACAAAGCAGAAATCTTCTCATTGACTTGAAACTGCTGCGAGACACAAAAAAATGTTTTCATGAATCACGAAAAGTTGTTTTTCTAGTAAATTTCAGTTTTATAGCAAAAGAGAAAAATAAAAATCGACAGACATAAAACACGCCACAATGATGATGACCGTAACGTTTTTAACTCGATATCATCTTTCTAGTTGAAATAGAAACTGTTTTAAGGTCTCGATAAATTTATTTTTACTCCTCAAGCATAAATTTCAATTCATAATTGTATATCAATGAATTATCATGAACATGTGTGTATTATGCATACAGTTGTGACCTTGCTTTCGATTGTTGATTCCATCTGAGCTGTAATCTTCTGTTTATGTCTAGCATCGGAAATTTACGTACTGAATAATGTTCAATGAAACTTGAGATCTTGAAAAATATTTTTGCAAACATGAGTCATTGAGTGTTAACTTTTGAGAGGAACTAGACGCCAGATTCAAATAATTATCACAATAAAAATTGAAGGAAGTGCCAAAGAATGTGAAGACGAGATACTTCTGTTGTTGTTGAATATAAAAAAAAAAATTTATTGCGAGATGAACTTTTGCACGTCGTTCAATTATCTGTGTGAAAAAGGCAATTAGTTTCGCCAAATATGTTAGTAACCGTACATGCTGGAATGAGTTTTCGCGTCTCACAAAAATGGCTAAAAACGCAACAAAAAACCATGAAAAAACTTTTCGATTAAGTTTCGCTCTAAATTTTTCTATGCTTTGCTTTGCTTATGCGTCAAACATGAAAAGAGCTCAAAAAAGTTTTTCATGAAAAAAAGCCACAAAACTGACAGTTGAAGTTTTCATCGCTGTTGTGCTGCTGTGCTGATACTGAAAAGGCGCAGTGAAGTTCAAACATTTTTGTCATGGTTGAGCATACGAGACATTTAAATTTAAATTAGTACAGAAAATATTCCACGGCAGCTAGTTGCAACATAGCTTAATTAAAAAGTTTTCACTCGTTCACTAACAAGTGAGAGTTTAGGCGATGCTGCATGAAATTAATACGTAAACTAATGGACATTTAATATCTTTACGATCCAAGCATTAAAAATAAATAAATTTTCCGCATCATCAAAAACAGTCACAGAAGTTGCGACGTCAGGTGCTGATTGCTCTAAATTTATATGAAAAATCGAGTTCAGTGCACCCACACAGGCATTCAGTTAAGTATGCAGTCGTAAATTTTAAATTATTACAATTTAAGTCATTTATGTCACTTTGATAAAAGTCATTCAAGTAGCTGACTCGAAAATTCATTCAATAAAATAAAATTTTTCATAATTGTGTGAATCTCACATAAGTCAGCAATAAGTTCCGTAGGAATGAAGAGCTATCAAGCTACAACTCATAGAGACAGAAAGTGAAGGCAAAAAAAATCATAAGTGGGCAATAAAATTTCCGTTTTTGGCTTTTAAGGCAGCAAAATGAGAGACATGATGGCAATAATATTTATTGGAGGAGTGAGCTTTGATTGCAATAAATTTATTTGCAAAAGATCTGCACAATCAACATACTCTACAAAGCGATTTTGTCGTCATCATCACAATAAAAAATTGGTTGATGTCGCGTGTTGGATGATGACGACGATTCTCATTTGTTGTGTCTGTGGGTGCTGCGAAATGCTGATCTATCTATTCATATTCCGAGGTGTTTGCTTTTGCTTGTTTATTTCATATTCTTTGAATCTGAAATAAATTGCTAATTGGAATCTTGGGATGGTTTTGTTGATTTAAAGAATAAAATTTATCTCAATTTTTGTTTTAAATCAAATATTGTGAATCATTAAAAATTTAAAAAAAATCCGTTGACTAAAAATTTGATAAAATTTTACGACTTTGACTCTAAATACCAAGCCATTGCAATAGAAATGTAAACACCTTTGATAATTTTTACAATCACTTGTTTAAGTTCATAAACGACACTATTTATCGTATGTTGAAAATAAAATTCAATGGCACATAATAAGAATATGTAGGCATTCATATCTAGGAACGAAGAAGAAGAGAGTAAGAGATATGGAATGACACAGAAACAGTTGCGAGACCGAGTCAATAACTGAAGAAATGTTTTGCTTCTTATCAGTAACTAAAAATGAGTTTAAAGTAAATTTCTAAATGAAAATAAACAATGGATATGAATAGAAATTTTTATCAGCAGTTTTGAGACTTAAAATAGGAATTAGTGATGACTCATGTGTTTTGAATGAACAGAACAAGAAAGAAACTTGAATGAAAATGAATAAAAGAGAAAAAAGGCACAAAGATGTTCAATTTATTTATTTTTACACTCTCACGATTTAATTTGCTGGAATTCTTTCACATACAAGTTAAACATCAGCAATCTGTTGCTGTTAATGTCAAATATTCTCTTTTGATTTTTTCGTGTGCTTTTCTGGATTCACATGTGTTTATCAATTGACTTCCACTGCAATTTTATATGACTGTTGAGTCAATGCAACCATCAAAGAGTTCACCGAAAAAGTTCATCAAATGACAAGCAAAATAACCAAAAATCTTTTACAAAAAACCACAAAACTGATTGGCATACACCGAAAATATTCATGTCGAAATTCAAAAGAGACACCGAGAAAGGAAGGAAGAGAAACATGAAAGAACATTCCACAGAAACAAATTTGATAATTACATCTATAAAAACGCATATGCTACACACATATTCCATATCCATTCACGTTCATAACATTCTCGTCTAATTTTACATCTCAATTTTGTACTAAAATATTTCAATTTTCTATGCGGGATGTCTCAATTATTTCTAATTATTAATCTTCCTCTCCTTTGTCTGTAAGCATTAATGCTGTTGTTCGTCAGATTTTTACGACACATAAAAGAGAAATTTTTCTTACCATTTGATTAATAAAAATTGTTAATCCACTTATGTATTGTAGTTGTTGTTGTTGTTATAAATTCTACAATATGAATTTCAATGCACAGTGCACTCTCAGTTTAATTTATGACTATTTTTCGCGCTCTCTTTCTGTCCACAATTACTAATACTCACTACTTATAATATTATTAAAAATGACTATTAAAATATTGTCTGTGTAGCTAATGCTTGTATTTTTATTATTACTATTATTATAGCTCCGCGCACAACAGTGAAAAAATTCCAATAACAAGCAGTGAAAGAGAAATTAAATCGAATTGCCGGCTTGATAATAATTTAACAGCAATTTATATATGAAAGTATAAACTGAATACTTTTCGAGAGATACAAGGAGATTTTCGTAATTATACAGCATAAGAAATGAAACGTGATGCTGATAATTGAAAGTCTCACGATTGAATGATAAAGTAATTAGTCTTAAGCAATTTGCATGAACGTGTCAATGTTGCAATTCTAACATATAATAATTCTTACAATTATGGGAATGTTTGCAAGAAGATTATTAAAGGTGTTGAAGAAAATGATGTCTTAAGATTCTTTTTGTATTGCATTATTATGTTGGCAATTTGAAAAAAAGAATTAAATGAGAAATATTGAAGAATAAGCATTAAAAAGGAATTAAAGTTTAAAATTGATGAAATTTGAAATTTTAAATTCTATTTGTTGATATTCAAAAATTCTTTTTATTTACAATCAACATTTCTTTTTCAACAAAATTCCAAAAATAAATTAATTGCTAAACTCAAATTTAATAATTAATTATTAAGCAGAACATGCATTCAATTTGGAAACTTTTTTACAAAGATGTGTTCCTCTTAAAAATTCTGTATTTGATCTCAATCTCAAAATATATTTTTAATTTAAACACTTCTTAGAAAATTAATCAAAGCATGAATGAGTACGCTGGAGGTGGTTTTGAACAAATTTGATCACCTACTTGTGCTTGCTACTTTTGGTGATGAAATTAATTTTGACGGAATGAATGAAATGTTTAAATTAAAACACGTTCTTGGTTATAGCATTTTATTAACTTGTTAATATTTAAGATTTATGAATTTAATTTTAAGCAAAATTTTATGCAATTCCGGTAAAATTTAAATTGAACCAAATATATTTGTTGATTATAAAAGCTAAAAGTATCACTGCAGCACTAATCTTCTTGCTAGTTCCACACACATTACTATGAACATAAATTAATGATATCAAAAAGTAGCATACGACTAAAAATAGATGAACAACTCTGTTGACTCCAGAAATGTTTTCATTCCAAATTATAATTGGCAGGAAGAAGAATTTTGCTACTGATGCAAGCATGTATCCATGAAATAAATCCAGTGTCAAACTTCTATTTGTGTACTGAACTCCAGCAATCCACATCGATATTATTCGAATAATAATAAATAATGATAAGTTTGACATAACAATTTGAAGTGTTGATAAATAAAATCCTTTTTCCATAAACAGCGGATCCTTAATTGAATCATTGATTGCAAAATGATTTTTCTTATTTTGTGCTAGTTCATTCCATAAGAAATAACTTTCAACAATTGTGATTATCATTAAAATTTTATATAAACTTTTACAGCTGGAATTATATAGGATGTGTCGCTGGACTTTTGTTGATAATAAAATCAGATTAATAATTATATATAAGTTGTCGTACTCGATGAATGGATCAGCTAATAATCCACAATTCTTGCAGTCTGTAAGTTTCTGAACTGTTGGACTGTAGACATGATAAAGTTCTTTGACTGGATAGCCGCAATTCACACAGCAGTAAGTTAACTCATCGGTTTGAGTTTTCGCACTCAAAGTTTTAATTTTTGACTTGAGAAGTTCCATTTTTGGAATGTTTGTGCTGATTAAATTTTAAAAAAATCTAAATCTTATGATTTTTAACTTATTTCCTTTTTAGTAAGTATCTCTCAGTTTCTTTAACATTCGCAAATTTGTTGAATTCTACAACAAATTCAATTCAGCACAACATAATCCAATTTATTCTTCAATAATTCAACGATTTTGTATTCCTCTTAAATATTCTATAAGAATTTCACTCAATAATATGATTTAAACCTTAGAGCAATTTATTTTTATGATATATGCCTACTTTGATTTGTATACAAAAAATTGTAAACAGTTGACATTTCAAAATACCCAGCAGACTTTTTTATATTCCCCAAATATGGGTATTTTTTATTTTAGAAAATAAAATCTTTTTGGTAATTTGAATTGGTTGTCAAGAAAATAAACACAAAAATAAATAAACAAAAAAAAATTAAGTTGAAAAATAATAAATGTGCAATGAATGTGTGCCGGGTGTGCTTACATGAAGGCAAGTCTGATGATGTATCAATAAATGCTACATTTAATGATCGAACTTTTGCAGAATGTATCAAATTTTGTGCTGGTATTGAGGTAAGTAACTTAAAAAAATTCCAAGGATTTTGAATCTTGAATTATTTCATTTCAAATATAATTATTTAATGGATTAAGAAATGTCAACTTAAAATTATTATGCATTTAATTTCTTACTTATTTTAGATATCAACCCAAGACTGTCTTCCTCAAACTATCTGCTCGCAATGTTTAGAATCATTAATTATTGCATGTGAAGTAAAAGAAAAGTGCATTAATTCTGATAAAATTTTGAAACAACAGCTTGAAAAAACTGAAGATGAAAAATTGTTAAATTCTGCAATTAATAATGATGATGTTCAGATTCAGTCAAATTCCAATGCAATAAACATAGAGTGTGATAAAGTTAAGAACGACACTAATTTTGAAGATTTTCAGCTTCATGCGTATGAAAGTTTTATATTATGTGAAGATCATGTTCATTACTCCCCAATAGTTAATTCTCAAAATCAAAGGGATTCATCCATAGTTTTCAAATTAATTCCTTCAAAAAAATCAAATCCCAGTCAGCCTAAACAGAAAATAAAAGCACCAGAACTGCCATTTAAATGCTACCTTTGTGATATGGAGTTTAAATACAGGAAAGAAAAGTACGAGCATCTTGAACAATTTCACACTTCTGACGAGCTAAAATGCAAACTTTGCAAGCACAAATCACAAACTGCTAGAGGACTAGACAACCATCTTATGGTTCACGAGAATCCAGACTTATTGTTTCATATGTGCCATATTTGTGGAAAGAAAAATTACCAAAAAGCTTGTGAGCTGAGGCGACACATTAAATTAGCTCACGGTGACAAAACTAAACGTTTAATTAATTTTTACTGTGATCATTGTGATTTTAAGACATTTTCAAAGATGAATATGAAGCGACACTTGAGTACTATTCACCTAAAAATTAAAGCATTTGGATGTCAATATTGTCCGGATAAAAAGTACACGTCAAAAATTACACTTGATCAGCACATGATATCAAAGCATGGCCAAGAAACTGACTTTGTTTGTCAGTGCTGTAAAAGAAAATTTCCAACAATGTCGTTTTTGAGAAGTCATTTAAAATCAACATGTTCTGGGAGTTCTGGGACTGTAAGAGAACGTGGGGATCCAAATGAATATAGAGAGCCTTTAAATGATGAATTAGATCGTTATAGATGTAAACTTTGTGGATTGGTTTTTGAAGGAAAAGGAAAAATTGCTCAACATTATGCACAAAGGCATAAGCATAACAATTCTTGTAGCTTGTGCTCTGCAACATTTAATAGCTACTCTAATTTAAAGAAACACATCCAAATACTTCATAATAAGATACACAAATATAATTGTAGCTACTGTACGAGATCATTTGGCCAGAAAAATCAGTTGCAGTCTCATATGTAAGTAATTTGAAGGTTTTTGGTAACTTTAATCTAATTTTGAAGCTTATATTCCAGCAATACTCATACTGGAGACAAGTAAGTCCTGCATATTTGTTAGTAAATTAGTTATTTACAGTATTTATTCATTACAGACCATTCCAATGTAAATTTGACTTTTGCAGCTTTAGAAGTGGCGATTTGTCAGCAGTAAGCAAGCATCAGAAAAAATGTGAAAATAATCCTGTCAATAAATTTTAGGATCACAAAATATTGATGATTCCAACTTAATTTTTGCTTTCTAAAATCCATTCCTAGAAAATTATTCCATCCAATATTTACCAACCTTTATAATTTTTCCAGCATTATAAAAAATATTCTCTGCTACTGGAAAATTAAAGCAGTTGAGGAGATTTTCTTAGTCATGTGTCCTTGATAATTTAAGACACTTTTTCGTTCATTTACAGCATCCTTACTGGAATGAATTGAAATTTACACAATCGTTAAGATTGTTTAAAATTAAGATTTTGTTTTAAAATTTTCCAATATATTTATAATCAATTAGAAGATATTTAAATGAAGCAATCAGAAGCAAACAGTTACACGTTGGCCTTCTAACGGACATTTTTTTTAATGAAACAATTAAAATTCATTTTCAAGAAATTATTTTTTTTTTTTAAAAAAAAAACAAAATTCATAATTTCATGTTTGCTAAATTATAATCAGAGCCACAACCACAATCAATCTCAGTCACATTAAGAATCAACAGCCTTTAAAATCTCTCACAATAATTACCAAATATTATGTCACGGTATGCTCATCACAGCTTTCTCTCAAGGTTGAAACATAACTTTCAACAATTTTAATTGAATTAAAATCAAAGTCTTCTTGCTTATACTCATAATAAATTAAAGCTCATCAAAGAACAGGTAAGAGAATAAAATAAATTTTATCACTTCTTTTCTCGCATTTGTTCACACATGCTATGAGAACAAATTTCAAATAATTCAGAAAAAAAAAACTTAACATTAAATGAAATTTCATTTGAGTCAGCACAAAAAGCACATTGGATGAGGAAAAAGTCAAAAAGTAGAAACAAATATAAATTGAATCAATAAAGTATTCATCAAGTTGAAAATAGCTTTGCGAAACTTGAAATTGATTTAATAGAGAATGATGATTTTTTTTTTTGTAGAGGGGTTGAGTACCTCGAGTGAATAGTCTGGTAAATGGAATATGATAAAGTTTAAAGCTGACTAGACTGAAGAGATAATTGAAATTTATTGATTTAAAATCTCAACAATTTTTGTTGAACTTTTATATTGATTTGGAGAATTTTAATGTTAAAATCTCTTTACGTCAGTTATCGCTGATGAAAACTTTAGTGCTCAAATAATCCAAAAAGCTCCAAAGTGTAGAGAGAAAAAATCTGAATAAAGTGAAATATTTCAATTATACAACCCATCAAAACTCATCTCAATCATCAATTAATTTTATATGTTTTAAAATAAGTTATCTTTTTTTCGATAAAACTTTCTCGACATTTCATCTCAAAGTTTTGTGAATTTTAGGATTGAATTAAAGTTTTGAAATAAATTGAGTTTAAAATTTATAATTTTTAATCAAGTGTTTTGAGTTGACATGAAAATTAATAGTATGAAGTCTGTGAGACACTACAAACTATGTCTGCATCAAAAAGAAGATATTTTTCGAATATGACAAAATTAATTGAATTTTCATTTTCTTAAAGTTTATTTTCAAGATTCGTTTGAAAGTTCAAGGTTGGTTGATAAGATTTCTTAATACCTAAATTAGTAATTTTTAAAGTTATAGAAAATGTGTACAAAATGAGATTACAAAATCTTCAAATCCTTGTTATTATTAAAATTCGTTAAAACTTCGTCTCTATCCCCTGAAAGTTTTCATTTTAAATCATTATGAAATATAAATTAAACAATTAAAATCAATATTCAGAAAAAATAGAAACATGAAAAAATAAACAAGAAAACTTAAAAATCATTCGACAGCACAGCATAAGAATTCAAATAGGAAGTTAGAAATTGAAAAATAAATTTCGAAAGCAATTATAATCAAATAAATATTCAGAAGCATTTTAAATATTAAAATTTAAGAAATTTCTGTTCATTTCAATAACAATAATATTCTTCACGATGAAACGAAGTGAAAAATCGAGCAAAAGTTTATTCCTGAAATAACAAGACTCTTCTATCGAAGGCTTGCCCTAGCTTCCGTAGCACACAAAAAAAAAATATATACATACTAAATGAGCGCTGTTTATGGAATGAGATATTAAAGTTCTAGGTTTTAAGCAGGATGGAATGGAAATAGAAGTGAGTGCCTGAGAAAAAATCTCTCTCTTCACAGTACATTAAACGGTGAATTTAGTATTATTATTTGTATTATGTTATTTTTTCCTTCACTTTATTCACCCATTCTTTTTTTATTACATAAACATTTTGTTCTAAACAGTTTTTCATGGAGATGGTGGATGTTTTTATAGAACAATATGTCCTATTGTCGAAATCAATATTTGTTGTCTTTTTTTCAAGTTTTTTCAATGAATGCTTAGGTTGTCTAGGTTGTCTACACTAAGCTCGTCTAAACTCCTTCAAAACTTTTTATTTTAAAAATTTTCATGATTTTTTTTTTGCAGCATTAACCCTTCTGGCTGATCAAGAACCCTTAAAATTCAAAATAATTTTAATAAAAAATTCGATTTGAATCCAAATAAAAACTGAAATCGTTTTTACAAATTTTTATGAATTTATCGAAGCTTAAATAAATTAATACAAAAATGCATTCAACTATCCTATTTCTAGAAAAAAACAAGCCACTTCATATACCAAAATTTATACTAAACATACATTTCAATCTGAGATACTTGAAGACAAAAATTTCATCAGATTTTTTTATTATTGTTTTGGAAGACTTAGGTACATTTCATCATCATAACATGAAAGAATATAGACATCAAGGAATGGGTTAAATGATGCATCGTTAAGAAATATCATAATAAACATTTTCGTAAGTATTGCACAGTGAAATTTTATTATTATGAACAGAAGAGAAGAAAATGGCACGTCTTGAAATTTTTCTACTATCTCTTTTTGATGTGTCTGGACGTGTTGAAAAAAAGACACCAAAAAAATGAAAATATTTATGTACATAAGGAAAAAAAATATGAAGAGATGAAGCTCAACAGATAAATATTGTCATTATGTCCTGTCGTGATTCGCTTATGCTTAGCATTCGTCCTTACTCTACAGTTTTTATTTGTTTGACTTTCGCCAACAAGCATCAAAAATACTCGGTCATAAAAAAAATATCTAAGAAGAAGGGAGGATTATAAGCTGTCTAGAGCTGTAGAAAGAGTAATCGAGAAAATGAAGAAATGAGCATGAAATAGATTTTAAATATTTAAATCAACAGAGATTGTAGTATGAGTCTTTTTTAGGTTGGTTGTTAGTGGTTGAATTTTCAAATTAAATTGAACAAAAATTTTTTGTTTTGTAGCTTTTACCTTCAAGTATGATTGCAATGCTTTAAATTTTTTTAACGTCCATTTAAAAAAACACAAACACGGACAAACACTTGAAGTTGAGATTGATTAGCTTTATGTTTATTTTTTGTTAAGCTGGTACTATTTATAAAGAGCTTCATTAACTAAATTAAATGTAGCCATTTGAAAATATTCTGAACTTGTCAAAAACTCTCACTTACTTCGCAATTTTCAATATAATTTACATAACAATCTCTTCAAACCCCTAAAAAATATAATTATTTTCATGATTGACATGAAAAAAAGTATATTCCAGCCACAATATCAACATCAACAAAATAAATCTGTGAAAATGTTAAAGAGCTTTTTCATGGCACTTTTTGTGATTCACTTTGAAAAGTGCTACAAATTTCAACATTAATAAGTCATCAAACAAATTTAATGTGATTTATTCCATCAAGCAATTCAATGTACATTAAATTATATTGAAATGTTATGATTGCGAATATAGTTTCAATGACGGTTGGTTGCTATTCAATTGGAAATTGTAATGATGATATTAAGGAGAACGAGAAGTGAACTGGAAAATTATAATTAGAGTTGAATTTCTGAATAAATATTATTGCGGTATTTATTTCCCTTTTTGATGTGCATATTGAGTATCTAGGTAAAATGTGATTAAATTATTAAAAGTTTTAACAGGAATTCAATTTCCAAGCAACGAAACTCTTCAATAAATTCTTTATTCATAAATAAGAGCTCAAACAGAAATTTTGTTTCAATATTCTATTGTTTGACATTATTTTAAGCATATGATTTTACGGCAACAGGCAATATATTTACTTGAAGCTTTTACAGTTCATTTCATAATTTTTCTTTTATCTTAAATAGCTCTTCAGATTTCTTTTTCCGCATGTGTATCTTTTGAAATATTTGCTGAATAATTCTTTTAGGGGAAAGAAATTTTTGCTGACTGTAAATTTACAATCTACAAAGTATTGAATGAATTTTATCAAAACATACAAACTAATAATTTGTTACGATACCTAACAAATGCTTCAATTGATGATGTATATTATAGCATTATTCCTGCTAAACCAATAAAGAACTATAACAATTCAATTATTCCTAAAGCTTCATAAAATTTTATTTTGTTCCTATTCATACTCTATTATATTCATACAAAAGTATCAAGCACCCATACTTGAATAAATAGAACAATAAAGCATTCACAAGACTAAAATGTGTGATAAATTCATGTTTAGAGCACCAATAAGTGTACTTCAAAAAACTTACATCACATCATCAGAAAATGAATCTTTCAAGGTAAAATATTCTCAATACATACGCATACAATCAGTAAATTAGAGTTTGGTACAGTAATTTCCAACACATTCCTAGTTCCATTTCTATATTATTATATTTGCTTTCCTTCTATATTTAAAATGATCCAAAAGCATGTGAGAAAAAAGGCAAAACGTTTTGGTAGAAAATAGAGCAAAGTAGTATCACATATAATAAATTGCTAAGAAGATTATATTAAAAAGAATTTATTTTATTGTTTCCTTTTCTCTCCCTCGAACTGACTCCTGCTTCACCTCTATTCCCACACACTTTACCTCCCATTCTCATAAACATTTTGCTTTATATTTGCTCCTTTTTTTCTCTCATGATGGCTTCATCGTGCGTTATCGTACAATATGTAACACAAATACACGTTTTAGTACCTCAAGATGCGGATACACAGCAACACGAAAAAAAACGGAAATATAAGTGGAAAGTAAATGTAAACAATATAGGTGAATGAAATGATAATAAAATATTGGGGGAAGGAAAGTACACGCACACCTGGTCACCATTAAAGCCATTAAAGTAAGCATTAAGTCATATGTCTTCGTCTTATTCATAATTTCACCTTTTCCTCATCTTCTTTCATTGCTTTTCGTGCTCGTTTTATTATGGCAGATGAAAATGTATTCTTAGTAAGCATTCCTCTTTATCTTTATTGTGTTGTTCAGAGAAAAATGAAATAGATACCTGGAAAATTGTTGACAATGGACAAAAGATTTTCGTCCTTAAATCTTTGTAATGTGATAGATTTTTAGCGCATTTTTGAAAACTTGTTTTCAAAAAGGAAGCTCAATCATGCACTTTGATCGGTCGTTCGGTCGTTCGGTCGTTCGGGTCCCAATTATCTCTTGATCTAGACTTCTTAGCAAGCTCGGAATTGTTTTAATAGCTTCATTGAATGTTTTTATTCCCGCCATTTATATTGAAAAGTCAAAAAACACTCATTAAATAGCTTAATTCATCGATTTTATATTTCAAAAAAAATATGTAAACAATGCAGGGCAAAGCTATGCTGATGATAAGTTTGAATTTTTTCTAACCGTTAAAAAATTTGAAATTTTTTTGACCGTTATTTCGGATTAAATTTTTTCTTTTATACACCTTAATTAATTAACATTTAATTTTTTCATACAAAACAAATGTGTTTAGAAATTTGAAAAATAATGGATGTGTTCAGAAATTTAAATTTTTCGCTAATGGAAAATTTTGAATTTCAAAAACCGGTAAATCGTAAAGCTATTATTTGCATTGAACATTATAAAAATCAATTTTAAAGGAATTTTGATCTTTAGTTTTAAACTTATTATTGAAATGCATTATGATTAAAGAAACAGCAATAGAGTTTTAAAACTCGACATTCTTTTCTATTTAATCAATTGCTAATCGCTGCGTCAAAAATGCGCTGAAGTCCCTCGATATAAACGAGGACTTTTGTAATTTTTTTATATACTTTTTGGTATTCTTTCTTGGATATTGATGATCTGAAATTTTTTGGTTACATTTTTAATAATACCTTAAACTTAAAGTTAAAAATTAAAAGTTCAAGAAAATGCTCTTGAAATTTTCAGTTTACGTTCCTTACATCATCACAAACACAAAATCTTGTAATTGGATGAAAATTTTCCATTTACAAAACATGAAAAGAAGACAAAACACATGAAGAAAAATGCTGAATAAAACATCAACTCGCAACACCTCATCAACATATAAATGCTCAATTTTCTCCCGAATCATACAGTAAGAATGTCTCATCCTTTTGCTATGCTTCATATTTATATTATATTATACAGTAAAAGAATAAAGGAAAAAGAAATATATGACAACAGTCAGATGAGAGAACAAATATTATTGCTTGTTTATTTATCATGAGGATTTACCGTACGTACGTTTTGCTTAGAAGTACCTTGCATTAAAAAAAGGAACAAACGACTGAAAAAAAATACAAAGGAAGATGCTGCTAAATGGAATGAGGTAGATGAGATTTATACACACATTTTCCAACCATTTCTTGTTCATAACACAAAAATATTACCAAGCTGTTGTTGTTTTTGCTGTTATTATTTTTTTGTCTGTCTCCTGTTCTCGCCGTGTATTAATGTTGTCGCTGTCGCATAACATTGTCAGGTTTAATGTTGTTTTAAAAAAGCTCATGTTTTTTCACAGTTCCTTTTATTATTGCTTCGTTTCAAAAATCCACTCCAGCTTTTTTTGAAGTCATTGCGTGCTTATCACAAAACCTATATCACTATATTAATCAAGTCTTATTCGTCTTTTGACAGCTCTGACAAAGTTCTTTCTCTTTTTCTGTTTTTCACACCACGAAGATTTATTTTATTATCTTGGACACAGACAAAAAATTTTTCATCTCCATCGGACTTATCTGAATAAAATTTTTGAGATCTTTTCACACTTTTTATTGTTAATCTAGACTCAAAAATTTTACAAAGTTTTCATGTTCTTTAGACAATTTTGTTACTTTCCTCATATTATTTATGCTTGGGTAAGGAAATTTTAAGTCTTCTGGTAGATGATAAAAAGATAATGTTTATTTTACATTGCAATATTTTATTGAATGGTTTTCGGTATTTTTTGTGTTCTTTATGATATTGATCAAGTCATCAAGACTGGATTATACTATTTATAGAAAGCCCTTAAAGATCAAATGGATAAACCTACAACTGGAAAATTATTTTTCACTTTAAAGTTCATTATCTATTTAAAATTTAATTTTCTTTGTAAATTTATTTAAAAAATTATGAAAAAATTTGAGTAAGATATAACAGCTTATTACTATGAAAAATCCAAAAAGACACTTTAAAATCTTTTTGAGTCTCCCTTCAAGCATCTCATTTAAAGTTTCTAGACGATCAAAAACTTGAAAAGTGTAAGGATTTAAAATTTTCCCAGAAATGTTATTTCAATTAAATGTTTGAGGCTTTTCAAGTTCCCTCCCCCAACTCTAGCTTTTAAATTACTTTCTATGTAAGCAAAGAGTGCCATGTGAAAATTAAAAGAAAATATTTTTGAAAATAATAACAAGAATAATAAGACGAGACTTAATCAGATTATTCATTGTGAAAAATGATAAGTAGGCTTATCAAAGAAAAAAAATAATTTTCCCTTTTTCCGTCGGATTAAAACAATCAAAAAATAACAAACAAAATTTTCTTTGATGACAAATAAGACTAAAATAATTTTCTTATAAATTCTGCCAGCAAAATTGAAAAAAGTGTTGAAGCTGAAAAATTCATTAAATTATCAAATTAGAATTAAAATCATTAGTTGAAGACCTTCAAAAATTCCGCCTTAAAAATCAACATTTTAATTTTCTCTTTAAAGTCCCGGCTTGTGGAAGAAGCATATCCTATTAAAACATTATTATTCTTGAAAAAACATCACACTCAAAAATAACAAAAGCACTTTATGTGAATTCAGACTGAGAAATCTCTACTTTCCAACATTGTGAGCCTGGGAAAATTCTAAAACGACTGATAAGCATTTCAAAAATGTTAAAGAAAACAAGGAAGAGGAAACTTTTTGAGCCATTAAAGTATTTCACAATGAATGAAGTTATTTTTCTCTTGAAGGATAATTTTGTGCTGACTTTTTGGAAGAAATGGTGAGTGTTTGGTTCAAATTTGTCTAATAATTTGGTTATTTTTTAGAAGATTGTAAATTTTTTGTAGAATATTCAGGCTCATTTTAGGGAAGAGGCCATTATTCCTTGTTTAAAAATTGTATCAAAAATACGGACTGAAAAAAAATAATTTCTCTCTCTCTGTTAAAATTCAAGTCAAGCTGTAAATCATGAGTCAAAAGCAGATCAAAAATAAAAACACATTCTAAATTGACTCTTCATATCTTCCAATGAAATGCGTCCGATTGCCTCTTCATCAACAATCGTTCACTCCTTTCCTTCCTTCTCTTTGATAAGTATAAGTCCACTGAATGAAAATATTTTCATGAATATGTCTATGTCTGTATATGATGTGGTTTCTGGTGCATTATTTTATAAAATGAAATAATTCATGAAAATAGAATCAGATAGTAGTAAAGAAGAATAAAAGATTTTAAATTATATACCAACTTTTCCTGAAAAAGTTTTGCCTCAAAAAGCACATCTAGATGCACACACACACACACATACACTCAATTCCATTCATCCATACATTAACAATTCTTAATTAAATAATTTAAAAACCACACGTTCTTGCTTGAATGGAATCAATTGTATTATATATCTACGTCTATATACATAATTCACATCTAATGTATTATTTGGCATTCGAGAGTGAAATGGAGACTTTGGCCTATCTTGAAAATAATTTAGATACATTCTATACATTCTTGTTGCACATTTTTTGGAATAAAAGCAAAAACTTTATCCTCTTTTTATTGTTGTGAAGAATGCTTTTGGTTTCACGCAATATAAGTTTATATGTATGTATGTTCTTTCAGATAGAGACAGTAAAAAGAGTTTGGATATGTGACATTAAATGGGAAGATGGGGAATTCAAGGTGTGGATGCTTTTTCTTTTCTTGTCCTTGTAAATGAATTTGATTTTTATATCAGAGATTTTTAACTAGTTTTGTAATTTTTATAGAAAAAATGTTAAGTTTAATCAGGAGAGAAGTGAGTAGTCTATAAAAAAAGAATTTCTTTGATTTTATTTATGAAAATTCAGTCGATTTGGCACTCGGTAAATTAAGAGTTTATCCATATAAATTTGAAAGTAAAAAGTGCCCACACCTCGTCAAGATATACTCAATATAAGTCTCAATTTCAACACATTATTTTCTTCCTTTCAATTCTATTCATTTTTTTATTAATTCTCAATAAATTATATTCTTTTTATATATTTTCAATTCTATTTTTTTCATCAATTTTTAATTTAATTAAATTTATTTATTGATTATTTGACTCATTCTCTTGCACATGATGGGAGATTTTATTTTTGTTTTCTGTTGTGAAGCACTTAATATACAATACTATATGCAATTTTAATTTATAATTATAATAATGACACTTGTCAAGTGTGCTTTTAATTCTCAGACAAGAAAATGATAATAATAATCATAATAATTTATAGATTTCAATAACATAAAATCCATTATCACCGAAATAACAATAACAATTTTGTAAATGACATAAGTCCAATCATCCACACATGATGGAATGAACCTTCGGCTGCACGACTCGTTGAGTAAGCCACATTTAAATGTGGTCTATTGATGTATGGATCGCCGCCCGGAATCTCGTTTAGTTCAGGATTAAATGTGACAAATTCTAATTGCGGTTCTGTTGATGTTATCTCCATTGTTGTTGGTTCAACTGTCGTGGTTGTTGTGGCTGTGAAAAAAAAAAACAACAAAAAATTTATGTTTTTTATTTCATTTATTCTTGTATACACAATAAAGTGTAAAAGCTAAATGCTGAGAGGGAAAATATTTTGTGAAATGGAATGAATTAGAATGACAATGACAGTGTAACAAACATTAACATTGTTACATGCAAAAATGAAGTCAATTGTCGTGGGAATAAAAGGAAACTTTTTCCCTTTCATAAGCACTTTTTTGAGTTTTTTGATCTATGATTATTCACTTTGGCTGGAACTAGGTTGTTGTGAAACTGGCTTGTAATATGATTTCGGTCTTGAAAAAAAAATAAACAAACTATGCATCTAAATATCTAAACTTTAAATTTTAACCTAAATAAAATGCGCTCTAGCCACAATTTCACAAGCAATTTTAAACTAATGAAATTTTAACTTTTTTCTCTTGCATGTGTCATAAACTCATCATCAGGAATATCTGCTGCTGCAAGGCTTTCGCACTTGACAGTTGGTTTTTATGGACAATGTCTCTCGAGGATTTTCTCTCATGTACAGAGTCAGAATTTTTTTCTGTGTAAAAATTGTCAGAGCAAACGTTGGTTGAATCTTTTCATAAACCATGCTTGAGGAAAAATTTTATAGAAAAATGAGAGAAATGTTGGATTTTCTACTTATTCAAATTGCATTTAAATGTTGAAAATTTCCAGAGGTTGTTATGAAATAATCTCCATAAAATTGCTCTAT
This sequence comes from Chironomus striatipennis, assembly GCA_026123125.1. Lineage (NCBI taxonomy): Eukaryota > Metazoa > Arthropoda > Insecta > Diptera > Chironomidae > Chironomus > Chironomus striatipennis. Next base: position 17,849,242 of record CM047394.1, on the reverse strand, counting down.
TTTTCAACGTGATAATCGCATTAACAATGGAATATTTAATCCTCCTCAACATATTCATGAGATATTAAATTATTAATGATTTCTACGAATTTTACAGAAACAGTTGTACGCACATCTTTTCAGCCCACAAAGGGAAAAATATCTCAAAGCAAAATTTTATGCACAAAAATAAACAGACCCGATGTAATATAAAATCAGACGCAAACGGATATAAAACACAAAAAAAAATCTGAATGTTTAATGACTAGTGGAATTTTATTTAATTCCACGTGATCAAATTACAGCAGATTTCTTTCGTAATTTTAAAAGCAAGAATCCCATAAATTCTTTTAAAAATAGTACTTCATGCTTTACACGTTGTGTTTGACTGATGTCGAGATGTTAAGTTTTTTAATGGAAAAATTTAACAGGTTAATTAAACAAGTTTATTTCATCGAACACAAGATTTAATTTTAATTTCTGTGAACAGAATTGAAGCACTACAATTACTATTTTTCTGGTTAGAAATGGATAAATTACTTCCAGGAACATGACATAATTTTTAAACAAAAGCTGTTAAAAATCCCTCAAAAGAACTATTCCCAGAATTTCCACAGTAAATTCAAAAACGTCAGAAATCTCACAAAAGCCAACCAAAGTGTGAAGCCCTAACAATTTCAACATAAATTTTCCTTTTATTCTTCACTAATCCATCACATGTTGAAAATTTTTTAACATCAAGTATTTTTTTTTACCTTGTGTTGTGCGACGCGTTGTTGTCCGAATTGTTGTCGTTGTCGTCGGTTTTGGTGTTGTTGTCGTTGTCGTTGTGGGAATTTTAATTTCTATTTTTTTCATATTTAAATGATGAATTGGATGTTAAAATTAAATGAGATAAAAAAAGAATGGTAAGTTATAAAATTAAGAGACATAAGAATGCTTTTTATAAGATAATTGATAATAATTAAATTTTTAAAATAAATAACTGTAGAGAGGAGGCAAAGGCTGAAATCATAATGATGGCTGGCTTATGTTTTTCATTCGGTTTTGGTAGTGTTTATTAATATGTCACTTGGGGATATTAATGGAGTTTCAAAGGGAGGTGAAATGGATAAAAAAGGATATTGAACCTCTGAAAATGTGTGTCACTGAGATGATTGGGATATTTTCGGAATGATTTATAACTTTAATGGATTTTGACTAAGTGGGGACTTTAATACCGAAGTGGAGCATTGGATGAAATATTTAATAATTTTTTTAAATTTTAGTTTTTAGCATTTAAAGAAATTAAAATTTTTTGAAAAAATATTTTTTAGACGCAGTTTTGTTGTAACTTAAGAATCAACCAGTAAAAGAGAAGGACCATCATCCCAGAGAATGTGACAAAATTAAATAAATTTCCATCACCAAATCCCCTCATTAAATTAGAGAAAAACTTCTCCGTTGTAAAATCATCCACCCAATTACCCTCTTACATGTAATTTTCATCAATAAAATTAATATAATCATTAGATAATCCACAGTAAATTGCCTTCACACAGAAAATAAAGTGAGTGTAAAAATTGCGAGAGCAAAAAATAAAAAAATAAATGACGATAACGGGGCACTTACCATATAGACGTATTGTGGAATTAGCACGTCCCATCATGTTCGATGCTATACACGTATATATGCCAACATCACTCTCGCTAAAATTTGATATTCTCATTTTTAATGATGTTTTATAATATGAGTTAAAAGTCTCGCTAATATTATATTTTTCACTCTCTTGTAGAACATTTTGAAGCGGATTATCGTATGATTGTTGAAAGCTTCTGCCTAATGGCTCTTTGATCCAATAGCTTACGGTTCTAGGTGATGCCTCGATTGAGCAATCAATATCAATATGTGAATTCTCTAGTACGTGAACCGATCTTTCATTTAATATTGAGACATTTGGTGCAACTAGTAAAATTTTTCAAAAAAAAGTAGAACAATAAAAAATATTGCAGGAAAAAAATATGAAAAATGACTACACAAATATGCACTTACAGTTCACATTCAAATGAATCATTTTAGATACTGCAGGTGGCACGTCATTTTTCGCAATGCACAAATATGCGCCCATTTGTCGTCGATCGACATTATGGAAGCTTATTAGTTCACCCTCAACTGTATCACTGCGACGTGTTTTATTGTTGTTGACTTTTGTTATTATCGGATTACCGTCATCTCTGCGCCATATGATTCCTACATACGTACAAACATGAAATGAATGGAATGAATATATGTATGAGAGAGTGAAGGAGAGAGATGGTTAAAAATACATCAAATGATACATTCAAAAGTTCAACGATTCATATAATCTTTATCCATATGTGTGGATACCGAGTTAAGGGGGCATTTTAATTTGTTTATTTTTTTTAAAGGCTAGTACATATATTACTTTTATATTATTTGTATTCATTTGTCTAATTTAACGTTTCCAAAAAATTATTTTAAAATATTTTAAACCTCAAAAACATTAATTTCATACAATTCAACAACCCCCTATCACATTCCATACGACATCATTTATGTTTTTTTTTTATTTGACGATGAAAATGGTTACAAAAATTTCTTTCGACAATGAAACATACGTTCCATTGTAAAGCAATATCACAATTTTAAAACGAGAGCATGTATGAGATCAACGGATTTACTTACTCGGCTGTGGATTTCCACTTGCAGCACAATATAGTGATGCATTCTGACCCTCAGTAACAGTTATGTCTTTCGATGATTCTGAATCCAATATGTCGGGTGGTACTGGAAATTGATACATCGAGAAAAACAGAGAATAAAAGAAAGAAAATAGAAGGGAAGGTATACATGTGAGCACATAAAGTTCAGAATATCGAGAAAGCATTTGACATTTTAATTGGCTTTGACATACAGTGTACATCGATGCATCCGATTTGTTTTTTCAATGGTGTTGTATTTATTTGGCACCTGAAATATAGCAACAAGAGCATCATGAACATCAGGATCAGACGAATATGGAAGAAATGAAAAACATAGCAATGATTAAATGTCAGTATTGATAAATTGTAATTGGTGTGTGGAAGAGTGGCGTATCCAATTTGATTAGGCGAATTCAGGAAGCAACAGAGAAAAAGCATCCTGCAGTCTGAATAATAAATTGTATTTACTTACATGTAGCATCCCCGGTCTGCCTCACGAATATTGTTGATTTTCAAACGCCACACTTTCATTTCCTCATTTATTACACTATAACGTGAATTATGGGTTACGACACGTCCTTGAAGTGCTAATACTGTTTGATCTGCCGCTCGCATCCATCCGACTTTGAAATCACCAAGATTTGCTACAAAACAACTCAACACAGCCTCACGTCCCAACGATACACTTATATTTTTTATTGGCGATGTGAACGATGGCTCACGATCTCCACTGATGTTTTGCATCTCTGAATTGACTGTAAATTGAAATAGAATGAAAATCAGATTATGTTAGCTTTGATGAAGATGGAATGTTATGTTCAGATAGTAAAAAATTGTTTACAATAGTTTTGCAGTATGGCGTGATTGAAGCTGTTTATCGCATCAAATTCCATTAGAAATATTTCTACTATGTCATGGTCTGGTTGAAGTCGAGCAATCAGTGTCAAATTTGTTTGGTTTATTAATATTGAGGAGAAGCATGTGGATTCTATTGAGTTCATTTACTTGAAACGTCCATTTGTACTTTGTATAGTGTTTAAGGAGAAGTTCACTTAAAAGTATGAACGTTATAAAGAATAAATTCAATTTATCGATGAAGATCTTGGGATAAATACCCTTAGATGATAAAAATCACTTAATGCTCTCAAACGTTCAATTGCTTCATTAAACAATCAATGCTCACTCTTTATAATTTCCATCAAATCTCTAATCCCCATGAAAAATTCATGAACATAAATTTATTTTAAAAAATAAACCCAAACTTGTTGCTTAAAGCATCTCTCATCATTCAAATTATTTCATTTTATGTACATTACCCAAAACAACACACCTAAAATTATCTTATCTAAATCAAGGGACAAACTTAATTCAGTTAAGGTATTAAAGTCATTAATTTGTGATTATTTAAATCATTAGCGTTAAAATGAATGGTTAAATAACAAACAAGGTTCATTCATTGAGACATTCACTTTACAATCTCTACTCGTGCGTCAATAAAAGGATCTAATATCCAAAGCAACAGAAAAAAATGAAGATAGAACAATTTTTTCTTCTTCATTTACTTTTATGTAAAAAATATCAAAATATATCCTTGTGTATGCACACATAAAAAAAGTAAAAAATTTAAAATTACAACCCATCTCAAAATGAAGTGCTCATCGGTAGCGGAAGAGCTAAATTTTTTGCCCCATTCTATCTCACAGACGATTGGAATTTTAGCAATTAATTTTATGGATAATTCTCTGGTGAAAATGAATGGATGGATAAAATGGACTATGGTTGAGCTATAAAATGAACCGTTAAACATTTCATCATTAAATATTTTACAGTTCTGTGCATTGTTCCGGGCTCCTGAGCCTCACAAACCTTTCCGGACTCAGAAATCAACTCGGTTTTTTAGAAAATTCCTTCTCGTATTTTGCCTCTTTTTCATTTTTATTCATTGTTAAAAATTATGTTATTGTGTTTTACTTTTGGATTTAAAATGAGAGAATTGTTTGAAAATATGGAGTTCAAGAAATGCAGCGCATTTTCAGCAAGTTTTAATTTTTTTTAAAAAAATCTTTCAAATAAAAAATTATATTATTTAAAATGCTCACAAAACAATTCCAACCTGACAAAGCGATAACAAGAAAATTGTCCCAAAAATATTCGCAAAACTTCTCTTTTTGTTCCATTTTCCCGAACAAAAAAAAAATATATTTTCGAGATGTATTTAAAATCCGGAAGAATTAGGTTGGTTGCATTTACATCAACAATTACATCCGGTTTCATAACGAAAACAAAAGCATAAAATTCCTTTAAACCAACAATTTCTTAAGTCCATGAACGTTGCCGAAATGCTTTTGTGGATGGGGGAAAATTTTGTACCTAAAAGAGCACTTAATGTTCGTAAAATGAAAACAATTTTGTGGTTAAATTCTTCATCATACAGATAAAGTTTTCTCGTCCGCAAAACTGAAAAGTTTTTCGTTTTTGAAAATTGAAGCACATCAGCAATATCAGTTACGCAACGAAAACTCAATTTTCACTTCAATTTCACCTTTTTTTTCTCTCATTCTTCTCATTTCATTGTTGTTGACTAATTTGATTTTCCTCGGATGCTTGGGTTTATTTGCTTCCCTCCATCCTGTGTCGCAATTCAATATATAATGAAGAAAACCAGAAATAGAAAGAAAAAAATACTTGAAAAGGTTTATGGTCTCATTTACTATCATCCTTATCCCCCATTCCAATATTTTCATATTCTTTTCTTTCGGTTGTTTGAAAGTTGTTTCTTAACATCACCTGCAGTCATTGATCTACGTAGAACTAAGATCTGAATGAATACAAAAAAGGGATACATTTTAAAATATTCAAAGTATACCCCAGTCGAAAGAATATAATTTGGTTGAATAAGCACTGTATCTTTGGGTGATTTAGGCGCATAATATAGTATTTGAATGATTATGAAATATATAGTAACTGGATTTCCATGGTTTTGTGTGCTCGTTAAAATAAATATGAAATTTATATAACCATCCTAGATATTAAACCAGTGAATTATCTATATTACTGGCCAACTTTTAAATAAGGAAGCCTCAGAATTTCATTACTAATTCTTTGCTTAGTAATCATAAAAAGCTATCATTTTACAACTATTTCTATAACGATTGGTCATCAATTTTGTATCTCATTTAATGACAAGTTTTGTTGATTAATGAAATAATTAATTCACTCTGTCGAACTACGATTGAAGCATAAAATTAAATTATGTCCGTTGTTCAATTAGCTATTCATGTGATCTGTATTCTAGGTCATATAAAATGTATTTTAGATTTTAAATGGAAATAAATTTTGGTGAGATTGAAATTTATATTATACTTATTTGTCAAACTTTAATAATTAAATTCACTTATTTTTGAATTATTCATCTCAGCCAACAAAACTGCAAGCAATTTCTCACTATGACATTGAAAATTGTAGCCTTTATTGAGTAAAATCGTCAAACAGCCACAACCTTTTGAAGACACCTTGGACAAGTTTTATTCTACTTAACTTTGTGTATATTTTACACAAACATATTACAATCTGCACAATAAGGCAAAGGAAATGAAATAAAAAGCTTCATTGGACCCCAAACATTGAATAATTCAAACACAATGAGTTGGAAAATGTTGGTTTTAAAAAAATGTATAAAAACAGACACAACACACATACACACATCCGCAAAATTCCGTACAAATAACTCATTTAGCAGATTATTTGCCATTCCATTCCTTCTCCTTTCATTTTTCTTTTGTGACGTCCGCAGATAAAAAACTGAAAGAAAAACCACATTTGGGATAGTTAATTAATTAAACGAAGGAGAAATGTAAACGGACAAAAAGAGACACAAAAAAAAGTCAAGTGAAACCTCACACTGTGTACTTATGTCAAAGCAATACTTTTGGTTCGTTCTACAGCACATGAAAAAATATTATTCTTTTTATTCGCCAATGGTACATCATGCCAGATGAGAATGAAGCTCGAAAATTTCCCACAATGATGAATGAAAGTAAAAAAACGTGAAAAATTACAACAATTTGCATATAAATTTCATCATTGTCTGTATTATGTTATGCACCATGAGTTACGAGCCCTGAAGTAACAGGAAAAAAAATCACTAATGAACAGCGCTACGACAAATGAAAAAGAATTTTTCTGTCTAAATAATTAGAACAAATTATCATTTTTTGCTGTGTACACAGAGAAATGAGGAAAGGAGCGAAGGACGTAGCTCTTTAATGATGAAAATGAGAGAATGAGAAAGTTGAATAATTCAGATAAAAAATGTGTAAAGTTTTTGGGTATGTAGGATGATTTTGGCGCAGTTTCTAAAAATAATTGATTGGGTTAATGAAACTTTTTTACGTTAGTTTATTTTTAGACATGAAATTTATGCGCTTGACGTCAATTACGGTAATTAATGCATCTTTGGATCTTGTACATACGTAGGAGTACTATCAGGGTTAAAAACATTCATAGAAGTCAACGTGATATCCTTCTGGAAATTTTTCAACTTGACAGCACAACTTGGACATAATAAAATCAATGACGTCTTTAAATGCTCAAATAAAGCTAAATATAATAAATTTCCAATGCTTAGCTTTCCGTGCTGTTACAAAAGAAGCAGTGATGTAAAATATTCATATGATAATTATTCTTTCTTTTTAGTATTTTTTAAATTTTACCTTGTGAACAGCGAATTTTAAAAAATAGATTACTGGAAAATGGTTAAATGTAGGTCATGGACATGATTTCTTTGATGTCTAAAATAAAATTGGTACTCAAAATAACATTTATCGAGGAAGAATACTTTTAAAAAAATTGGATCAGTAGAATAAGTGTGAATGATAGAAAATAAATTTTTAATCACAAATAAACTGTTGACGCAATCTGTCAAGTTCTATTATAATTTTGTAAAACAAAAAAAAAAAAAAAGAAAAGAAAAAACAATTTAAATAATTCATCATTTTGAATTCATGAACAAAAAATCTGATAAAAATTCAGCTTTATTTTAAATGCAATTTTGACGTTTAATAATTTTTTTTTGTAAAATAAGTAAATAGCCCCGAACCTACAAAGAAGGTAATCATGACTACCATCACTCAATTTTGTGATGCTATGGTCACTCACATACATTTGAGTGAGTACGCTACTTTACGCCTCGCGATTACAATCACTGATGGCCATCACTATGGTCCTCACTGATGACCTAAAGTTTTCAAATTTAAAGCTTTTTTAGTGCATCACTGATGACCATCAGTGATTGCCATCAAATGATGGTAATCATTAAAAGCTTTTATGAGTACGCTACTTTACGCCTCACGATTACAATCACTGATCGCCATCACTATGGTCCTCACTGATGACCATAATTTTTGAATTTTTTAGGTCATCACATGATTAAAATCATGATGGTCATCACTGATTACCATCACTGAAGGCAGTTAGTGACTTACACTACTAACTACCATCACTGATCGTAGTCGTGATTACCATCACTGAGTACCAAAAATTTTTCATTAAAAAAAATATTTTTTTAATCTTTAACTTTTTATTATTATTATTATTATTTTTTTTGGCTTAGAGGATATTTTGTTGGTGCCTGTAATGAAAGAGAATTAATTATTATTAATATTAGTAGTCGTTAGTAATGTTAGAATATTTTTTTAATTTACCGATTTTGATGAGATTCGAACCTTCGCCTCCAGATGCTGTTTTGATGAAACCGCACTCTTATCCTCTAAGCCAATAACTGTAATGAAAAGATATTTGTCGTGCGGCGTTTTGACATATTTAAATTTCAAATTTTTTGAAAATCAAGTTTAACCTACTTTTTATGGTTCTAATGAGTATCCTTATTATAATATTACATACTTTAATAAATGCACTTTGGTATATACTCAGTGATTGTAATCATTACTGCCATCACTGAATGCCATCATAGTGATGACAACAGTGATGGAAGTCACTACTTACTAAAACTTAGAAAATGTTCAATTCACGGTGGACTGAATATCGATCATTGTTCAACCTAATTTTGATACTTTTGTAGTTTTTAGTCTTGGACTTGGGATATTCAAAAATGAAGTTAAAAGCTTGGTTAAAAGTTTTTTAATCCATATAGGCACTAGTAAGGACCCAGAATGTGTTTTTGTTACTATTTTTTTTTTTCAAAAATTCCCGTGCCTTACTGTGTGCATGAAATATGACAAACTTTTTTTATTCATTCAAAACATACTCTAACTTTCGTATAATAATACAGAAAATATGAAAATTTTTTATTTTTGTAGTCAAAATCTCAAGAAATTTCAAAAAATTGCTATTTTTTAACATTTTTGCCTCTAGCTCTTACAGGTTGATCTTAAAAAATCTAAAATCTTGTGGTTATTGTAGCTTATAATTAGACCAACAAAAAAATACCAAAAATTTTCGATTTCTTCATTGTTCATTGAGTCTTCAAAACAAAAAAATTCATTTCTCGACAATATCTTCACCAAGTTGTGTGAAACTCTTTTTTATGAAGGAAAACATTATTATTGATCTTTTACAATTATTTGGACCCATAAAAATGATATAGTACAATACACATCCAACGAGGTATAAATCATGATATAAGGTCAAAATATGACAGAGTTATGGCCAAAAAAATGAAAGATGTTCAAATTTTTGAAGTTTGATGATTTTTAACTAACATTTTCGCTCATATTTCGTCAAAATTTTAAGTATATGTAACAAATTTGGTATCGTTGGAAAGATGCATACTTTAGCAATTCGATAAAATAAAAATCTGAGTTTTGAAATTTCTCAGTAGACCCAAAAACTTCAGTAGAGGATGTACTGATCAAATTAAAAAAAGTTTGTGAAATGCCATCCACACAGTAAGACTGAGGAATTTTTTGAAAACTACTAGCACCCAAAACACATTTTAAGTTCTCCTGAGGGGCTATTAAAGTTATATGCCGAAAGTTATATGTTTTTATAATCCCTAAGACCAGGGCTACAAACCATCAAAGTCTCATTAGTTATTTCCAAAAAATCCCTTTTTGGGCCCATTGTAATGAGTTTATTGAGTTCCTTTAGTCATTGTAATCATGAAGGTAATCATGAGTACACTCAGTGATTGTCGTCAGTGAGTTCCAGTAGTCATTATAATTATGAAGATGATCATGATTGCATTCAGTGTTTACCTTTAGTGAGTTCCTTTAGTAATTGTAGTTATGAAGGTAATTATGAGTACATTCAGTGATTGCCTTCAGTGAGTTCCTTTAGTAATTGCAGTTATGAAGGTAATCATGAGTACATTCAGTGATTGCCTTCAGTGAGTTCCTTTATTAATTGTAGTTATGAAGGTAATCATGAGTACATTCAGTGATTGCCTTCAGTGAGTTCCTTTATTCATTGTAATCATGAAGGTAATCATGAGTAAAGTCACTATTGAACTCACTGAAGGCGATCACTGAATGTACTCATGATTACCTTTATAACTACAATTACTAAAGGAACTCACTGAAGGCAATTACTGAATATACTCATGATTATCTTCATGATTACCATCAAATTTAAAGTTTCTAGGAACTCACTGATGGCGATCACTGATTGTACTCATGATTACCTACATGATTACCATCAAATTTAAAGTTTCTTGGAACTCACTGATGGCGATCACTGATTGTACTCATGATTACCTTCATGATTACCATCAAATTTAAAGTTTCTTGGAACTCACTGATGGCGATCACTGATTATACTCATGATTATCTTCATGATTACCATCAAATTTAAAGTTTCTTGGAACTCACTGATGGCGATCACTGATTGTACTCATGATTACCTTCATTATTGTAATTAATCTTGGAACTCACTGATGGCGATCACTGATTGTACTCATGATTACCTTCATGATTACCATCAAATTTAAAGTTTCTTGGAACTCACTGATGGCGATCACTGATTATACTCATGATTATCTTCATGATTACCATCAAATTTAAAGTTTCTTGGAACTCACTGATGGCGATCACTGATTGTACTCATGATTACCTTCATGATTACCATCAAATTTAAAGTTTCTTGGAACTCACTGATGGCGATCACTGATTGTACTCATGATTACCTTCATGATTACCATCAAATTTAAAGTTTCTTGGAACTCACTGATGGCGATCACTGATTGTACTCATGATTACCTTCATGATTACCATTAAATTTAAAGTTTCTTGGAACTCACTGATGGCGATCACTGATTATACTCATGATTATCTTCATGATTACCATCAAATTTAAAGTTTCTTGGAACTCACTGATGGCGATCACTGATTGTACCATGATTACCTTCATGATTACCATCAAATTTAAAGTTTCTTGGAACTCACTGATGGCGATCACTGATTGTACTCATGATTACCTTCATGATTACCATTAAATTTAAAGTTTCTTGGAACTCACTGATGGCGATCACTGATTATACTCATGATTATCTTCATGATTACCATCAAATTTAAAGTTTCTTGGAACTCACTGATGGCGATCACTGATTGTACTCATGATTACCTTCATGATTACCATCAAATTTAAAGTTTCTTGGAACTCACTGATGGCGATCACTGATTATACTCATGATTACCTTCATAACTACCATCAGTATAGCAACTCATTGATGGCAATCACTGATTACAATCATGACTGTCCTCATGACTACCATTACTGTTTGTCATTACTGAAGGCATTCACTGATTGTGTTCGTGATTATCCTCATAACTGTCATCAGTATAGTAACTCATTGATGGCAATCACTGATTATAGTTGTGATTATCATCATAACTGCCATTACTGTTTGTCATCATTGAAGGCATTCACTGATGATAGTCATGATTATCATTATGATTGCAGTTACAAAAAAATAATAATTTCTGAAAATAAAAATTTTTTTAAGTTTTAGTGAGTATAGTAGTGATGACCAAAGTGATTACCATCATTGCTATACTCACTGTGATGGTAATCAGTGAGTACCTAAGTGATCGCCATCACTTTGGTCATCACTCAAGTGACTGCCATCACTGTTTGTTCGGGTAGCAATCATAAAAAATTATTAAAAATTGATTACCATCCAAAAAAATTTTATATCAAGTTTTTGCAAATAAAACTCTATCCTATTATTCTCTGTGTCTATTATTCATTTCTGATTGACCAATAACGTAATCATCGCCTGGTTACAGCAGCCATGATAAAATCTGCTGTCGTCTTTGTTTGAACGGACCAAAAAAAATGTTTCTATAGAATCAATATGTCAGGACAAATGGAGAGTGACAAGTACAAGAATAGAAGTAATCCTTTTTGTTTATCTAAACGTCAATTACATCCCAAAACAGTCCAAAAAGATACTTCCTACACAAGTTGTGGCTTTAAATATTTTATAAGAATTTAAAATGTCGTTTTTATTTTGCTTGTTATTGAATCTTCTTTGTTCTTTGAAGCTTTCAATGTTAGAAACCCACGTAAATTTTTTTTAGCTTTGCTTTGTTAATAACATGAAGCCACAACAATATGTCTGTAATTTCAACTGTCGTATTTGTAGAGATTAAAGCATTGAATTCTTCTTTATCTTTTAATGTTCAGAGATTTAGAGAAACATATTTAGTGCAAAATAAAATGTTGCTCTAGAGTTACATAGATTCTGGGTATTTTGATGTGAAAATTGCATAAATTCATTGCTGACTTGAATTTCATGGTTAAGGAAAACAAAGGAAATTTTTTGAATGCTTCAATTATATTAAGTCGAAGCTACACAAGATGGCTATACATTATTTCATCAAAAAATCTTCAATAATTTATTTTTAAGGCACACAAAAGCTTTCTTTCGACAAATCTCAATAAGATTTAATACAAACAATCAACATTCCTCCCCAGTATTCCACTATTACATATTTGTTCTCACAAATTGAAAATGATTATCTGAAATAAAAGTTTCGACTACTCTTATCATTCCATGACTGTCAGACATTAATTCTGTTCATTTCCAAGACTGATAGCACTTTTCCGCTCTCATTCTGTAACCGTTGGATGCTGTACACAATGAGAACAAATTTGAAATAATTAAGTTGATTACAGCTGTCATTTCAGCTTCTGTTAAGTAATTTATCGACGATAGTCTCATCTCTAAAAGCGTCTAAATAGGTAATAATAAGAAAAAAGCTTCGACTTTGACTATGAAGCTTTAAAGGAAATGAACGTAGAATATAGAAAGGAAATTTTCTCATTTTACAACGCGATATATTTTTATGACAAATTTCATGTTTTCCTGCCTTTATTTGCATAAATGAAATCTCGGTCATATATTTTTTGACTTCCATGTTGGAGCTCTAAGGTTCCTTATATTTCGAGATGAAAATGCCATTGGACCTTAAAACTATTTTCATAACAAATAAAGCAAGTGACTAATGACCCCATTTGAAATTATTCTTATATACAGAATAAAAAAAATTCTACAAATGAAAATCATTTCGACAATAGAGTTTAATAGAAACTAAAAGAAGCAATAAAAAACTACTCAACGTACTACAAAGAGCTGAATAATTGAAAATTTATTATTCCCAAAATGGCCCAGAAGTTTAAGACAACCCCTCCACAATTTAGCTTGTTGTTTTCTAAGTTTCAAGCTGAGCATAATGAAAGAGAAATTCTGTTTCTCAATTTTTTCGTATTTTATAGCGGTTTCATTCTCCCTTTTCGAGCATAAATTTTCGTACATTAAGTATACATACACATAATAACGAGAAACGAAAATATAGCGATGAAGGGAACGCAAGAAAAAAAAGAAATATGAAAAAAGAATTTAATGAAGTTGAATGCTTAAAGAAAACAATTTATTTCGTTCAAAGGCAGCTTTTTCAAAGCCTTTCTCATCTCATTTTCAATGCATATATTTTTCGCCTCTCATTTGTGGTGCTTTTTTTTCAATTTCCAATTTTTTTTTCTCATCTCACACTGTTGCAAAAAGCAAGAATTTTTCTTCTGTTGCTGCTTTGATTCTCAATCTTTATTTAACAATTGCGCCATTCATATTCATTTATTTTCATTTTCAGACTTATATATATTATTGTATCGCTTATATGGAATGTTATGCGATATGTTTTATTTTTTTTTTCTTTTTCTCATTTTGCAATTTGTTATATGAATGTGTTTTTCCTTCTATTCATTTTATTGCTTTTCGCTTTTTATTTCTCATTCCTCGAAGTTTGATTATGGTAAAGTGATGAGGAATAATATCGAGAAATAACATGAATGAGAACAAATAAATGTGGAAATTTACCGAAAAATAATAAGTTAAAGTGAATTCGGGAATCCTAGTGAATGCCTTCCATTTGTGACAAAATTGATTGGATTACTGGGAAAAATGAGATTTTGTTAAATCAATTTAAATAATAAATTCCATGATAGGCACAAAATTGATTTTCGGAGAAACTTTTTCATTATTATTTCAAAATAAATTTTATTATTTTACTTTAAAAAGGGTACGTGCTTTTGGTAAAATTTTATTTAATTTGAAATTCAATATTGTTTAAAACTAGCTTTACTAGCTTCTGCATTTTTTAGTCTTGAAGAGCAAAATGAGATAAAAAATTGATCAAAACTGGAAGATTTGCAGTAATTTACAGTTGAATAATATGCTTATTACCTATATGCTAAATTTAAACTAGTAAAAATGTCCGCATTAATGCCAAGGAGTAAGGGCTCGTTCACTTATTACGTAACGCAGAAGGGGGGGGGGGGGGGGTCGAGAGGAGAACAATACAATTTCTGAGAATTCCATTGTTCTTTTTTGAAATATGACCGTTATTTTGTTACGTAATAAATGAACGATACCTAACGCATTTTAAATGTTAATCCAGCATAATTCTTAAGTTCATAAAATTTTTTATTCATGTTTTTAAAAAACATTAAAAGGTTAAAAACCGTGTGACTGAAGTAAGACGGCATGTTATGTCCAAATGCTCCGAAACTTTGTCAGAATTAAGCCCATATTACGCCCAATTGCGCCCCACAAAAAAATAATTTCGCCCCACTTCCTGTGCCTGGATATGGCAAGTCAAAGTTTTGGCACTTTTACCGTCTTACTTCAGGATTTAAAACGGCATGATTTCTCAAAACTAACTTTATGTGACATATTATATAATAAAATTGATCTACTAGTTGCGCCCAATTGCGCCCCGCAAAAATTTTTTGGAACTGATGCCCCTAACGGAAGTTATGGCTGCTCAAAGTTTTGCTTATGGACCAAAAAATTTTCTACCTAGAAATTGATAATATTGTCATGTTATATATCAAATCACATCTCCTTTTTCTCAGGAACTCAAATATTAAAGAATTATTTACGTCCATGCTGACATTTTAGACTTATGGCAGTTCCATTTTTGTTGTCGTACCTGAATATGAAAAAGTTTTATAATTTTTTTAGTGTCAAGTTATATGTCTAAACATATCTACTTTTCACAAGGATAATAAATATGGAATCATATTTTGAATTTGACCATCCATAACTGACTTATGTCACTTTAAAGTTATGGTTGAGCATCATTGTCCAAAAATAGAAAAGAATCATAAAATGCATGTTGTATATCAAAAAATATTTAAATTTGATGACAAATTTAATTATGACAAAATACTTTTGACTTTAACAAAATAATTTTTAAAATAATTTATTTTTAAGAAAAATTTAAATTTTTTTTTTTTTTAAAAAAAAAAATTAATTTAAAAATAAAAAATCTCAAGTTTTGAAACTTTTTTGATATTTTTCAACCAATATATTTATTTCAGGTCAAAATTAAAAATTAATACCAAATTAAAATTCGAAATCGAATTATAATTTTTGTAATTACTAAAATTCATTTTATCATTTTCTTAAAATTTTTAAATTATTTAAACAAAATGTCGAAAAAATTAATTTTTCAAGCTATTCACATTTTAATTTGATATTAATTTTTAATTTTGACCTGAAATAAATATATTGGTTGAAAATCTCAAAAAAGTTTCAAAACTTGAGATTTTTTATTTTTAAATTAATTTTTTAAAAAAATTAAATTTTTCTTAAAAATAAATTATTTTAAAAATTATTTTGTTAAAGTCAAAAGTATTTTGTCATAATTAAATTTGTCATCAAATTTAAATATTTTTTGATATACAACATGCATTTTATGATTCTTTTCTATTTTTGGACAATGATGCTCAACCATAACTTTAAAGTGACATAAGTCAGTTATGGATGGTCAAATTCAAAATATGATTCCATATTTATTATCCTTGTGAAAAGTAGATATGTTTAGACATATAACTTGACACTAAAAAAAATTATGAAACTTTTTCATATTCAGGTACGACAACAAAAATGGAACTGCCATAAGTCTAAAATGTCAGCATGGACGTAAATAATTCTTTAATATTTGAGTTCCTGAGAAAAAGGAGATGTGATTTGATATATAACATGACAATATTATCAATTTCTAGGTAGAAAATTTTTTGGTCCATAAGCAAAACTTTGAGCAGCCATAACTTCCGTTAGGGACATCAGTTCCAAAAAATTTTTGCGGGGCGCAATTGGGCGCAACTAGTAGATCAATTTTATTATATAATATGTCACATAAAGTTAGTTTTGAGAAATCATGCCGTTTTAAATCCTGAAGTAAGACGGTAAAAGTACCAAAACTTTGACTTGCCATATCCAGGCACAGGAAGTGGGGCGAAATTATTTTTTTGTGGGGCGCAATTGGGCGTAATATGGGCTTAATTCTGACAAAGTTTCGGAGCATTTGGACATAACATGCCGTCTTACTTCAGTCACACTAAAAACCATTTAAAATTAATTCTTCATAAAATTTTTGAAAATGTATTAGGCTAATTTAATTTTTCATAAAACATGAGCTGTTTTGATGCACGAAAGAGAAAAAAGTTGTCAACATAAAATTAGAATTCAGAAAAGAAAAATATGCATTTTAAAGAATATTTTGCTTATCATTCACAAATATTTTAAAAGAGAATTTTTTATGTGAAGCATCTTTAAAGCAAATTCAATTAAATTCCAAAAATTTGGGTACTTAAAAATTCAACAAAAATATTTTAAAGCTCATTAAACTTCACAAGAGTTTAATGCTTCAAAATTAACCACTTATGGTCAAATACTTTAAAAAGTGCTTCAGATTACATGATTTGTCAATTTTAAAACAGCAAATTTCTATAAACAACTTTAAATTTAAAAACACATCATCAAAAATTAGTGAGAACTAATTTATTTTACAAATCCCTAACAATTGTTGTGGACATTCCCTTATTACGTTCAATTTGGAAAAGCATTTGAAAGTCATTGTCTGCCATAAATAATTCAGCAGATTATTTTGTAACTTTTACTACGTAAACAACAATAATTGTCCTTTCAAGAGCATTTCTTTTCCTTCATCAACATCCACTAGGGAATGAAATGAAAAATTTGCTTCAATATTGCCTATAAATACAGATTTTGCTCGTGTAGTTCTTTATGTTTTGGGGTGAGATTTTTTTTTTATTTTTTTGAAAATTGCAAACAATAAAAATACAATAAATTATTCACTGAAAATTCTCATGAATTTTTATGGAAGATAAATTATTAATAATGGTTTTCATTGTTTTCCTTTGCGTTTCTGTATTCTTTAGTGTTTGCTAGAATAAGAAAACGGAATTGAAAAAAAAAATATAAAACTTAAAATCAACACAATTTTTATTTCTTTTCTTCTTCAAGAATAAGACAAACTTTGTCTTGATGCTACACTGAACTCTGTAGCTTCAAAATATCCTCAAGGTAAAATTGGATGAATTTGTATTCAATAAATAATTTTGCTTTTTTTACACAAACATTTCTTTTTTTGTTTCTTTTTTTGCTCTCCCTCCAGCTTGCTGCTATCTTCTATTATATTATACTGCAAGCTAAATAGAAAAGTTTTTCTTTACTTTGTTCTTCTGCTTTTTATTATTTCTCCAAAAAAAATTTTTTTTTGTTCCTTACAACTTATACAAAAACTCTTCCTTTTCCTCCTGCTTTAGAAGCAACAAAATTTGCAGAAATGTTCAGCAAAAATTTTTTCTTGCTTTTCTTCTTTTTTCAAGAGGAAGCATAAATCCATTTGATATAATTATATTGCAATCTAATTTATTTTGTCAAAAATTTGTTAGCAAATATTTCTTGAATATTTTATCGCAGGTGCTTGTTGGTTCATGTTTGACTCTAAGTTATTTTTGAACAATTTCTTTTCGGCTTTTGAAAATTTAAATAAAAAATTTAGTCATAAAATTTCCGAAAATGACATTGCATTAAGAAAACAAGTACTGCTACAAAATATAAATTAAATGTCAAATTCCCATCACATCAATAGAAATGAAACATCAAAGAATTCTTATGAAAATTATCCAAATTGACAGAATATGTATACCAAATATTGTAAATTCGCTTTTTTGACTCTCAACCATCGCTTTGGAATTAGTCATTTCATCCACCTTATCTGTCATCTTACTCCATAAATTTTCAACAGTTTGAACTTTGAGATCATCAAATTACGCTTCATTGAGTTAAAAAATAATTTTTGTCATCTCTTTTTGTGAACTCTTAATGCGCACCGTTCATCTCTATTTTTTGCTTGCTTAATATAGCTCAAGGTATTGAAATAATTTACTTTATAAAAAAATTGGATGAGAATATTTATCGAGATATCAGAATGGAATTAAAATGAAAAACAACAGGAATGATAAAAAATCGCTGAAAACAAAGAGAGGAAGCAGAAGAGGAAGCAAGTAATGTGAAATAACATGCTATAATTGAATAAAATGGCAAAATAAATGGATTGGCAATAGCGTTTGTAATGCAATAATCCCCCATTCAATGAATTTATCAGCATCGCATGGTAAAAGACACACATAGAGAGAAAGCAGGAACGGAAAGGAAGCTTGATGAAAAATTGGAGCGAGTGTATTTACTTGAACTTTTTTAAGTATTTTCTCTCCTTTATCTCTTTTTATTGACATGACTACGATGTCGATGAAAAAAATATTTTTTTTTTTAACCAAAACTCGTCATCATCATTGTAGAAACACAGAACATCATAGAAGAGCATAGAAGTATGGAGTACTTGTGTTATATTTGGATGGGAAACATCATGGTGCATAGATGACTGTGAAGGAACTGCATCCGTGCCCGGACAACAAATAGTTTTTTTTTAGATTTTTTGTCAACTGAAAATCTAAATTGTCGTGTTAACAAAATATTTGAGACATCAGAGTAAATTATCACCTTTTACTATAAATTTTCCTTATCATTATTTTGGAGTCTTACTTGTCTATCAAAAATTCAATTCAATTTTCTAACATACTTGTTACTCGGAGATAATAATTGAATAAAGACAGAAGAGGAAGATTCAATTAGATTTCTCATTGAACATTACTTCACGATG
This sequence comes from Chironomus striatipennis, assembly GCA_026123125.1. Lineage (NCBI taxonomy): Eukaryota > Metazoa > Arthropoda > Insecta > Diptera > Chironomidae > Chironomus > Chironomus striatipennis. Next base: position 17,830,068 of record CM047394.1, on the reverse strand, counting down.
TCTTGCTCTAAGTCCTTCTTATTACTTTACATACTACATACGTAAGTGAGTGAGAGCACTTAAGGAGAATTATTTGAATTGTAATGCCAATAACATGAATTTTATTCCATCAAATTCTGTGAAGAACTTTCTCTTCACTCAATTTTTATTGAAATATTTTCATGCTCTGTTGAATTCACTTTATAAAATCCTTTTTGATCATTATTTGAAAATTCTTGAGTAAAAGATTTTTTTTTTCTTTTTTAGATCCGATTTTCATGGTAGCTTTATTTTATTGAAAATTGATTAATCAAATTGAAAGAAACTTTTAAGGTTTTATGATGAATTTTCAGAAAAATAGAAAATAAGTACAAGCAATCTAAAAACTTTAAAGTTTTTAATCAGTTTCATCCAAAGGGGTCGCAATGTTAAAAATTCGCCAACTTTGATTAAAATTTGACTGGCAACAAAAATTTTTGATTTAAAAAACAATTTTTTATCTACAATGTTAAGCTTTCAAACGACAGTTAGAACAAGTTTGGCCATAGATATGTCTTTATTTTCAAAAAATATTGGTTAAAACCTTTTAAAAATCAAATTTATTTTAAACTCATGGCATACTTTCTAACTTTCCATACAAAATTTTTTTGAAATCAAAAATTTTTGTTGCCAGTCAAATTTTAATCCAAGTTGGCGAATTTTTAACATTGCGACCCCTTTGGTTTCATCCTAAAATTAATTTTAATTAAGTTTATCAATTTCTCTTTCATAAAATTCATTAAAATCCGAGACAAGATTTTCATAAAACTCCTTGAACTAATCACAACATCTAAAACTCTTTGTTTGAGTTTCAGAAAATTTTATCACTTTATCATGCTCTGTTATTTGCATCAATAAATACTATTGCACAAAGTAGCAATGCACAGCAAATTCTCATTATACAGCAGCACGATCCTTGTTTTGAAAAAGGAAAAAAAAAGTTATGAATATTCTCAAACAGAAAACTCTTTCTATGCAACATTAAACGACGGATCTATCTGGAGACTTAAATTAATTTTATGAGATGAAACTTTATTCTGGAGTTAATACTTTCCTTGATTCTAAACTAATTTAAATTAAAAATTTCATAACAATTTGTTATTTTGTTTCAAGCTTGTAATCTTTAAAAGTTCTGAGAAAAAAAAAATATATATAGGGATGAAGAAAAGTTTCTGTTCGCTAATAAGGATCAAGACTTATTCTTGAGTGACATAAATTGCAAAACTTTACACAGTGGAAGAATAAAATTGAACAGAAAGGAAGGAAGTTGACGGGAATTAAATTGTGTTTGATATATTTTGTATGGAAGGATGTTGTTGTGCTCATATTAAGTTTTATTTACGTAAGTGTCATCAACATCGCTACGGAGCTTGAAAACTTAAAGTTTGGAAACTTTTCAACTTTTTCCAAAAAAAAACTTACAACATAAAGTTTTTTTTTTCCACCGAGAATCAGAAAAAAACATCACAATAATTGTCATTGTCATTAAACAATTAAGCAAAGTCTCATAAAATCTAAAATCTCATTACTCATTTCAATTTGTAATGAATTATTCATCTGTAAACTTTTATTGCGAACTTCAAAGAATTAAAAAGTTTTTTACACAAATTTCATTTTGACGGAGAAAAATCTGCAGCAAGAATTTTTTTCCCGAACAGCTCATGATGTGTGGAACCAAGGTGGTAAATTTTTGTTGAGTTCATTTAACTTTAACTTTAAAATAAAATTTTGTGATCCTTTTGGCAATTTCCTTCAAAAATGTTTTGAAAATTTTGAAAAAAATTGTAAAATTAGAATTTAGAAGATCAACTTAAACAAGCTAAAGATAAAACCTACAACTCGGTATAAAAGATCTAAAATCCTCAACAATGAGACCGTCCATCCATCATTCATTAATTTTATTCACTCGAATGAAATCTGAAAAATTACTAAAAATAAAATTCCAATAAATATTGAATGAGCAGCAAGAAAAGTTACTTCTAGTTGAACTCCTGATGTTAAAGTACATCAGGTCAACTAATCAATCAACTAGATTAAGTTTTGCAATTTTTAGTTCATGTAAAAGTTTTTTTACCTCAGCAGATATTTTTTTTCTACATTTTTTTTATTTCATTTCTTCCAGCTACTAACGTGGTTGATGCTGTCTCATTCTCATTTCATTGGGATGTAAAAAAAATAAAACAAAAGCAGAGAATGGAAAAAAGTTTATTTTTCCTCCCTCGTGTGCATAAAAAAAGAACTTTACTAACTTTTGTGTCTTTCACTTCACATGTATTCACATCAATTTCCCGTCTCGTCGACCTAAATCACACGCAATTGAACGTAAATCGCATTGCTCAATAAAAATTTAAATCACTCCCAAAAGATTTATCTCACATTTGTGCAGGTTGCTGGATAAATAAATACGTAGATATATATGTGAATGTATACCGCTATAAATATAAGAGGAAATCTACATTGAAAGAAGTGCGAGTAGAAATAGATCGATAAGGTAGGGGAGTATTGCTGCACATCTGTATAAACGTTTCTGCTTCTTCTTGCTCTTTTTATGTGGATTTATTTTATGTAAAGTGAGCAAGTTAATTGAATCATTTTTACTGGCTGCTCATTTTTGAATTTGCATTGTGTTTATATAGTTAAATTAATTGGAAAGTGGAATAGAATTGATGTCAGTGGCGTAAGCCAGGAGGGTGAATGGGTGAATTTTCACCCCCCTCACCAGCAAATTTCTTGAATTTGCTAGGGTTTTTCGTGAAAAAACGGAATTTCACCTCCCCCCCCCCCATTAAAAAATAATTTTTATCTTCATAAAAAAATAATTTTCATCCCCTCCCCCCTTAAAATTCCTGGCTACGCCATTGAGTCATGATCAGTTACAATTCTAAATTTCTACATTGAATATTCGAAATTTTGCAAAAGCAGAAATGCGTCTTGTACATCTTCTTGTAAAATAGATTTAAGGAATTTTTATTTTAACTATTTCAACACGAAGTAAAGAGAAGCAATCAATTTTCGTGGATAAAAATGCGGGAGAGAGAAAAGTACAGACAGATATGAAAGTAAAGAAAAGATCAAAATGGAATAAAACTACAACATGGTGAAGCATTAACAAAACAGCTCCAGCATAATGTGTTAAAGACGCTCGATATAAAGAAGAGAGAAAGCTTTATTGGTTGTGTATTTTTGTGAGTCGAACAAGATGATAGAGGGGTGAGTAAAGAAAAGCTTATAAGCTCTATTGAAACCTTACATCTCATGCTATTTTTTTTCCATTTCACTCCACTTTCTATTCACATAATAATAATAAAGCATGCATATAAAATTTCAATTTTAAGAAAAATACATTTCTCTGAGAATTTTATGCTGGTGTAGATTATTCATCTGTCTGTCTGTTGATCGCATGAACTTTTTTTTTTTTCTTCTATTTTATTGATTTTATGATTAAAAGAATTTATTCAAATGTCCAAGCGATGAGCTCATATATCAATTAATTGAGTTGCTGATGTCTCTGTCCATCAACATGCAATTCAATTGGATTGCAAAAATTTAATCTCAAGCATCAATCGAATTCAATTTTAATAGCAATTAATTTCAATGACTACAGAAGTCGAGAGCTTGTTGGAATTTATCATGGATGAGTAAAATGTTGAGAGGAGATAATAGTGGTAGAATATGCAAACCTTAAGAGGTTGCACATCTGTGAATTGACAAATATTCAATGATGATGCTTCTCTTTATCTGTATGATTGAGTACATTTGTAGTTTAGTGATAGAAATTTTATAGAAAATGATTTATTTGTTGGAATGACTTTAAATTGCTGAAAGGGAAACAGTCTGAAAACGTTGCGATGGTCCCATTAAATGGCAATTATACTCTCCAAAAATAACTCAAGGGTTAAAGTCCCAAGAAAAACAGAAATCTTAAAAAATATTAAATTTCAAGTACGAAATTCAAATTATTATTCTTAAAGGTTTTGTCTAAAAAACCTCGTTAAATTTTCTCCCTAAAGCTCTCCATTAATGTAGCTCAAACATTAATATCCCATAAAATTCGAAAGCTCAATTTTCACATGAAATTTTTGTACTTATTATCTATTCTCACTCCTCCTCCACCTCCCCCACGCTTACATTCGCTCGTCTTGCATTTTGTTTATTTATGTTGAACGAGATAGAGAAAGGAAAGCAAAAATATTTATCGACATTGCGAATTATCTTTGTGTCTATTCCACCACACACATATACAAACACTTGTCTATTTACGCAGCATTGTATATTATGCGGCGGTGTTTGTCAGATATAGCAAAATAATTTTCAATATAGATGAAATTATTATTGATAAAATGCTGCCATATTATTTCATATAAATGTGAAATAAAATAGAATCGATTGAGATAAAAGCATAGAAATATAGTCGTTATTAAATCATTTCAATGAAAGTTTGGGATATTTATCAGTTTATTACCAACTGTAGATCTGATTCGAAATTATATTTAATATATTGTTATTCGTTATAAATAGGCGAAAATATATTTTGGCACGGATTAATACAACAAAATCGACCAATTTACCTTACTCGTATAGAAATTCTTCTTGCCTTTTTCACAATCTACAGCAAATAAAACTCATGGTAGGGAAAAAAATGTCAACATCATAAGCACCAAGTGATCTGCTGTGTTATTAATGTTATGTTCGTTCACTCACACCATTAAATTACCTTTTACATACATTTTCAGCTCTAATGCTAAGTGCCAACAGTAATGATGGACATGAAAAATTGCTATTATTTCTATAGCTTCCTTTATTATTATCGATATTAGCACATACACACGCACACGTGCTTGACTGTTCACGTATTTACTAGAATTGCTGGTAATCATGTCACTGATATAATTCAATGGATGAATAAAGTGCTTTTCTCTCTGTGATTCTTTCGGGAAAATTTAGTTAGTTTAATCTTTAAGGCTAATTTTAAAATAAACTACTAGAGTATGTATGTGTCTGTTTTATTTAAATTCTACATTAATTTTAAATTATAAAGTCTTTTAAAATAATCTGATAAATGCTCAAATATATCTGATTTTGACAATTGGTTTCAAATTTATTCTGATTTCTGAACCAATATACATTTTTTTCATCTTTCAAAAGGTTTAAGCGTGGGCGTGTAGTGTGAAAATATTATTTGAGCATGCTTTCGACAGTAATAGCTGTTGGTGATGCCAGCACTTTTTTGTTGTTTCAGATTTTTTTTCCATAAAATCATTCATATTTGACTGAATTTATGATTTTTAACCTCTATTTCTCATTTTGTTTATCCAGTTAAATGGTCAATCGGTCACGCTATGGTTTGAAAGCCAAAATATTTAGAAATCATGTCCATCAGAAGAAAACGTAGCTCAAATGATGACGATGAAGACGAGTGAAGAGAGAAAGAAAGGTCAGGATAATGGAGCATTATATTAAGTTAATTTTCAGCACCCACACACACACACACATCCACTTACTCGTACGCTAAGTATTATAGAACATAAAGAAAAGGCACTTGAAGCATTAAGTCCATTTCAATAGGGGAGGGATCAGTTTTTCCCACAGAGAGATTAAAATGATAAATTGGCGCTCATTGCTGATGTGAATGCAGAGTACGACGAAGAATGAAAGGTTGACGATTTTTTTTTTTTTTTGAAAATCTCACGTCATCTTAATATCCTAAAAATGTTATAGAGTCGACTAAATTAATCTTTTCTCGCTTCTTATGATTCTTAACGTTTGCTCTTGCTTTCATTCTTTCACTCATCTAACCCAGTTCACATCACTTCATTTTACTTTCATGTTCATCATGATATACAAACATGTACGTTGCATGTTCATACATACATATATTACTTTTTTATGTTTTTATTCTGTACATTATCTGTTATACATACTTATATACATGGATGTGCGGTTTTTTGTTTTTCTGGAGTGAGTGAAACGTGTGTTTTTACACACAAAAAGATTTTCATATTCACACCAAATTTTCAATTTGGGTGAATATATTGCTTTTGAGTAAAACTAAAAACCACATTTTCTAACTTGCTGCTTCAGGATTACAATTTTATCCTATACTGTCTATGGTGGAAAGTCTGTGCCTGAAAATACCAATCTAACAGTGAAAACCGCATCTCATTTGGTGCTTCCAGTCAAGAGAAATCGCAAAAAAACGCATTCTGTCATTTAGCAAGTTAGCAAGTTAGCAAGTTAGCAAGTTAGCAAGTTAGCAAGTTAGCAAGTTAGCAAGTTAGTTTCCGCGATAACTCAATTTTAACGAAACGTTAAGACTTCGGGTTTTTTGCATTTGATTAATATTGGCCCAAGGAAAACCTGTATAGTTTTTGGAGTCATGAGCTGCTTCCTGTGAGGCACAATGGACGAAAATGTGCCATTTTTGACCAAAATATGCAAAAAATTTTACATTTTCTTTAATATCTCAGACATAACTTAACCAAATTATTTGAAATTTTCGGTGTTAGATTAAGCATTATTTAAGGTATAATTCACACTATAATGACAAAAAAATTTTCATGCGCAGTGTAACAAAAAAGTTGAAAAATCGAAAATTTTCGACGCAGGCTGTACTTTAGTTATAGTGCTAAATGCGCGCTGAACAGATGTAGGGTATTAAAACCATTAATTATGATGTAATCTATAAAAGCCGAAGCAAGTGAAGGTGTGAAAATTTTCCCTATCTGTTCCCAGTCTTTCGATTCATAAGATAATGAGAAAGTGAAAATGAAGAATATTTGCAAAGCTCTAATATAGATTTTATATTATTCACTAAAAGTGAATATAAAATTTCTTAAATATTTTTCGCAAATTTTTTAATTAGATTAGTTTTTTTGTGATTATAAATTAATTAGTTGATAAAGTATGATTATTTTTTTTTTCTCTAATTGAAATCAAAAGAAGTTCTACTGGTGGTGTGAATATACCCATGAAGCGTGATCCGCTTCATTACTAGTTTTTTATTCCTTTTTGTGAGATTTTTCACATTTAATTCAATTAAATCATGCTTTATTTGGATGAGTTTGAAAATGAAATAACGCAAAAAGTTGAAAATTATTCTGCTTAATTTTAAACGTAAGCAGGGGTTTGAGGTGGGAATATATTATGTTGAAAAGTTTAATGAGGAGGTGTAGATGTATAATTAAGCAATTGAAGAGATTCGTGTTAAGTGTTTTTGAATATAAATGAGCTCACATTTTATTTTAAAATGTTAAGTAATTATTGACAAATTTAAGAATTTTATTCAAATTTAATATTTTAAATTTTCAAGAAAAGCAAATATTCAACTAAAAGTTGAAGATAAACATAAATTAAAATTGCCCTTATCAAACAATTCTTACATCAACGGTCACCATTTACTTGAGGCGACCACCTATTACATCAAACTTCAAACTTTTAATATTCATCAAAAGGTCAAAAAATAAAAATAAATAAAAAATTACATGTCCATGTTTAAGCAAATTGAAAAGTTTTTTCATATTTTCAAGAATATTTTAACAATTACGTATCAACCCAAAAAAGAAAATCTTCTTGTTGCTTAAAAACGAACCTCAAGCAAAAATCAATCATCGACAAAACCATTTTTTATGGGTAGAAAAATATAACAAGTAAATCGTCAAGAAGACCCATAAAACTCTGTGCACAATTTACCATAAAAACCTTTTAAAAAATAAATCAAAAATTCGAGAAGAGAGAAAAAAAAAGTTTTGAGAGATTTTTTTTATTCTCGGAAAAGATTGGAGAAATTTTCATTTAATGTATCTTTCTCTGCTTCCTATTCAATATCCTTCAATTTCCTATATCTTTTTTTTTATCTAAAATTCACATTAATCTTCAATTCTAATTTCTCTCACAATCACTTCCGGAATGTGAGAATGAAAAATTGTTACTTTTTAGCTTTTTTAAAAATTAATTCTGAACACGATACAACAGGTTTGCTTTTAAAATAGCTTATCATTACTGTCATTTTTTATGTAGTTTACAGGTTGCTATTTTAATTATTATATCACTTTTCATCAGTTACTGATGATTTTAAAAACATTTCAATCACTTTAAGTCCCTGTTTAAGTCCTGCTAAACAAGTTTTTCTACAAAATATATCTGAAGCAACAATCCCTTTTCCAGTATACAAAATATGCCTTAAAGCCACGCCAGCATCACATTCTTTACCTACTAGCATACAAAAACATTTCAAACTCATCTTCCTTTTCTTTATTTTCAAGGGTGACTGTAAAGCTCTTCCGCTTTTCTCATTCTTCAAAATGCTTTTAATGGTGCTCACTTTTTTTTTGCTTCTTCACATTCACAAGCTCCTTTTCCCACTACCCCGGAAATGTGGAAGAAAGTAATTTATTATCGCCTCAACCATCATCACATTTCCTTTTATGTTGTATGTGATGTGAGTGGATTTTTCCACTCTTTTGCCTTTTTTTTGCTTCCTTCTTCTTTCTACTCTTTTTTTTATAAAATGATGAGATCTTAGGTGTGTTGATATGTGTGCTTTTATAAAGACCTTTTCTCAATACATTCCAGCACATTCAGTAAAAACTACAATGATTTTCAGAAACTTTTCATTTCAATCAAACTTAAAAGTGATCTTTGAACTTTTCTTCATGAAAACAGGAGGAAATGATTGGGTTAAGAACATAAAGAAAACTCTGGCAACCTCATAAACTTAATAATGAAACTTTTACTAATTGAAATTTTGTAAATATTCAATTGTGTTGGAACATGTTTAGTAAATGAGAGGTAGCCATCTGTTACTTTAATGGGTTCTTGTCTGAGATTAATTTTTTACGTGAAATGATTTTGAATTTTGTGGGGCATTAACACGTAGACTTTAGTTGGATTTTGTATAGATCGTGGATTGTATAGAAATTAAATTAATATGTAAGATGTCAGAAGTAGCAATGAACTTATCAGGGAAAATAAGATTATTTTTGTGAGCATTTAAAGTTGAGAGTTTGTTTGTTAAGTTAAGGTAAAATTAGAACTTTTCTTGTTTATAATTCAAAGATAATTCATTTTGAGGATGGTTAATATTTTTTAAAAATTTTCTAGTTTTTAATCCCATTGATCAATAGCACAACTTTAAACTACAAAGTGAGTCTTGCATCAAAATAGTCTACAACTTCAAATTTGTATTCAAATTCATTTTAAAAAATTAACTATTGTCTAACAAAACATAATTTAATGACATTTTCCAGGAATTGCTACACCTCCAGTATCCTTAATCTACCCAAATCCAAACTTGTTTTACTTCTTATTCTCATCAAAATTCAGAATCGTTTCCGAATCTTTTAGGCCAATGTTGTGTTGAGATTGATCAAGATGTGAATTTGAATTGACTCTTAGATTTATTTCCTAAAGCTAGTTATCCACAGCATATATAGTAAGTTGAGAACTTAAAATAGATAAAAATGTCAATCGATAAATTGGATTTTATTTTATCTCACATCGAAAAAATTGCGTTCATGAAGAAAAAGCAAAAGAATTTATCCAGATTGGTTCATAAAAAAAATCAAAACATGTTGACTCTACATCATGAAGAGAGGGAGGCAAAATCATCCTTTTTCAGACTGTGCATTTATAGACATTATAGTGTATAGGCTTCAAAGAAAGAAAGTTGAGGGATGAGGGTAAAGGATCATTGAAAAAATATCCACTTATAGCCTCAAGACGAAAGAGCAAAATGAAGATGAAGAAGACAAAAAGGCAGCATGCAGTGAAAAGTGCTTTGGCAGTTCCTTTTAAGATACGACATTATAAAAACTTTTTTACTCTTTCGACTAACTTGTCATGCGACGATGTAAAGTAATGGTCGAGAAATGGAGCTGGCAACAACAAATCATCTCAATAGTTAGTCTCATGAACACACACATGCTTTTAGGGCAAAAAGTCCGAGAAATGTCTCCTCTGTAAAAATAACAACCTTAAAAAAAAGGAGAGGAATAAAAAGAACGGAGGAGAAAACTTTACCATTTGCACCAGGTGCCTTCAATGTCATGACTAAAATACGAGAAATGAACAATTTTTTTTTTTATATGTGTAACTCTTTTGCTGATGAAAAAGTTTCTTTCCTTCCTGCGAACTTTCATAGAAAAATACAAAATTTGTTCTTCCATTGACTTTTTGAGCATTCACATTTTTACTAATGTATATACGATTATTTTATTTATTGTCCACATAACTATGATTATGGGGCTTTGCAATTTTCTCTCCCATTTGCACTTCTTCTTGCTGCTTACGTGGAATTTATTGCTTAAGTTGAACAAATTATTGCTAAAATTTTTGTTGAAATTAGATTTGTTGAAATGATGAAAATTGTTTTATTTTCTTGGTAGTTGCAAAGTGAATGGTTCTATCCAACTTACTAACCGAAATATTAAAGTTTCCAAAAAAATCAAGTTGATTTATAAAGAATTGAGAAAATATTGGAAAACATTTGATATAAAAGGGAAGCTAAAAATTTATAAACCCTCTTAAAAAATAAGCAGTTGACAATCAGCAACACCAAATCCTACAATATGCTCAAATATCGATAAACTCAAACTTTTCTACTTCGCAAAAACACAAATTGTATTTTCTCGATTCTATTTATAACTTTCTATATTCCAAAAAAAGGTTATTCACCTCCTACCCCTGATTTGTTTTGTTTTATCTCCAAATTCAATAATATAATATTTTCCTCCACTTTATGCTTCATCAAGTCGTCTCTTGTTTCTCCTATTGTTTAATAGATGTGATGATAAATATTCACAAAAAAAAAGGAAAATCATTTTTATTTTTCTTCTTCGTTTTCATCTCACAGTGAATTCGCATAAAAATAGAAAGTTAAAAGGACCCAAGTGTGTTCACATGCATGCTTCAGTTGCTAACACGACAAACGAATTTGATTGATGAGTCGAAATTTTCAAAAGTATCACATGCTCATGCACTTACACAAGCTAACATCTAAAAAGGATATGATTTCATATGAAAAAATACATTAAAATAAAATATTATTTTTCATGGAAGATGAATTTTATGAATGTTTTATTTGATTTTAATTGATATGTTGCTTCATGGCATGTAATACGTATACATAACATATGCAACATGCATGTTATTACGTTATGCATTACTTTTGAATAATTTAATGTTGTTATAAATGAGCAAAATGTAATTAATTTATTTAAATCATTGAAATTTCCTCTGTTGTGTTGCAAACATGAGAAATGAAAATATTCATGTTCTTCGAATGTCATAAATGGAATGAGAGTTGTTGCTTGGTTTGGGATCAAGGTTGTGATGATTTATGGAAGTTTTAGATGATTGCAGATGTAAATTCTTGAGGAATTTTGGGTATAAAATTATACAGTGATTTGGGTTAACAAAGACTAGAATGAGTTTATTGGTAGTAAATGGATAGGGATTTGAAGGAACAAGGGACAAACATTTTTGTTAAAAATGTCTTTGTGGTAGAAATGACTAATTGCTTCCAATTATCTTTACATTAATTGCCTAAAATTACAAAGAATTTTAACATTCTAAAAAAAAATTAAAATTTTACTCAAAAGTCGTAAAAGTACTCAAACTTTTATAACAACTGAGATGTTTTTCCCTTAAAAGCATCTTCACATTAAACTCCTTAAGCAAAAGTTTCAATTGAATCCATTAAAATACTCAAAAAGTCATTAAAAAACTCATTCAAACCATCTCATATAAGTAAATATCGTATTAAATAAATACAAAATCACTAAAGCAATCGTAAAATTTTACATTAAAGCATAAGATCTCTTCTAAAAAAAAAATACTAAAACTAAACATTTCCAACTATAGAGATGCGCATTGAAGTCAAGCAAAGGTTCTTCATATTTCCCATAAGAATCACAAGTCAAGGACATAAAAAATGAGTAAACGAATAAAATCTATATTAGGGACGGACAGAGAAGAAACTTATAATAAATTTAACTATCATAAAAAGAGAAAGGAAAGTCTAGGAACAAAAATTTATATGACATATAAGCTGAATGCTGTTATGGGCTTTAAAGGTTATCGCATCAATAAACTTTTTTCTCCTTCCGTAAAGTGCCTAAAAGTTATGTAATTTTTGTGTATGAAAAAAAGCTATAATCTTGTGCCAAAGTAATGCTGAAACTTCATTTCCCAAAGGTAAATTTACGCATTTTCTCTTCATTGGAAGTGAAAATTTTGGCAGGGGGTCAATCAATTTGGAAGGTTTTTTATGGTAAAATAATTTTGCTTTTATTTAAGGGTTTCTAAGTTTTTTTTTATCATGTTGTGAACTATTGACAGCTCAAGTGACACCTTCTATCATGGCATTATATGATGCATAAGGATTTTTGTAATAAAACTATTTGTCTTGTTTTATGAAACATAATAAATTTGTTTTCATTTAACCATCAATTCTTAGCTCAAGACCCCCTCTTTTACGAGAAAAAAATTATTTTCCATATTTTTCCATCCATAATAGAAAAGACGAGCACGCTGAAAAAAAAAATAAAGATTCTCAGAACCCATTTAAGAAGAATAGAGGTGTAAAATTTATGACTACAGCAGGTTAAACGAAGAAAACAGAGGGAAAGGATGAAAAAATCGGAAGCATAATTCGAGAAAGAATTTAAAGGAAATTCGCTTATAGGGCAACAGGATCACATCAATGAAGTGGAAGGAAAATAAAAATAATAAAAAAATTGAATCTGAAGAAGAAGCAAAGTCATTCTTTCCTGTAACAACAAATGTTGCTTTGTTACCAATAGACATTTCCGTTCCTAACAGAACATGAGCATTTCTAAAATTGCGAGGGATGAGCTATAATGTTGGGGAGTAAAAAAAGATGGGAAGAAAAAGAAGAAACAAAATTTTCCGCTAGTAAATCTTGTTGAGTGCCAGAAAATTACTTTTTTTGCTTTTCCACTTTCCCTCCGACCATTGATGTAAATAGCGAAGGATGAAGACAGCACACAAAAATGGAATCAACACCTTCCAAGGAAAAAAATGGCATTTACAAACCGGAGGCCAGTGTCATTAATAATCTTGTATGAGCTTAATCTAGCTCCCTTCTGCATAATGGTTCTACTCTTCTTATTCAATTCGTTCTGTTAGCTGATTTTCACAATCATGGTTGGAAGTAGATTAATGGTTTGTCTTTTCTGAGACTGCTTGAGAGATTTTTGGGTTAATTGAGCTTTGGGAAATGAAATTTTATGTTGAAAATTATTTTTTAAATGAAGGTACATGAAAAATTTGTAGACCGTATTTAATCACTAAAATTATTAACTTGAATTACAATATTAATAGTTAAGAGACTTCATTTTGGTGCAGGGTACATCTTGTCCCTCAGATTTCTATATTAGAATGTTACTCAATTATATTTTTGATGTCGCAGATTAGTTAGACAGACCTATGTATCTTGAACAACAACATAATCTCAATCTTCTTAGAAAAAAGTATTATCAAATAAAATTCAACCCTTTAAGTCCCAGTAAATCCTTTTAGAAAAAAAAAATTAAGACACAATTTAGCATTGTTAAATGTCATCTCAGCATGGTTAATCCAAGCATCTGCGCTTTTTGTTCCCAAGACAATCCACCTTTTTCCTCACTTTAGATGTGAACATGTGTTCGTCGATGCTCGAATAAAAAGACGAGAAAAGGAAAAACTTTTGTGTTAATACACACACAAAAATACACACTTTTATCATGTTTATGGTTGTAGCAATAAAAAAGAATTTTATGGTCTTTCTTGAGCCTAACGTCAAGTCTTGTTTTATTGGCTATGACGAAGGTTAAATAATTGATTGAGAAACACACCATGAAATCACCATCCACCTCCTCTATACTTTTATTCTCTTTTTATCAACAACTTTCTTCGTGCTTCTTCTTCTCGACTCGTATTTCTCTTTATAATACCGTAATATGTATAATAATCATCAAATTGGGGAAGGAATAAGAGGAAAGCTGAGGGAAATAAAAAAAACTTAATCTGATTGGATTGCGGATTATGGAATTAGCAGCTATTCATGTATGATAATTTTATTGTAAATAAATAGTAAATTTTTATTAGGGTAAAATTATATTATATTAAATTTGATTATGAAATTAGACCAATAATTGAATTAAGCTCTTATATTTAGGATTGTATTGAATTTCTCCTATTGAGGATATTAAATAACCAGGAAAATGAATGTAAACAGGAACTTTCATAGGTTTATGACACGATCTGTAATAAAACAGGACAAAATATTTTAATTAATTCTGTTCATTCAGCTTTCATCCTCGTAAATAACTATTAAAATATGTATTAGCATCATATTAACAAAGGCTGAATTTTCCATCTCGATCTAAGGCTCATTGGTTGCCTTTTCAACCATGATTTGTTAAATTAACCACAGAATACACACTTAGTAGATTCCACAACCATGAAACCACATTGTGTATTAATATGAACATGGATTTAAAGTGGCGTGTTTTGAATATAATATCTTATGCATATTTAATGCTTTTAGACATAAAATGTATTGAAAATTGGATATGGTTAGATGGGCTTTGCTGTGTGTGGTTTATGTGTATGTTCACCTTTTATTTGAAAAACTACAATGTATGTTCCAATAGATACAGATTTTGAGGATATTTTTATTCTCAAGTTTCAATTTTGTATGGTAGAAATTGTATCTCCTTCTCAGCTGGTTTGAAATTTTTTCATATTGTTATTTTGGAATTGATTTTTCCTTGAATTTACCTAGCATCCATCCAGGCAAACATCAAAAATCATGAAACTTTAATGATGTTTTCCAAACTTTTCATACAACAGATTAAAAAAAGAATTAAGGACTCCCAGAAGTGTTTACAAAATAATATTCAAAAAAAAAAAGAAAGTTTAACTCGAAATACAGGAATAAAGACGACCTTTCCCATCCACAAAATCCCAAAGTTCACTCTTGTAGATTTTATTATAAATGCAGTAATCATAATAAATCCACAAAAATCACCAAATGAAATCTCAGGTTGAGAAAATTTTTCAATTATGCAACTTTCTAACTGGCACAAAAAATTTATGGTACGACCCGTGTCTATCGCCAACAGCAAAGAAAACAAATTGCTCCTCAGGGAATATTTATTTTTCTTCTTCTTTTTTACCTTTCTTTTTGTGCAATTTTAAAACTTTTACTTCTTTCTCAACTTTCTTCACAAAAAAAAAATTTTTTCTGCTTCTGTTAAAGGCAAGCTAGAATAATGTATCAAAAAATTTCTATGTTTTCTTATGGATTATTTTCAAATACACGAGGATGAAAACTTTGTGAGAAAAGAAAAATTTTTGTTTTCTCAAAAACTTCCTCAAAGCTGTTTTTCAGATTGAATACAATTTTCTTTTTGTGTGTGCAATTCAAACTTTTTTTCGCCTTGCTACTTGTTTATACTTTGAAAATTTGCTTGAGCTAAAAAAAAATTTTTTTTTCATAATTTTTCTTCCTCGATCCTAAATTATGCTTCACTTGACAGATGTTAGCTGCAATGGACGATAGAAGAAGCAGAAAGAGCAACGGCATGTAACATGACAAGAAAAATCTCTTTTTTTCGGCTTCTCCCCCACGACGAATGGATGAAATTTAAATGAGTTTAGCGATATCATGAAACAAGTAAACGAGAAGGAAATGAAGTAAAAAAGTTTTATTTGTTAATGTCTGGTGTGAAAATTTTGATGTCAAAAAATAAAAATTTATGAAGAAAATTTTTTTTTATGTAACGGTAAAGTGGAATGGGAAATGGAAATTGGAGAAGAAAAGTTTTGTTTTTGAAATTTTGAGCGCAGTTTTCTATTTTAGGAATAATATGGGATGGTATGACTCTAGCATGATTTTATAGTATATTTAGCTTTGCTGAGATTTGTTCCAACGAATTATTAAACTTGCTAAAAACCTTTTTATTTTAAAACTTTAATTGTTATCCCTTGATCCTCTTGAATCCTCTCAAAATGTAAAATAAAATTCCATTAAATCAAAAAGTAATTTGCAGCTTCAAATTCAATAATTTAGACTGCCATGCAGATATTACTGCAACCTTGACAACTTAAGTATGAAGATATGGTAACGATGGTCAATAGAAAAATCTAGATGTACAAATCTAGATATAAAGCATCGCTCTATACTGTCAAGTTGAATTTATTTTAACTCAAATATCACCAGATTGACTCCATATTCACCTTTTTTTTAAATCCTATAAACCCAACTATCCATACTGTATCCATAACCTTTCTACATCTTACATAAATGTTGGTACAAAAAATGAATATACACTTTTGACATGGAGTGAGAAATTTATTGCTTTGTGTTTTGAAATGAAATGGATCTTATGAGTGTGTTGGATAACATACAAAAAGAACATATACATGCGTGTGTGTATATGTTAAGGAGGGGTTCATCAAAGTTTTAATCTCAGATTTATTTTACGATTATGGGAAGTTCCTTTCTCCTTAAAATGTCAAATGGTTGATGACTGATGTTGTAATAAAGAGAGAAAAAAAAAGTTTTATAGATTTATTTTTTTTTCTCCTTATGTAGGCGGTAATCTTGTCAGTACAAGTAGTCACTTATTTCTCATTAATTTACTTTTAATGTATTTTTGGAATAGACAATAAATTTCTGTTTTACAGATCCGGGTGGATTATAAAGTTAGGCTTGTTTTTGAAAGATTGAAAAATGATATGAATGATATTAATTCTCTGAGAAGTCCTTGAGTTTCTTTAAATTCATTGACTAGAGCGTTTTCTTCCATTGAATGAAATTGACTTTGAATTTTGACTCCCCAAGGTCGCTCAGTTCATGCAAAAAAAAAAAAAAAATTCTCGAAAAATTCTCTTTCAAAGAAAACAGCACGAATAATTCAATTAAACACCTGTTAAGCTACGAAAAATTAATTAATTTTGTCATTTCATATTTCATAAGTTATGAGCCGTATGATTTCAATTAGCAAATTTAATTTTATTCAGATTCAGTTACAAGATTTATGATAATTACTCCACGGCAGACGATTTGAAATGTCAGATTAGCGTTGATAAGGGTGTTGTTTAATGATATTTATTCTGATTTCGCTAAGAGCTCTGTTTTGGTTGTTTGAATATGAATTTTTCTTTATTTCTTTCGGGTAGACATTAATGTGAGTAATTTTGTGGTGAAATTATAGCGTTGAAAAAAATTATTGCTTTATTGACAAGTTAGGATTTTTTAAGGGATTTTAATGAATTTATTCAACTTAAGTGTTGATTTGTGATAGATTTTTAAGTTTAGAATTTAGAACAATTTTTTTGAAAATCGTAAAATTTTATGTTGATTTCGTAAAAAAAATTAAGAAAGACAATAATGCCGATTATTCTGATTCATAAATTTTTTAAAAGTAGTAAAACTTATCTGAATTCTTAACATTTTAAAAATCTAAATCACTAAAATAATAGAAGTTCATAAAGATAATTGCTAAAGAAAATTGATCCCAGACTACCGACATTTCATTTCGAATTTCTTCGACATTAATTTCGATTTCTTCGACATTTGATTCGAATTCTTCGAAATTCCAAAACAAAAGAAATTTTAATAATCAAAATTTGACTCTATAATTTGAGTTTAGCTTAAAGTTTTATACTTTAAACAAAACTTTGATGATTATTAAATGATTCTCTTTGGATTACATATTATAAAAGTTAATAGTTAAAAAGAAATTAGAGAATATATTTCAAAAAATTTGGTTTACTAATACATTCATATTTTGTTTGTTATTGTTTACAAAATTTTAATTTAGTCAAAAATAATACTTTAACTCATTTGAACAGATAAAAAATGACCAATAACACTAAATAAAGTGTCTATAAGCTAAACTGGATGGTTTCTAATTTGATTTAAGGCATAATAATAAATTTATTAAAAAATTTTAACGACTGGAATTTTTTTGAAAAATTTTGAATTTTGGTTTTAACGGGAATATTTGAAATGTCGGTAGTCTGATTGATCCTACCTACTTCTTCAAGTCTATATTTAAACAATTCCAATTTATTTCATACAATGCGCCTCAACCAATCTCAAATTTCAACATCAAAGAATTCTCACACTTTCTTATCTCAATTCTTTCTATTTTCTCACATTCAAAAAATACAAAAAAAAAAAGAAAACTTTTTTTCCATTCATTTCCTTCTTTTGCTGTTGCTCTCGAGATTCATGAAGTGAAAAGGAAAGAAATTTCAATTTTGGTCTTTATGTGATTAAAAAGTAAATATTTGTAAGAAATTTCTCTTCTTTCTCGTTCTTACTCAACGGTCACCTGAGATACATTTTCATTCTCATCATCTTTTATGTGCTCCATCTCTTATCAGTTCTAGTACGAGCTTTCTAGCTTTAGTACTGAATCCTGACAGTTCTTCAACATAAAAATAGGAAAAAAAAAGAAATCTTTTGCTTGGAACTTCTTTTCCCATACATTCATGGCATTTCGAAATCTCATAAAAACATTTCCTTTCTTCATTTCCATTCATTGAATGAAAATGAGAAGATGAAGACGAGCAAGCAAGCAAGTAGCAGCAATAGAGATGAAAATATGTAAGATGATGAAGCGCTATTGCTGATACAAAACTGAAAATGGTTGAATAATGTTTGTCACGTTCATGCAGTAAAGAGAGGAGTGAAGCTTTCCATCAAGCAAATGACGCAATTTTTCATTTTTTTCTCTCTCATCTCATTCTCGTACACTCATCTCTCGCCAGTATAATTTTCGCTTATATATATTTGATTTTCCGTACATGTACACAAAGATAAATACTTAACACTTTTGTTGGATGAATGGAACCAGAATGGGGACCGGGAAATGATGATGATTAGAAGGCATAAAGCAAACGAAAAAGATTTTCTTTATGATGGATTTTTTTTTCTTTTTTTTTTGGAATAAGAAACAGAAAGTAATATTGTAATAGCAGCTGTACACACAGCAAAACCGACAATAAATTTCTTTGAGGCACGAGGCAACATATTGAAAAATTCCTTCTACTTTTGCCATATACACACATCATATCGGATGAGAAATTTTCATCGACAAAAAGATTTTTCTTCTCCTTTTCTTAGTTTGAAGCACAAAAGAATGTGAGTTCGATTATTAGCTATAAATTTCTTTCGCATGAATGGTACGTCTGCTTCTTCGTCCTATAGTCCTTTTTACTTTCTTTGACTTTCTATACAAAGCATTTATGGGAGATTCTTAAGTTAGATTTTTTCATTTTCCTGCTGCTGTTTCTTTTTATTTACTCTCCAATTTTCGCGCTTTAATAGAACCATTAATGTCAATTTTTTATGAACTCAGTTACGAGCAATTGAGTACGATTTAATTTTCGTTTGTAATGTGTTTATTGGAGTTCTTTTATTTATTAAAGGTATTTTGATAACAAAGCATATTAAATCATACAATTTCTGATTTAATACTAGAATTTTGTGTGCTTTAGGATTGGAATTTGTTCTCATTTATTTCTAAAGCACCAATTTAATTTGAAATCTACAAAATGTATATGTTCATAAAAAATTCTATTGTTGCAAATATGAACACTAAAACAGATTTTGTAACTAAGTGCATGTAACACTAGCGAATTTTCATGTGGGATATTTTCCTATGGAAATGCGGGTAATGAGGCACAAAATTACAAAATCCGAAAAATTACAATACAATGATATATGAAACTGCCTGGATATTTTTTTTTTATCAACTAGATTTTTCAGCTAGCTAGCTCCATTGAAAATGAACATAACAAGTATTATAAAAATGCACAAAAAAGTCTAGGCAACTAAAATCATCACAAAGGGATTTTTGAAAACTTTCAAAGCATCATAAAAGAACAAAGTGATGTCTGCATGAAGTAACAACAGTTTCAAAGAATCTTTTTATAGACATAAAAGGAACGAAAATATTTCAGAAAAGCTTGCATGTAGTTTATTAGCTTTCAGCTTCAAAATCATATCGTCAAAGCTCACAAGTCATGAAAATCAACATGAACATTCTCGTCTTTCAAATCCATAAAATTTTTGCTGTCACTAACACTGCTGGAAAGTCATAAAACTGGGGCAAAAGGCCAGGATTGAAGACATGTCGAATACCTGCTGCGCTTCTTTTCAATATCAATCAACCATAAAGAATTGCCCACTTCCGATATATATGTTTTCAAGTAGCACTCATATCATACAAAAGACATAAATATACATGAATATCAATAAAGTCAAAACCTCAGTTTCCTAATAAATGCTCTCATCATAAATGAGACTATAGAGAGAAATGTAAAAAAAGGGAAGCAACAAAAAATTTCCATTATCCCCTTTTGTGCTGAAAGAAATGAAGGTTTTTTAGCACTCATCTCATCTTTCCCTTTCAATATATTTGCTGTATGTACACACACATCTATAAAATGACAAAAAATGAGTGTGTACGGAAAAAATCCCCAATGGTTCGATTTCTCAACCAGTACCATTGTTGTTATTCCATTGACTAAAATGAGTGTGGAACAGAGAGACAGGGAACAGAGTAGAGTAAAAATTTGCCGCAGAGGCTTGTGTGTGCCGCAGATAATTTTTTGACACATATTAGAACAAAGTATGTGAACGTGCTGGGCACATTTGTGAATGTGGAAAATTTGTAGCCTCTATGTGTGTGCAATTTCTGTGTGGATGCATGGAAGGAAAAGGGATAGAGAAAGAATGAGGGAAACGATTTCCTGAATATGGTAAACAGAGACAATAATTGGAGTTATGGATACATCTATCTTTTGGCACTGTTCACATTTCGTGCTTGCACCCCTTTTTAATGGATCAAATGGTTTGATATTGGAGATTTTGCACACTAGAGATCGAGCATTAAAAACCATCTGTAAGCAGTTTTTTGGATGGCATATAACAATGTACTGAAAGATATAAATGCTTTTAGAACGCACTTATGAAATTAAGTTTAAATGTCTAAATTAGTATGGCATGGGGTCAATAAATTTATTGGCGAATAGGACTAGGCAACATCGTGCTAATAAATGAAGGGATAGAGGAACTGAAATACAACTAAGCTCATATAACCTTCAGATTGCAGTAAATAAGTAAAAATATACAAAATTAAAAAAATCAACCACCAAAACCAATTCGATACTCTTTCTATCCACATCACATCCTCCAGTAAATCCCATTAAATCATTCACAAAATTGAAAGCTTATAAAGCATCGTATAAAATTTTAAAAATCTATCAATTTTCATCATTTATTATTTTACATGCCTCACATATACAATCATCTCGTGTTACCACAATAACATCAACATTGAAATGTGCAATCATAAATTTATGCACATACAATTAATCAACGTTATATTGCTTCGATAGAAGTATCGAGCATGAAAATTGATGTACGGTGACGAAAAATTTGAGCAATAAAAATCGATTCTTTAGTACACTCGTGCTGTAACATGGGAATGGCAAACATAAAAAATTAAATAACAGCGTGAATTGCTTTTTATCGTAAACTTTCTCATCGTAGCAATTGTTAGTAGACTGAAATTTCAAATCAAAATACGGAAATATTTCAATAAGTTTGTGAGTAGTGGTTGTAGAATGTGCAATGATGATGTCATAAATTTTATATATTTATGTGGTCTTGGGAAAATTAAATTGAGATGAGATGAATATAGTCATGGTTGATGAGCTAGTTTGGTAAGTTTTCGTGATAGTCTGCTGCCAAAAATGATTGAGTTCCATGAGTTAGACATTAGAGAATTTATTTTGAATAAAATAAAAATAAGATCCATCTAAATTCATGATAAAGCTTTGCAACAGTGATTCAATTAAAATTGTCATTCATTTTCCATTTTTTGTAAAGCATAAAGAGTCATACAATATGTTACAGAACATTAATTATATGTTAGAAGACTTTAAACCTCATGTAATTTTAATCAAAAGAAATCCTAATATAGCTCAAAATCCTTTTGTCTGTTAAATTAAATGCCTTCCACATAATATCGAAAAAATCAAACAAAAATAGATTACTCTAACTTCAAAAGATACATTCGTATTTTTTGGAAAGGAACGTTTGACTTTTTTCTCATCAGCTTTCATGTAAACTTTCCTACGTATTCAAATCATTCGTTTGATAGACTAGATCAGAAATTTGAGTTTGCCAATATATCAATTTTGATGCATTTTGTATAAATTTTTGCAACAGCAACACAGACTTACATGCACTTAAAATATTATTTTGTTACCTTTAACATCCTAAATAGCCAAAATAATCTCAAACATCTCTATCAAAAATTAATAATCTCCTCACGAATAAGATTTTTTCAAGATCAGACTTTAACGTGCTTGGATAAGCATGGAAAATCATAAAATCAATTTCCCATTGGCCCACTCCACAATAGAATATTCGAACATAAAAAAAAGTATTGCATGCATGACGAGAGACAAGGGGAAGGTAGAAAATGAAGAAAAAAAAATAGATTGTTTGACTTTTTTCCTTTCGCCACTATACCTAAATTTTTCATTTCCAGTCTGATAGCATGCAATCAAAATGTAGCAAAAATGGGAACAGAAATAATGGTAAACATCTATCGTAAGCGGCAGCAACAAACAAGCAAACATAAAACGAGGAAAAAAAGGCAGCATGAAAATTGTTTTGTGTGCAAACAGGCATCAAGCTTCAGGAAAGCACATTATTTATGGCTTATGATTCCGTGTGTGAACTTTTTTGCTTTTCTTCCTTGCTGGTTCTGCTTCCCTCATTCTCTTTCTTGTCTTTTTACTTCTTATTCGATCTCAACTGTTCGTATTCATTCCTTTTTTGGATTTTTTCTGTCAGAGATTTTTCGTTTTTTTTTTCTTCTTCTCGTAACTTTCAGCATCAAGCATCCGTATATGAGCATGCATACGTATGTATATGAATGCTCGAACACCGGATGAATATTAATAGAGTTTCAGCATTCAACTCTTGTGATTTTAATCCGGTTTTTCATTCTTCTTCCTTTGTTTCAATGCTGTGCAATTTTTATATGTGAATATTAAACATTATCGTTTGTGAGATATGTGGATTGAAAGACTGAGAAAATTTCTCTTGTTCTATACATGAATTGATGACAGAAAATGATATTGAAAATTGTCAAGTCATTATTAAACTTTTTCTTAAGAACTTAGGATTAAAATTTTAAAAAATGTTTTTGCGACTTCATGAAGATGTGAATTTCAGAGAATTTATGCAAGAATAATTTGAATTTAAATCTGATTCTGGAAGATGAGCTTACGAGGAAATTGACTAGCAAAAGAAATTGAGAAAAATTTAATTATATTAATTGCTGGTATTTTAATTGAATAAAAGGTCCAAAATTTAGCAAAAGTTTTTCTTATCAGTGTGCTAAATAACGTATTTAAATTTTTATCATGTCAGCAATAACTGTGAGATTCAATCGTGTAACAACCCAAAAACTTGACATTTTATTAAGAAAGAAATTTCGCTTTAAAAATTATAAAATTTTCTTACATTCAACATCAGCAAAAAAATCCGACATTAGTTAACAAGTTCTTTGAGTTTTAAACTTGAATGCAAAAAATGCCCAATAAATCTTCAGAGAACAAACTTTTCCTATTTCCACGAAGAAAAAAAGTAATCTAAAATAAAATTAGGGCATACTTTTCAAAAAGAAGAATCTCCCGAGATCAAAGTGTCAGTGAACATTTAAAACTAGATTTTTCCATTCACAAATTATTCAGTCTATTTTTTTCCAATAAAACTCTCGAGAATCGTCTGTAATAGTAGAAGAATTAGCACAAGCTTATTTTTATATAAAGAATTGATTAATGTTTAAATCATTGAGTACTTTTTTTTAATTCCTAATTGGAACTGAAATGAGAGAAAATAGAAGAGCAAAAAAAATTATAAGTAAAATAGGAAGGAAGAAGAGAAAAATGAAAATCTTTTCCTCTACTGATTGCTTCATGCCATCCACATATATACACACAAAAAAAACGTTGAGAGTTGGAATGAGGAGAAAATTTTTTCGCCATTAAGAAATAATTTAATTCTTCTCATCTTCTTGTGCTGCGTCTTTTACTGCCACTTCTCATTCCAACTATGGTCTTGTAAAATGTGATAAGAAGCTTATTTTTTTCGTTCTTTTCTCATGCTATTTATTCATCCATATTTTTTGCCATTAAATGAAGGATATTGCTGCCTGTTACTACTGACTGTTTGTTGTCGGCAAATTAGACGAAAATTTCCTTTTTATGTCCTCATATATGGAAAACAAAACTAGCAATTTCATGCTTCCGTATAACTTTATGGTTATTGCTGTGTATGTGTACCTTTTCGAGAATATTTGAATAATTAAATGAGATTTTATTGTTAATATGGAATGGAGTATTCAGATGTCCAATCTCAAGCCTACATCAAAAATTTAATATCAAGATGTATAGAAATATAATTCGAAAACGGCTGAGAGTTTTACATATATACAAACACAAGGTTTTGAACCCACAATACTAGTATATTTCACAGGAAACTCCTACATCCTTTTATTTAAAATTATTGTTACACATTCAACCTACATCAATAAATATTTGAGCATGCAAAAAAGCTTTTATTATTGCAATTGCTAGCTGGTTTATGACAAAATTCTGAGAAAAAAATTTTTGTTAAATTTTTGTAATTAAATGGAATCGATATTGAGTTACATGTAACTCAATATCGATTCCATTTAATTTTCTTACAACATTTTCAAAATATTTTTTAAAAAAGTATAAAATTTGTCTCAAAAATATTGAGAAATACTTTTATTGATTTCCCATTTCAACAATAAATTGAGGATGATTTTATCAATTTTCGTTCGACCGCCTACAGACATTTTTCACGACACATTTGCGTGATTGTACTAGGCTATTTTTTGCTGAGAAAAACATCTTTTATTTACGGTTTCTAGCCCTAAATGACACTTACCGTCAATTTATTATTTTTACTATGTAATTTCTCGATATTGTGTGACCTTGGAGTCAATTTCATGAAATGTGCAGAAATGTGATAATTTTTTTTTATTTTCTTATTTGGTCTGTAAAAATTGATGCGAAAATAATTAAAGGTTTAATAATTTTTTTCGTTGTGAATCAATTACCTAAATATTAATTAAACCAAAAATTTGTGAGTTTTAACTAAAATTAAATTAAATTTAAAATATCTTCAGCATCACTTTCTATGAATTCCAACAAAAGTCAGAATTCCCGTTCAAAATGAACATTGTGAAGGAAAATGCAAAATTTTGTATAAAATATTTAGATTAAAGTGGAATAACTCAGCGAAAAAAATTGCATCATGATGGAAATTTCTGCTCGTTTTTGCAAAAATAGAAAATAAAATTTTAATGATATTTTTATCAGATTTCTTTTTACTCCTGGTTTGTTTAGTTTTATTGAATCAGTGATCTTAATGTAACTGCATTTTTTATTGCTTCTTTAATGTAAAGTTTAAATGAGATACGAAAATTGACTTGAAAGGAACTAGTTTCTTTTTTAAAAAAATATATAAATAACTGTTTTCCAGTTTCCATCAAAACTTATTCAAGCCTTTTTCATCACTTAATTACTCATAAAATTATAACAAGCGTAAAAATGTTAGCAACAATTTTTTCCTTCCAAGAAGTTTATTTTTTACCTCTAAATTTAGATTTTCCTATTTGCATGCACTATAGTGTACCTGTAAATTAAATTAACATCTTTACTCAACCTACAACTAGCAAAAGGCTAGCACAGCATCCCCGAAGCAAAATAAAATCAATCACGATGATTTGCAACTTAATTTACTCTGTTCGTATACTGTTCATTATAAAGCTGTGCATTAAAAATATTTACTTACTTAACATTTCCGTTATTATAATTTATTTACAACATTTCCTCATTTTATAATCATGAGAAAGATTCAAAAGTGAATAAGCCTTAAAATTTCACAGGAAAAGCAGAAACATAACAGCGGGGGTGGTGGAAGTGCACGTTTATTTTGAAAATATATGAACTGAATAAAGTATAAGGTATATCAAGTATATGGGTCATAGGGGGATAGTAGCATGCAATATTTATATATGTCTATATATGAGAAAAGTGACCGTTATTTTTTTCAAATTTTTGAAAAAATTCACTAACACTATCAAATTTTCAGTACAAAAAACTGAGCAACTCAACTGAGCTATGGTCGGCGTTTGGTCGATGCTCAGTTATATGAAGACATATATAAATATTGGTAGCATGCATGTTTGATTTTATTCTTAAAATTCAGTATGTTTCGTGCATGAAAAGTTAAATCCTAACATTTACGAATGAGCATAATCTTTATGATTTGACAAAAATTTCTTAATAGTCTCCCACCCCCTTTGTAAACAACATTAATAGCCATCATAATATAAATTCAACTTAAAATGAAATTAGTATTTAAAAAATTCAAAATTTCTTTCCAGCAATGCCGAGGCATCAAAAGAAGTCAGAAAAAGAAAGAAAAAAAAGCACGATGAAGAAAATCCTACTTTAAATTACATTTGTAATTTCCCATGGTAATATTCGCTTGAAATACTTTTCTTCATTTCAGACAGCAGCAATGAAACTTGCTCTGATGGTTTTAAATTTTTATTTAAAATTCTCGTTTCGTAGTTGGTGAACAAGACAGTGAATAAACGAGCGAAAAAGAAGTGGTTATGGGTGTCATTTTTAAAGAATTAATTCGAATGCACTCGCTGACAACTTGAGAACAGCAAGAATGTCAGACCCGAGAAAATCTCATGATTTTTTCCCTCCTATTCATATTTAGAATCACAATATAATATTCAAGTTCACTGACACCTCCAATCTTCATTTTATCATACTTAACAAGCGTATGAAAATGGAATTCAGAGCGTGGAGGAGAAGAAGAGAGAAAAAAATCTCGTTCGTATTTTATTTAATATTTTAATGGTACATAAATTTATGTCTTGTCATAAAAAAATCTTCGTTGTTGCTATTTTTTTTTGTCATCCTCTTTAGACTATCAAAATGAAATTAGATTCCCCGTTTGTGCTCACAGCTCACTGTCGAATCTTATTCTACGTTGTGTACGAAATTTAATGCGCTATAAATGCCACAAGGGAATAAACTACTTTGAAAAGCCAATTAGTAAACAGATTTTAGACATCCACATCATTTTCCAATCATCTCTTTTTTTTTTTTTGCTTATGAAGGATGGGAATTTTCATTTTGCGGATTATAAAAAAATTTTCATAGAAAAAATTAACCGAAGTTAGTTGAGGCGCTGTAGCATTGTTTAGTTTAAGTGCGCAGTTATGGTGCAGAATGGATGGAGCATAAATAAATTTTCAAAATTTATATTAAAGCTCAATACACATACACGTTTGTTCAAAGTGAATTTCTCTATAATTGATGAATAATTGTGGGCTTGTTAATTATCGAACTATAATACTATGCATACAAAATAGAAATTAGACTAAATTCCATTCAAATGAAATTCATGGTCCAATATACCAAAATGAAATTAAAAGCCCCATTCATCTCACAAAAATAAGCATGAACTTGAAGAAAAGTTTCACTCAACATAATTAAAATAAATTTTCGTAGGCAATTTGTCAAAGCTTGTTATTCCTGCTAAAGCATATTTTTTCTACCCCAAAAAAGTTTATACTAAGAAACTTTTATTAATATTATTTTAATCTGTTGAATTTCTCAGATAAGCGCGTTGAAAATTCCGAAAATATAAATTTAGAAATATTTTATATAAAAAAAATATGAAGCAAGAAACCTAATTTGAATGAAATAAAGACAGAATGTGAAGCAAGCTGAAGAATGGTGAATGACAAGAAAATTATTTCATCTAAACGCGCCTAGTGGATTTTCTGCCTTGGGGCGTTCATCAAAATTTAATGAATTAAATACCGTGAATATGGAGATGGAAAATTTAACAAAATTGTTTTTGATTTGACTTCTTTTCTTTAAGGCTATGTTTTCAGTAAGGAAATAAATTGAGATACATAATTTTGACAATGTATTTTTTTGAATGAAAGGAATAATAAAAAAAATAGACTGACAACCAAAGAAGTCGGGGAAGTGAAAGTAATTTACAGGGCTTAATGAAGTTGGTAATTTTTTTGTAAATTTGCTAGGTATTAATTCCTAAACACAGATTTAAAAAAGATTTTAGAAAAAATAAGCGGCCGTTCCTAAAATTCTTAACGCTTAGGGAGAGGAAGGGGTCTGATATTTTGTTACACTCCTAATAAATTTTTTCAAAATCCCATACGAAATTTGTTACGACCAGTAGGGGGGGGGGGGTAGGGTCGAAAATGGCCAATTTATGCAAAAATGGCCAAATTTTACAAACGACTCCTAATTAATTTCACACCTAGATTTTAAATTATTAACTAATTTTTGCTTCTTATATTTTTGAAAAACTTAAGAGAAATGTTTGCTTCACTGCGATTAAAAACTTTTGAAGCGTATAAAACTTTCCTTTAGTTGCCTTCCAAGAATTTTCAATAATTGACATGTTTATTAAAGGTATTACATCTCTATTTTATAATATTTATAAGAAAGGTGTGCTCGAGAATTTTTTAACATTTTCTCACATTTTTCAAATATTTGCCAAGTTTTGTATGCTTATTACTACTACTAAATTAACTTCAGTTTTGATTGAAAGCTTAAAATCGTTGTATTTAAAGTAAACTATTTTCTGTATCCTTCAATTTATTAGCATCAAAAGATATTCTTAGAAATTCAATTAAACTGCAATCAATTCGAATGAACCAATAAAGAAGAAATTTCATTAATGTCTAATATAACCCCAGTATTCACTCGAACTTTCTTTTATTTTGATCAAAAAGTTCGAAAATTGATTGAGTTATTTGCATGCTGCAAATTCTTGTGAATTGATCTGTGAAAGAAAATTCTAGAAAAATCAATTTCTAGTACATAAATTGTGTGGTTTCTTTGAGAGAGAATAATTGAAACATTTTCTTAATTTTTGAAGATTTAATAAAGAAACTTGAAGTTGCTTCAAAAATTTTAAAATACAAACATAAAGAACTTATGTCATTAAAGTTAAAAACTTGAGACAATATGTTGTTTCAAAAGTTTCAAAACAGTCAGTTATTAAATTTTCTATAATATTTATAAAAACCAACAAAATAGTAAAATGCTAAAATAAGAAAGGGACCAGAAAACATCAATGTTCTTATGTTCTTACGGTGTTAACAATTCAGATCCGCAATCCTCACAGTAGCAGTTCAACATAATAAATTCAAATCCCACAAAAGAAGAAACTACATAATGCACAATGAAACCTTTTTTGGTGCTTTTGAGAAACATAAAAAATTCTACAAGTGAATACCGTCGTCATAAAAAATGTAGCACACACCATTTTCGAGAAATGTAAGATTTTTTTTTATTTTTTATGAAGATGTAAAAATTTTTTTTATTTGCCAATATCGTATTCAATGGATTCCTCCCATCCAATATTACCATTTTGACTGCGATTGAATAACTGAAAATAAGAAAGAAATCTAATTTTCAATGCTAGCTTTCGAACACACAAGAAGTTTTTGATGCTTTTGTTATGAACTTTTTGTTATTGATTGAGGGGGAGCTTTCAAAACTTTAATTTTTTTAATGGATAATTTTTGATTTTATTTTTTAATTGTTTTGAAATTTATTTTTAGGACTTAATTGTTCAACCAAGATTAATTCTATTTTTTTTTTCTTCAAAAGTATGCATCCCCCTCATCTACATTTACACAGACAAACGCGTGTGCTGCAAACTCAAAAACTCAATTCAAACCATCTGAAATGATTATTGAGCCAGTGGCCTTGTTCAATCTTCCATTTTATTATTGCTATCAAGTGATAGATTTTAATTCAAAAGGAACAACATGAAGAGCAGCAACAGTAACAGCAATATTGAAAAAAAATTATAAAAGTCCTCGTGTTTCATATCGAGGGACTTCAGCGCATTTTTTGGCGCGGCGATCAGTAATCGAGCTACGAATTGAAAGTATATCAACTTTCAGGACAGACCTTGCAATATTCTACATAAAAATAACGATAATTTTAAAAAAATGTTACAACAACAATCAAAAACCCTTAAGTTTCAATTTCCTCACATTCATTGTTCATGCACAAGTGTGTTTTCATTATGCACAAACTAATAACTTGCAAAACTGAACAAAAAACTTTTCGTAAAAAATAACGGTCAAAAAATTTTCAAATGTCAACGGTTAAAAAATATTTGAAATTTCTATGACGTGAAGTTGCAGTCATGTGTTGATTATTTTTCTTTGTGAAATTAAAAATTAATTAATTAAGGTGTTTAAACACAAATTTGGGACTTTTAAATACATTTGCCGCCAATAACTCGATGAAACGAAGCTAATAAAACAAACCGGAGCTCTCTACGATGTCTAGATCAAAAGATAGTTTTTCAAAAATTTGCTGCCGATCAAAGTGTATGATTGAGCTTCCTTTTTGAAAACAAGTTTCCAAAAATGCGCTAAAAATGATAAAAATTATACAATTTTTGCACAGCATGATAATCCAATGTATATTGTATGAAAATAATAAGTAAAACGAAGAAGTGAGAAGAATAAAAAACCGAAAATGTAAATTGGTTGGGATCAAAAACCATTATAATGTGGATTCATTTATTGCTCTCGTGGGAAATTGAAAAATTCAGATAATGCAATTCACAACAGTTAGCAAATAGTATAAGATTGTAGAAAAAAAACATAAAAAAATATATACATTTTTCCTTTTTTTTGGTACCAAACGAGCCAAATGCATAATTATATTCTACTGATGCTGATGTATCCTTTTGAATAAATTTCTCTTTAAGCACTTTACATGGAATGTTTTACCGAAATAGATACAAGTAGAATGAGTGAGAAAAAATTGATCTTTACTGACTTCCATGTGAGCGGCATTTTGAGGTTCTACCTACACAAGTCCTCATTCTCTTTATAAAATCCCCATTCTCTTTATAAAATCATAAATTTTTACTTTTATTTTTTTGATCAATTTTAAGCTTTTTTAAATTAGGTGTTACAAAGTATGCATAAAGTTCTTAATTTAAAAAAGTCACTAAATATTTAAAGTTAAAAATTATATTCCGTTGAAATATCAATTTTTCATGAATGAAATACGAAGAACTTTACGTTTTGATCACTTCAACAGATTTTTGAGCTCTTTCAAGAAGGCAGCTTTTAAATTCAATATTTCCTTTTCAGTACAAAAAAAGTTCAATTAAATTTATCAATTCATTCTATCAAAGCAGTAACTGAAGATTCTTTTACAAGATCTATTTTTAGCAAATTTTCAGTTAATTTCAAAGTTTAATTTTTCATATATTTATCCAAAGGGGTCGCATTGTTAAAAATTCGCCAAATTGGATCAAAATTTGACTAGCAACAAAAATTTTTGATTTCAAAAAATTTTTTGTATGGACAGTGAGAAAGTATGCCATGATAAAGACTTCGTGTCTAAAATTCGGATTTAAAGAGCTCACCTGTCCTTCCTTGATTAACACTCAAATAACTCAACTGATTCATTCCTAGAACATTTAAAGCTAGCTTTATGAACATAATACCATCAATTTTCTTTGAAATTTTCGCATGGAAGCTCATCACTAAATCACATCAAGCCAATGATTTTTGTTACTAACGTTCCTCATGTGTGCTGAGAGTACAAAAGAACCATAAAGATAGAAAAAGAAGGAAAGACACACAATACACTCGCACACAAAAAGAAGCAAAACCATAGACATTGTAGATAGATATCTTTTTTAACCATAGCGGAGATATGTCTTAAAGTACGCAATCTTTGTTTAACGAGAGTAGAAAAAAAAATTCATACATAGAATCTACAGCTGAAAAAAAAGTATAAAGAGATAGGAATGGAGGATTTGTAGCTAAGTGAGCGGGCATAAAAAAAGTAGATTCAACATTTTTTTTTTCTCTAGTTGTTTTGTTTGAAAAAACACACGAGGAACTGAAAGAAGAACAAGAAAAAATTAACAGCACTTTTCACAGCAAGTGAAAGTCTATTCTACATTTTTTTCTGCTACGTATTTATAAACATACATGTAGGATGCTTATAAAAAAGAACTCATCCGGAGGGAGGAAAATGCTGTGACAAAAAAGACAATGTTCTTGTTTTTGTTTTTTTTTTTTGTGCTTCAGCTCTTTTCACTATCTCCATTCTCCTTCTACGACTCACACTTTACCATGTCGTATTAACACATTAAGTGAAGAAAACATGCTTTTTGTTGTTACTTGCTTTTATTTAAATAAATGAAAAAACTATGGAAAATGACAAGTTTGGGAGTTGTCTTATGTGATTTGGGAAAACGAGCGCAATTGGTTGTTTTTTGAGTTTTTTTCTTGTTGCTTTGGATTTTTATGCGATTATAATTTTTTAAAGTGTTGTACCTTGTACTATGGTACTTTTTCGATAATGCCACAAAAATAAATTAGCGTAATAAATGAACAAATTCTAGTTTCAATCTTAAGCAATATTTAAGCACATAAAACCATTTATCTTTATAAGAAAATCTTTATAATACTCAATAGTCCAATTTCGTGCTCACACATAAAAAAAATTTTGTCTGAAGCTCACTTTTTCCAGATGTTCCTAAATTATTAAAGCATTTTTATCAGAATGAAAAAACTCAGCAATTTTCAAACACCAGATAAACTAATATATTTTCTAGAAAAAGCATCGAAACATCCTGCGAATTCAGCCATTAATTTGTCTAGATAGAGATATAATGAATAGCCGCTGTGGTTAAAAATTATCGTGTGTCTAATTGGCCAGACACATAATTTTTTTCGGTCAATGCTCTATTTTTTATAGCATAGAATTTAAGCCCTCAATTCAGCTAAATTGTAAAAGTTCATGCTGTACTCAGTGAAATTGTGATATGATTGTTATTTTGAAAATTAGTGACAGATACAATACCGGATGTACATCATCCAAACGCAATAAAAAAGCTCGTGACAAAAATTAAATTTAGTCAAAAATTTGATTACATCAAATTGGTCAGTCGTCAGCAGAATCACATTCAATTTTATATCATTAAATAAAATTTTTGCATAAAATGAAAGAATTCCGAGGCATTGTCGCAGAAAAATTGTCTCACACAGAAGAATAAGTAGAAGTAAGCGATGAAGATTATGAAGAATGAAAATTTGCATACCTTTGTACACCAGTGAATTTTAAGTAATCATTTAAAGCTCACGAGAAAATTTTCCATTGTTTTCTTACTTTAAAATATTCAAAAGGAAATGCGGGCATAAGAGACTCACGTTTTTGCCCTTCTCTTTCTTTCTACCTCACTATGTTCATTTCTAGCTGGTTTTGTGTACACAGAAGGTAAGTAACAGTATACATGCATGCATAAGAAAATAAGAAAGGTAATCATGTGAAATTGAAACAAGACACATTTCGTAAAGGCATCTTAAAGTATTCTTCTTGCAGTATAAGCAAGCCAACGATTTCTTCATGAATAAAGCTGCAGATTCTTCCATGACGACGTCCATGGGGATTGTTCTTGTATTATGTGAACTGAAAAAGCAGGAATGTTTACTCCTATGTAGTTTTTTTATTTTTTTTTAAGAAAAAACCATTTTGCATCATCACGGAATTTCTGAACTGTCCCCAATACCAAATTCTCGAGAAATAAGCAGATATAGAACTAGAAATAGGTCAAATGGTTTTCACAACTTCGTTCCTTTCACAGTCTTTTTCTCCTGCTGTTTTTCATCTAAACGAAGTAAAAAACAAAAGTTTTGGCTATCAGTTTAAGCAAGAAAGAATTTCTCGAATGCTGTGCAAAATCAAAGCGAATGCGAGAAAAAAGTTTTTATCGTACATTTTAAAATATATTTAAAATATATGTGTTGACTTCAAATGCATACCTATAATCATTGATGGTCTTTTGATACAATAAGATATGTTATAAAAAGAGAGTTAGAGTATAAATAGAAGATATTGAAGCAATATCGATGTCCTTTATCAATTGAAAATTCAATTTTCTATCATACAAAATAAAATACGAAATGCAAGGATAGTTATTGACTCATATTATATATTTTTTAGATTCGAATTGTTAAAATTGCATGAAAAAGTTTTTTTAAATTGAAATTCGTGCTCGTGTTGTATCCCAGTGATGTGGAATTGTGCTTTTGAGGAATTTTTCGGGTTCGAGTGGTCGTTTTAAATCAAATGAGAATTTATTTGAATAGAATGATAAAGTTGGTGAAAATTTAAATTGTTAAATATTTTTGAATAATGATAAAGTTTATGACTGAAAAATTTCATTCAATTAAATTTCATTTTGTGTTTTTCAATGCGACTAGCTTTTATTTGCATTTTACTAGTTCATTAAGGTTAGATGTGAAATTGTTTGGTTTAATTTGACATGATTGTGCTCATTTAAAATTGATTTTATTTGACTGTGCCTTTACCTAGCACAAAAACATTTTGTCACAGAAAATGTTGGTTGAGTCCAACATAGTTTACTTAATTCAGCTAAATTACACTCGAATTAGTAAATCTTGCAGTATAAAATGAGTATTTTACTATACTAACCTACCTAATTTTCCAAACACACAGCCAAAAAAAAATATTTTCCATCTTAAATCCAATAATTTTCCTCTTGTTCCCATAAACCGTAAACTAATTAAAGGACAACCACAAACGAGTGCGGTTATTTGAGATTACTAAAGTAATACCATAAACAATCATTAGTCGGTTTCTTTCATTCAGTATTACATTTACTTTATGCAAGATTATACATACAATAAGATATTCTACAAAGGAAACAGCAAAATGGGATTTAAATTTCCTCGAAATGCGGAACAAAATAGCAAATCTGTTTAAAATAAATAGAAATTTTCTCTCATTACTGAATGCTATTATATTCATACTGAGAATTTACATAGAGACGAAGGAAATTAAGATCATAAGTTAGCAGATTTAATTTTAAAGAAATCTTTAAAAAAATTCAAATTCTTCCCTAAACGACCATTGACTCCACTGGGTCATTATACCAATTCATTTAAAACTCAAACATAAAGAAGGCGACAAAAACTTTGTCGTTTTTCTAACTCACTTTGTTAAAATAAAATTTATTTGTACGATCTATTGAAAAATTAATCTAATTTATTTGCTACAACATGAAAAAAAAAAGAAATTCATGGAACAAACAAGCAACCCCGAGCGACAATCATGTGTCTCATGGCAGCCATAATGCAGCCATAAGACGCTGCCATTTGCCATCTGCCTTGAGTGGCGGCAGTTGTTAAGCGCCATATGGCTGCATTATCGCCTTGATGGCAGCACATGATGTCGATTTTACCGCTTCCAAGGCTGCCTTGGAGCTGCCACCGCCACAAAACTGCCTTGCCTTCTGAACGCCTTGATGGTGGCATGATGGAGCCTTCATGGCAGGTTTGGTGGCAGTAAAAACTGGTATAAAATTGCTATAATTTTCTTCCTTCAAATTTCTAATGACCGTTTTTCAATTTTATATCTTACATTAATCTATGGAAAAACATGGGAAATAAACTTAAGTCATGTTAAGACTTAAGTTCTGAGTCGAGCAAAAACTAATTAAAGTTTTGTGCCACTTAAGATATTTATTTAAAATATCTTGAAATTGTATGAAAATAAAATTTGACTTATAATAGTGATATCTGCTAACGTTTGTGAAGTATATCACGGTCACGAAAAAGTTGATGGCAGTCATAAGGCAGTCATATGGCAGCCACCCAAATTCGAAAAATCATGTGTTTTTATGGCAATCACATGGCAGCCAAATGGCGACGCAGCTCATGGCAGTGCCTTGTAACTGCCTATTATATGGCAAGGCAGTGTGATGGCTGCCATGTGGCTGCCATTGCCACAGATTGTCGCTCGGGAACACAAAAAAGGGTCGTTTCTGTTGTGGAATCTAAAGCACTTCCAACAACACAATCTATCTTTGGCTCACTTTAAAAAAAAGAAAATGTCTTTCATATTATTTCAAAACATATAGAATTGGATAGATAGATAGATGTATACAAATATAATAGAGTAAAGTGAGTAAATGGTGAGAAATAGAAGCAAAAAACAAGTAAGAAAAAGGGTGACAAGAAAAACTTTATATTTTCTTCATCATTTTCATTCTTGCTTCGTCTGTCCCATCCTTTCATTTAATGTCATTTGACTCGATTTTTTATTTCGTTTGTGTACAGCTTTTGACTCTAGATGTGGAAACTTTTGGGTATTTCTGAGAAATTTGTGAACCATTGGGATCAAGTTAGGAGCAAGTTATTTGGATATAATTTAATTTATTTTGTCTTATATTCATTCATCAAGCTATTTACTCATCTATAAGGATTATTGAAGATTTCTTGTGAATGATGTTAGAGATGTGAAAATTTGAAGAATTTATCTTGCAATTTGCAGATTATGTAGTGTATGTGGATATCTTTAGATTAAGGATCATTATCAACTGGAAGGAATTCATGGAAATTAAGGAATTAAGGAGTTTTGCTTTAATATTAAAAAAATCCAAGAATTCATATTCCATTTTTTTAGAATGCCTTTCATGTAAATTTTCAGAAAACGTCATAAAAATAGAAATACAAGTTCAAACATATGATCGAAAAGCACAAGATAAAGTATTGAAAAATATCATTAAATCCAGAGATAAAAAATTCAAACCATAAGATAGAATTTTTATTCTTTCCTAATGCAAATAACCATCCCGGAAAGCACAGCGTGCCGAGACTTGGCGTCGTAAAGGCGTGCGCCGAACTTCTTTAAAAATGGATGCCGCGGTGTCAAGCCGGCATCACACCGGAGTGTTTGCGGCACCATAATGGCACCATATTGGCATCAATATATTTTTGCGCCATTAAATTATTTTTTTTTTTCAGCTGTCATGATATTTTTTTCATGCCGGCTCTTCGCCGGTGTCAATTCAATTTTGACACCGTTGGTCAAACGGTTGTTTATAATTTAAATTTAATTTAATAGTGGAATAGTTTTTACCACATTTCATAAAAAAAATTAGTCTACGTTCAAACGCAGAGGAGTCAACATCATCAAATAATCAAAGATAATATTTAGTGACTTAATCGGTGTTCTTGATTTACAATATTTAACGTAAGTAGTTAATATCAGTTTTAATAATATTTTGTGAAGTGATGTACGAAAACACGCGGTTTAGAAATTTTTATTAATTTTTATTGATTTTGCAGAATTTCTTGGACATTTCATCGCTAATTGTGGTTGCTAAACATCATATCATCTCTAAAAGTTGGAGTAAGTGTAAAGCTATCAATAACTTCAATGATATTTTATCAAAAATGTCAATTGAAAATTTTGTGGCACTGGTTTGGCGTCGTTTTGGCATTAATTTTTATTACGTGCTGTGAAAATAAAAACACGCGTTTTGAAAAAAATTTTAATTTAATTATTTTTGCAGGATTTTATCATTTGAAACAAAAAAATCATCATGCATTATACAAATTAAGGACTAGGCATCCGATAATGATCGAGCAAAACCGTTTAATTAATTTAAAAGGTACTTTTTGTTATAAAATTTTTGTAAGAAAAAAACGAGGTTCTAACTTTTTTAATCATTTTTTTGCAGGATTTCTTTTCGATCGGACTTTGAACTTTAAACATAGGTAGGCAAAACATGTAAGCATTATGCATTTCAAATTTTTGTGTATTTGCAAAACCTACAGATTAATTTTTAATCATTTCCTGTTTTGTTTTTCTTTTTCAGTTGTTCCCTTTTCGATGGAGTTTTGGACAAGATTTTGAAGGAGCTCTAAATGGAAATTGGATCTGCAGCGGAATCTTAACACAAGATATTAAAAGGATGTATATATTAACTTTTTTTAAAATGTGAACAGTAAATAAAGTTTAAGTTTTTAAATAAAAATTGAATCAACATTTTAAAAAGCGTGCATTTTTTTATTTAGAGCAATTAAAGAGCCGTTTCTTTCAGGTGCCAAATTTGAGCCGGCATGAAAAATAAACATGCCGGCGTCCACTATGAAGAAAATGGCCAACAATCCAGTACGAACACCATAACGGTGCCAGCTCGGTGCCACATTCGGAAATTCCAAAAATCGTACTTTTGGCGTGGTGCCAGCTCCACGCCAGATTTGTGCCACGGCACGAAAAAATAGACACGCCGGCGCCTTGTATTGAAAAAATGGCCGACAATCCAGTATGGTTACTGTCACGTAGCCAGCACGGTGACCGATTTATTCCGGCATGGACGGATCCGTGCCAGGTTTACGCCAGCACCTTGCCAGCTTCATGCCGGCGTGTGCTTTCCGGGCATAATCATCCCTATCCTTATAAAACTATAAAATATATATAAACTATTAAGTTTCCAACTTTTATTTCTTATATTCTAAGTTATCTCTCTGTTTTCTTGCTAGCTTTTCCGAAAGTAATATCACTTAGTGTAAGAGAAATGGAAATACATAGCATAAGCTGACATTTCATTGCATGAAATTTGCATTTATTTGTTGTCATTTCAAAGTCTTCTGAGTCATTTATAACAATTCGTATTCAAATGAAATTCAATTTAATGACATTTAGCATAACGATTCATATTTTTCACTCTGAATTTTTGTGTCTTACGACAGACATAAGTAATGAAATGATAGGAAAAAGGGAGAAAATTTTTTTTTGTATTTATTTCTATTGTTTGACCAGTTGGAAATGACAAAAAAGGATGAAAAAGAAAGTCAAAATCCGAGTAAATTGTGCAAAAAATTGTGTTAAAAAGAAAGAAATGAAATTCTTGCTGTATTTGTGTTGCCAATTTTTGTATAGTATATGCCATTCATAAGGAAAACTTAGAGAGATATATGTATATAAAAATCGGAAATTCATTGCATGGAAAAAAGGGATGTTTACCAAAAAGATGAGGAAAATGTTTCCTTTTTATCATTTTAGCTTAAAAGCGATTTTTTTTTCTTGCTTCTTTCCTTTCGTTGAAAGTCAATAAAAATGTAATTTTTTATAAAAATATTTAATAAAAATTTTCTTTCTTCCTTTTTTTTTTGTTGTTGTTGAAAAGATTGTTGCCGTAAAGTAAGACGAAATATGTTCGTGTGCGGATGTATGTTAATGCATGTACCAGTAAATATTAGATAATAGAATAAAATTTCCTTCACAACAGTCATGAAAAGAATGAAAGGTAAAAGATGTAGAAAAGGGTTTAAAGGCTGGATCTCTTGAAATTTTCTTTAAAATTAAATTATATTTTAGGAATCAACCTTGAGTGACGTCAATTAAGAAATTTTATTTTCAGCTATTAATCTCTTCTTAATTTCTCATGAGTATATTTATTTATATCAACACCTTATTAAACCTTTTTTGTATACTCAATTGCGTTACGTAACAGCCAAATGACCCTTCAAGGAATCATTGATAAGTCTTACGAAAGGATTTCCTCTAACTTTTTCCCTTTTCTTCTCAGTTTATTTTTATAAGATGATCCACTAGAGTATAAATTATGAAAGAGTTTTCAACTTAAATTGTTGATGCTCATTGACTTGAGTTTATGAGGATTACGTTACGAGGTTACTGTGTATTCTAAATTCGGTAGTAATTTAGTTAACTTGGATATACTTGAAATGAAGTAGGTCTATCTACGTAATTTCTAGATCAATTGTGATTATATAATCCTGACCTTTGAAATAGTCAAAATTCTTTCTCAAATTCAAAATTTATGAAAATTATTGACCAATAATAACTCATCCATTCTAAATCGAAAATGTAGTTCGATGAGAAAAAATAGATAAAATAAACTTTCTCCATTAAATTTGACCAATTGAACCACATTGATAATCCATTGTACGACTAAAATTTATTCATAATCCCGATGAGAAATTTTATTTTCATAATTTTTACTGCAGATTTTAGGCAAACTTAAAACCAATGCAACCACCAAAAAAAATTAAAATCACCATTTAATTAACATCAAATTCATTACGAATGCTAAAGCACAAAACTTTTCTCCCGGGCATAGACCTCAATTCGAAAAGAATTAAAACCACAAAGAATGAATTTTCATTTGCCATAAAGCGAACACTTTCTTGTTACATTCTATTCAAGATTGCTGACCGTAATTCGTAATTTTATTTCCATTGTCACATAGCACAGATTGTATCTACCCTTCAAAAAAATTTACGATACGATGCGAATCAACTGCCATTAAAAGTGAAAAATATTTATTTTAATTTGCTATACATTCAACATTGAGATATAAAATGGCACAGAGATACATAGAATCAGAGAGAGAAAAAGAAATCTTCTTTTTCATTCTGTATGAGCCATAACGAATTAAAAACCAGAACAGGAATAAAAATAAAAATAAAAATGGAAAACCAGCAAGAGCTGACTTTAATTACAAAGATTTTTTTTTATTTCTTATTTCATTTAAAATGTTTTTTATTAAAATTTACTTTTTAGCGCATTTTTGAAAACTTGTTTTCAAAAAGGAAGCTCAATCATGCACTTTGATCGGTCGTTCGGTCGTTCGGTCGTTCGGTCGTTCGGGTCCCAATTATCTCTTGATCTAGACTTCCTAGCAAGCTCGGAATTGTTTTAATAGCTTCATTGAATGTTTTTATTCCCGCCGTTTATATTGAAAAATCAAAAAACACTCATTAAATAGCTTAATTCATCGATTTTATATTTCAAAAAAAAAATATGTAAACAATGCAGGGCAAAGCTATGCTGATGATAAGTTTGAATTTTTTCTAACCGTTAAAAAATTTGAAATTTTTTTGACCGTTATTTCGGATTAAATTTTTTTCTTTTATACACCTTAATTAATTAACATTTAATTTTTTCATACAAAACAAATGTGTTTAGAAATTTGAAAAATAATGGATGTGTTCAGAAATTTGAATTTTTTGCTAACGGAAAATTTTGAATTTCAAAAAACCGTTAAATCGTAAAGCTATTTTTTGCATTGAACATTATAAAAATCAATTTTAAAGGAATTTTGATTTTTAGTTTTAAACTTATTATTGAAATGAATTATGACTAAAGAAACAGCAATAGAGTTTTAAAACTTGACATTCTTTTCTATTTAATCAATTGCTAATCGCTGCGTCAAAAATGCGCTGAAGTCCCTCGATATAAAACACGAGGACTTTTGTAATTTTTTATTTTATTTCTCCCCTTTTTTCTTTTCTACAAGGAGACAGCAAATGAAAGAAAGGAAATCCTTGTGTATGCATGTTTGTCTAGGGCACTTGTTAAAAGAATAATTGACAGAGATGGATATTAAAAGGATTAGCTGTGATTATGTCCAGACATTCAAAAGTTGATAAGACAAAACCATATTGAATTCTATTTAGCATTTGAAATTGCTTTGAGTAATATTTTAACAATAGAATTGCAAATTTGAAATTAAAAAAAAAAATGAGAGATTTTCCCTCCATCCAGACTAAAGTCACAGGTCACCAACCCTGACTCAACAACAAGTACATTCATTGTTCTCTTGAGCAGCGATAACACTGGGTGCTAAATTTAAACATCCAAAGGAATAAAAAGACAACAAAAAATTGTCGTTCATAAGGATTCTTTTCTTCCTTTTAATTGAATTATATTATTTGAAGTTTCTTTCCTTCTTTGCCTTACCCACTTCCTCGATTTTTCCTGTCTTTATATTTCTCATCAACATCTTTTCGACATCTTTTGCTCTTCTTATGATTCAATCAAGATGAGGGTTTGATATCAAAAAGAATTTTTCCTTTTCCTCCTCTTCGTCGTCTTTATTTGCCGCTATTGTCTTAAGTTGTGCAAAAATTCTTCTTTGTCTCGTGCCTTATTTTCATTTTTTTACTCCTCATATTCACATTAATTTTTACTCTTCTTTATTTTCTAGCAAAAAAAAGTCATTTTTGACTTAGCAAAGGCAATGGTATCGTACATAGTAGCAGCAAAAAAAGACAGAAATAATGAGCATTTGCTTTGTGGAAAATATATAAGACATTCGTTTATTTCTTCTTCTGATGATTTTGCTGCTGCTTGTGTTTTGAAAATATTTAAATGATAAGAGTGGAAATTGTCTTATAAGGGATGGTAAGTGTGAAATGGTTTAAAAATGCTAAAGAAGCATAGAAAGCATTTTTTATATAGTTTGAAATCTTTTAAAGGTATTTGTAAAAATTTTTGTAAATTTCTTTCAAATTCAGAAATATTTTTAAATTTGTTATTATCTAGCAAAGCAGAAAACCGCAAAATTCTCGAAAAATAAACGTCTTTTGCAAATTTTCCACAAGATTTCATGTAATACACAGCAAGGTATCTAAGTCTGAAATATTGATTGCTCTATAAATTTTGTTTCAAAATAAATATCAATAATGAATGCAATTTGGCTTGATATTTATTTGCAGTATTCATTAATGTGTACATAAATATCTCAAATTGAGCGAATCATCAAACATGAATATCATGTAGGTAGTTTATTTCACTGAATTTAATTTTAAAGTAAACATTTCGATTGCAATTCGATATTAGAGTTATTGGAAAATTAAATGAAAGTTTTTAGGATGGATG
Organism: Chironomus striatipennis; assembly: GCA_026123125.1. NCBI lineage: Eukaryota > Metazoa > Arthropoda > Insecta > Diptera > Chironomidae > Chironomus > Chironomus striatipennis. The sequence continues at coordinate 17,787,369 of CM047394.1, read as the reverse complement.
AAATACTGAGAAGTTTTTGTGGTAGTTTGCAGGTGATTTACAATTGTCAGTACTATAATTGTTAAAAGAGTTTATTATATTTGTAATTTGAAAATTGGTTGATTAATTTTAGCATACTTATAGGCTATTTAGAAGGACAAGACTATATGGCAGGGGCGGAACTAGAAATATTTTTAGGGGAGAGCAAAAAATTTTTAAGGTTCAAATGTTTTTTTTTTCCACAGAAAACCCTAGCAAAATGAAGAAATTTTTACTTGAATGGGGAGGGGGGGGGGAAGAGGGTCTGGACTCTCTTGGACCCTCACCTGGCTATACCCCTGCTAATTGCCTTAGTTCTTTTAAATAGGAAAATTGCAATTATATCAATGAAAAATGCTCAATGGGATTTCAAAAAGACGTAAGACTAAAATTACCAAGAATCTTCGACACAAATGCTAAATAACCCTCAACAAAACAGACACACATCTCCATTACATTTAATAAAGATACTATTCATAAAACAGAAAAGACAAATAAACAGAATAGAAATTCCAACACCCTTAAGCATTGTCTGTTTAATTTCATGCTAAATAATATAAAGGAACACAGAAAAGAGCCCCCATAACTTTTCCTATATTTACACAACAAATCTCTTTTACTCCTAAATTAAAGCACATTTCAAGAATTATTTTGCTGTCTTACTGTGTGACTGTTTATATAATATGAATGAGCCTTTTATATTACTAAACTTTATTTCAGTCATTTTATTTCATTTAAAGTCTTTCATTCGTTCTTTCACTGCTGCTGTTGGTACTGATGTCATTTTATAAAAAAAAAATCTCTTTTCTTTTCTGTTTTCTCTATGCTTGTGTAAAACTATTCAACTAGATATTGTTGTGTAATTTTATGAATGGTACAGTAATCGCATAGAAAATAATATAATATAATAAAATCACAAAGAACGTTTGCCATTGAAAAAAATTTTTTTTTGTAAAGAAAGAAAAATTTTCTATTGGAATTTTTGTAAGCTGAAAAACTTCATCTTGTGTTCCTTTGAATTAATTTTCCGATTACGACAATAGAGAATTATTACAAAAGAATATTTCATGAACGAGCAGAATTATTGAAAATTTTGTCGATTGTCTTGAAGGAACAAAAAAAGAAATTTAAAGTTTGTAATTGGCATTAAAATTAGCAAATAATCTGTGTAAATGTGTGCAGTGTCTGGAAAATTTGTTAAATGAATGTTTTGTGCTTCAGATATGACTATGTATGAGGGTGTGTCTAACCGAGGAAAAGAAGTCGCAAATTAACATGATTTCAATAATTTTTTGAATATTAAACATTTTATAAAAACAAAGCTGTTTCTCCTAAAGCATCTAGTACAAAATACTACATCGTTAAGGTTCTTCGAAAAATTTAAAACGAGATAAAATTCAGAAAACATAACTTAAAGTTTCAAGAATAAATTCTCAATTATTCCGGCAAAAATACCATGGAAAGTAATTGGAGAATGACTTTGAAGTTACAGAAAAACCTTGGAAACACAAAAATCACATAACAATTTACTTTTATTTCCTTGAAGCATAAAATAAAATTATTCCTGTAAAATCCAGCGGAAGTTGTATTTTCAGAGAGATTACGGCACTCCATTTCCAATAAAACAAAAGTAATTTTAAACAGAATATAAAATTTCAAAGGAATAGCAACAAAACACATTTAACGACATAAATTACAGAACAGATTAAATGAATTTTTATTAAATTTTTCTCATGAAACCAATTAATTTTGCAAATGATTGTATGGAAATTTTTTCTAAGAAGAATTATTCATATAAATTTTATGCAAATTTAACTCTCATCGAGAGGGAGGGTGGAAGAAAAATGCACGAGATTTATGGTGTGAGATTTATGTTGAAGCAGCTTTTATAATATGAATATGAAAATTAATCGCATGAAAGATTCCAAATGTGATGTAATATGAATATTAATTTTTCGAATGTGAAAAGTTGAGATTTTTTGATCTGAAATTTGATTTAAGTTGAATGTTTGACTAAACATTTCCAGAAGAATTTTTTTATAAATTGTTCAATTTAATTTTATTTATCATTAAAAATTTTTATATTTATTTTCTAGCTTTAACAAAGATAAAAATACCAACGGTAATGAAATTAAATTTTAAATAAAATTTTGAAAACTTCCCAGTCAATTTAATATTTTTTAAAAATTTTTTTAAACTCTTCTGTAAATATCTTGAACTCTATCAGTGGCGTAGCCAGGGTGAATTTTCACCCACCACCTGCACCCGCAAATTTCTTTAATTTAGAGTTTTTCGTAAATAAAACGAAAATTCACCCAAATTTTTCATGCAATTCTGACTACTTATTTCTAAGCTTTTTAAAATAGAATAACCAGAATTTATTGTTAATTTATTTGAATAACAATTTCAGTTATTTTTTAACTACACCTCATAACTTTTGATGAATAATTATTTACGTTATAATTTTTTTTTATTATTTCTCCATCCGAAAAAAAAATTAAAATTACAAACGCAAATTTAGTGGAAAAAAATAATTTTTGACATTTTTTGCGCTTGTTTCAATTCGTCGCTTTGAAAATAATTTCTTCAACCACATTAGAAGCCATACTGCCTTTTCTATTGTTAAATTATTCAGAAATGAAAAGAAATTTCCTTTTTCGCACCACAAAAAAGAGGAGCGGAAAACTTTTCTTATTAGCAACAGACACAAGTCAAATAAGAAGGAAAAGTACTCACCATTCGCAAAATTATTTGTGAAAATTTGAAACAAAAGTAATCCGAAAAGATGTTTCATAGTTCTAGGTTTTATCTTTTTATTATCCACAAAATTCTTCCTTAATCTTTTTTTACCGTTGTCGCCTCAACTGCTTTATATTGACTCGTTATTCTGTCATCAAAATTTTTTTTTTCTCTTTTGCTCGCTTCGCTTCTGCTCCCTTCCTTTTTTATCTTTGATGGAAAAGCACAGTGCTTGCTTATTAGAAAATATATTTAATTTTAACAGCTCAGCTACTTTATTATTTACAACTTGTCATGCCATTATTCGAAATATAATAAAAAGATTTTTTTTAAAGTGTAAGTTTCTCACTTAAATGCGGAGGACAAGACACTTTGAAAGTTGCTTCGCTAAGATTCTTTTTTTTTTATTTCAACAAACTCAAACTTTCACCATCATCGCAATTTGATATGCTTTGTAAGATGCTTTCAATCATAAATTTACTGTTTTATCGCTTTCAATTCTACCAAAATCTACTTCTTATTTTCTTATTTGTGATATTTCTTTTCTTCTTGTTCTTTAAGAATGTGGAATTGTTTCAATTTTCGACACTTTCTTATCGATGATATGTCTTGTAGATCGTGAGGGTTTTATATCTAAATATATATGTGTGTTTTTGGGTTAGGATGGAAAAATTGAGAGGGTTTTGGAGGATTTTAATACTTTTAGAGGGATTCTTTGAAAGTTTTACTTAAAATGCTTTACTTTTGAAGGATAAGAAATGGTTTATGTTTCAAATTTCGGAAGAAAATAAAATTTTTCTATTTTGATTTTGAATAGGTACCTACAATTAAATTTTTCAACAATATTTTTAATGAAAAATTTTAAATTTTGGGATTTTTTAATAGATTACTAATTAGCTTTTCTAGGAATAAATTTTCAATAAATCCACCATTTACTATCAATTATCAGAAATTAAAGTTGCCGGTTTCTCAAAAATCAATTTGAAAATGACTAATTAAAATTTTTTGTCTCCTTCAATTACCAACATCTCAATATCAAATTCACTTTGATCAATTTAATAACATTGAATCTCAAAAAAGCAACATTCCTTAAGTAATAACGGTAAAGAATCCTCATAATATTCATCCTTTAAACATTCCTCACATTTTTTCACACTCACCCTATATATATTACGTATATTATTACACCATATACACCTACTTCTTCTTATTCTCACATCACATATGAATATTTTACTTTCTTCATGTAAACAACAAGACTAAATGTTTTAAAAAAAAATTCTTCTTTGCACCCTTCTTCTTCGTGCTATATGACAAGAGCGTCTTCACACTTCGATATATTATATTACACCGAATACAGTAAACAGAGACAGAAGTGTGTTGAGACTGAAAAAGGAGCGGAATATGAAGATATTATCATTATTTAATTTATTTGTTGAGATTTTCCTTTCATATCTTTCTTTTGTTTTGTTTTTTGTTCTTTGCCTTATTATTTTTTATATATTTTTTTATTTTTCTTTCTTTCAAACAGCACAGAGCACTTCACAAAACAAGAGATTGTCAATGTCTCTCCAGTGTCAGATAATTTTCTTTATTATATGTGGAATGTTACGAGTAGGCAATTGTAGCAATCTTTATTGTTTGATTGAAATGTTTATTACACGTTATTTCCATGGCTTTTTCTCATTTTTTCTCGTTTTTTGATTATGTCATTTTCAATTCACTGTTTATTCTTCTGTTGCTTGCTTCGTAATAAAAATATTTATATTTTTCTTTATATCCAGAGATGAAAATTTCACAACAAGCGAGATTATCGTGGATTTTAGGCAATTATTTCACTTAATTTCCCACGCACAGAACATTCACATTGGATAAGACTAATGATGACAAAATAACAATAAGAATAATAATAATCTCGATGAAATTCCAAACTTTTTTTTTTTTAATATCTCTTCTTGAGAATTCCTTAGTCCAAAAAAATGTAATAAAAAAATTTCACGGATGTCTCGCAGCCGTTCGATTGAGTCTGTGATAAAATACTAACTAAATCGTATATTTCTCTCGACTTTCAACAAATTTTTGTTTGATATCAGACAGGACGGTTTACATTTTCATAGACTTGCACAGCATCTCTATGTTGATAAAATTCTCTCGCAATTTCCCCTTTTTGAGATTTTTCCCCTCAAAAAAATTCTCTCCGCAGGAGAAAATTGACTCTCATTGATGTAAATTTCTCCTTTATATCATTTTTTGCAGGCAAAATAAGCACATTTATTTTTATTGCGAGAGAGTAAATAAATTTTTGTGTGAGAGAAAACCCCAAAAGAAACATTATCATCTGATGTTCGCTAATAAGGTTGAATAAAGGAAAAATCTGTAATCCTATTTTAATGTTTTCTACAACGCGTACGAAGAAATAAAATTTCGGGATAAAACCGCACATGGGAAGTATTAAAAACCTTTGAAATATCTTGATGATGACTTTAAGTTGAATATTTTGAAGAATTTTTCTACCCTGATGGTGAATTTTTGAAAGGAAAAAGAATTTGCGGGAAAGGATTTTCTTCTAGAATTTTGTTTTTTAATGTTGCTAGGAAATATATATTTTTATTAAGATTGCTACTGGATGTATCCATGATATTAATTTCCTTTGTCTCATTATGGAAGGAATGAATCCTTTTTTTCGAAAATTATAATTTATTGTAACATTTTTGAAATTTCAACAAAATTATTTTTTTACGAAATTTAATATCTTATAATTTTGTGCAACATGTGAACATTTTTATTGTAATATTACCAGTTGAGCCCCAGAAAAATAAAATCGTTAGGAGGATTGTGGTGAAATTTAACCATATTACGTTTGGTTAGAAATATTTTCAGATTCTTTAATATCTCTGTTTTTTCTAACAATCTCAATAAATTTCATCACTAAGGATTCTCACGAAAAAAAATTGAATAAAATTAAAGAAAAAATTCTATTTTCCGTCTTCTTAACTTCATTCCTCCTTATGAGCGAATGATTACATACGAGAAATGGCATGGCTTAATCATTTATCTTCTTCAATCGATTCTTAATCAGATTATGTATTCTATCGACTATAGCAATCCATCCATCTTTCTAATTTCGAATATATTTACTTGCGGTTAATGTAAATAAAGGAAATGTAGCAATTCAATATTAAAGAAGATCTTACGAGAAAGCGGAAAAAGGCTCTCACAAATATACACAAAATGCAATTTGAGGCAAAGTAAATAAAAAAAATCTTCTCTGTGCGTCACAAAAAATTCTCAAGAATTTTATTAGATTTGAATTTTATAGATTTTGAATCATTTTTTGCAAAGTAGATATCTGTTCTGATATATTCCTGCAATTTTTTAAGCACTATAGGAATTTGATACAACTCAATAAAATTCTATTTTTCTGCAGTAAATTGAGATTAAGTCACAAAAGTTTCTATGATGATGTGAAGTCATTCTTCAGTATCATAAAATATTCACAGTTTCCACACAATTTTTTACTTCAAAAGGCAATAATTTGAATAAATTTGAAATGCTTTTGTGGCCATTGGAGATGATTTGAAAGGATTTGAAAATCTTTATCCTTTTTATGCTCAATTTATGTTCGGTTTCTATAGCAGCTTAAATTTTTTAATATTGACAAATTTTTTGAGAAATTCTTAATCTTAAAAAAGATCAGAAACATTTTTCAAAGATAACAAAAATTTGAAATTTTGCGAATATGTTGGGCTTTTTGAAAAATTTTTTTATTAGATTTTCATAGAACAGTCATTAAAGTTTATGCATGTATGATTTCATAAGGTAATATTTCACTGCGTAGCTAACAGATTCATTTGAATGTAATTGAAGAATTTTAGCATTCAAACATCCTGTTGAATAGGTCACAAAGGTGTACCCTATACTTAAACTTCCATTTCCTCAAAAATTCTAATTTCAAATCATCAAAATAGAAAGTAGCTATGCAATATTACCTCTACATCAAATATTGACCGCATAGAAATACAAAACTCAATATTTCAATCACTCTACACATGCATTGGATGATACCGAATGAATGCTAGAAATTCATTTATTTAACTTACATACTGCAGATAAGGAAGAAAACATGTTCCAAAATTAATGGCAGTTGATTTGAAATGAAGACAGAAAGATGAATGTAATGCATGCAAATATGCAATTCCAAAAATTTAATTTTCTTAGTTTGATGAATTTTTCAGACTTACTTATCCTGCTCATACCTGTGTATTGAGGTATTGAATTTTTATTCTGCATGAACGGAAACAATTTTTTGGAGAAAAAAAAGACATTAAAATTCATGAATTCAATTTAATGCATCATTGTGCTGCATAGTTCATCGTTCATGATGTTCATTTATTACTATTATTATACTGTAAATGCCATCACGGCAATTGTAAAAACATTTTTACAGGTAATTCAATTTTCCAGAATCGGTGATATATTTTGTTAAGCCATAAATATCATAACTGCAGGAGTTGGATATTATATGGGGATAAAAAAAAATATGATTCCGAGTAGTGGTGATTTCATAAAGGTTTCTGAGAAAGCTGTTTCTTTTAAACATTTGATATTCAATTTTTGTATAAATTTCGTACATAAAATCATCGATTCCAATCAAAACTGAAACGCTTTTTTGCTTAGATCAGAAAAATTAGCTTACAGATTACTAATCATTTAATCAATTCAAATTGATCTCCCTTCATTATACCACCAAACAGCACCACACAGTCCGGTATCATTCCTAAATGATTGTACTTAATAAAACATAATACATTCATGTACCCTATGAATAACATAATCAACAAAAGAGATAATTTATGTTGTTTCATGAAGGTAATTATGTGAAAAAGCAAATAAACCTACTCGCAATTCTCGCAAGCTTCATAATCAGAATTGCTAAAATTAGTGTAAACAATTGTGCATGGGAATTGTTGAAAATTGTGTTTACATGGCTGAATAAATGGATGGCTTAACATCACATCCTCACCCAATAATATATGTATTAAAAAAAAGTTTTGCACGAGGAAAAAATTATTATATCCTATTAACCTTACCTACCCATTCATGTTCAATGAGCTGTTATGACCACAAATTTTATTATTTTATGTATTATGGTTCAATTAATGAGTTTGCGATTTTTTTATTCATTCGCTTTGACCTTTAATAAAGCGATAACCGGAATCATTTTTGTGTTGCGTTAAAAGGTGAAAATGTATAGGAAATGAAATGAAAGGAATAAAAGCAAACACAACACTTCTACATCCGTCTGCCTTCATCATGGCTTCAATACCTTTTAATTATTATCATCTTCTTTTCAATAAATCGAAACCCTATTGATTTAAATTAACGATTAAATTTCACCGCACGCAAAGCCTCATTAAATTAATGTTCCGACACTTTTTTTCCGTTTTTTATATGCATACGTTTGTACATTATGTAATGTTGTAGCTACTTTTTTTTAAGGGTGGAGGTAAAAGCATCTTTTCGGTTTGTTTAGAAAATTAAAAGTTAAGAAGAATTAATTCAATTTCTGCTATAAATAAAAATTTAAGAATATTTTCGTGCATTACCGCAAATACCACAAAAGCTTCAAACTTTTTTTCTGAAATTTTTTTTTCCATTAATAGAATATCTCACCAAAGCTCCTCCTTTGTCGGAATTATTTTAAAAGCTTGTTGATTATTCATAATTGAAAAAGATTCAATCGATAATTGAATATTTTTCTGAGTTATTTTTAAAATCAAATTTGAAAATGTCAAATTAATAAGCTTAAAATTCTATTGTTCCACAATGATTTACGATTCAATTGATTTCAGCTATTCACATTCAAAAATCACTAAAATGCCACAACCCCAAAACTATTGTCAATTTTCCACCTGTCAAATACGTAAACCTCATATTTAAATAGGGATTAAATACGCTTTCATTAAACATGTATCAGACGTTACCATAATTTATCCTTTAATCCCCAATTTTTTTTTTCATTTTATTTTATCATGGCAGTGATGGAGTGTGCGGACAGTCGAGCGAACAAATGGAGAAAGCAAACGAGGAGAGAGCGCGAATGAGAGAAGAAAAAAAGCATAAATTAATTTTAATTGGAAAAAGCAATTGATTTAAATGCATAAAGCTCATTAAATTCAAGCATCAATATGCTCTATTCATTAATTTACTCATTTACTTCATATTCCTGAAGAGCTCAATGACGCTATGAATAAAAAAAACTTCTCATTTGAATTATACAAAAAAAAGAGAAAAATGCTTCAACATTTAAATTCGAATGAATTAAAAAAGGAACATCAGAATAATGAACATGAGGACATGGGAACAACATAACTTTTTTTCCTTCCCACCGCTTTTATTGTTTTCATTTTAATGAGATTATATCACCATAACCTTTTAATGAGTACCTGTAGAACAATTAATGTTGTGAATAAAATAAAATTCTCAAGTTTCTTATTTTAAAGCTATTTGTTCTTAAACATCCTGAAGCAAACACATTATTTAATTAATTAAACATTCATACAGATTAGTTTTTTTGAGCTCTAGAGAAAATAATTAACTGTGATTTTAGTGTGAGATACTTTTGTAGGGAAAGTTTTCATTTCCAAATAAAGTTTATGAAGAAGATAACTTTTGTTGAATGTTCAAAAAAAAATTTATTTATCGATAAGAAAATAATTATTAAAATATAGAAAATTGAGGATTAGGATAAATGATCTTTACAACAACTCTAGACGTCTATATCAAAAATATTTTGATTCCTTTTATTTTTGATACCAAACACATCATTAAGACTAAAGGCTAAACCCTAAAAATCTTACAATGAAAAATTTTAAAGCTTATCAAAATAATTTAAAAACAGAACTTACAATTCTTGTCGAGTTTAGTGTTCACAATCAAGAAATCAAGGTCAAGTTTATTTACTGAAACATGTACGTTTTGAAAATTTATCAACATCAATTACTTTTTAGAAGAAATTTGAATTAGTTCCAAGAAAAAGAAACAAAATTGTTGAAAATTTCCATCTGATTTCTTAAATTACCCACTTAATGTGACATCAACAACTTCTTATCGTTCTGAAACGACAAAATTATGCTTTACAAATACTCATGTTCAATTATCCTTAACAAATTCTAACTAATCATTTTCAAAATTTAACGAAGAAAAATTCCTAGAATCAATTTAAGCATTAAAAATTCTGATTGCATGCTTGTACGATTACATTTATTTGAGACAACTTCTTTACTTCCTCACATTCATGAAATGAGCAAACATTTTCACATAGAAATTTTTTTTATGCTGAAAACGGAGAAATTTTTGATATTTCCTGTAAACTTTTCAGCATATTCATAATGTTTGTACAAAATTCGAAAGTCATATTCACAGATAAAATGAAAATTCACACCTTAAAAGTTTTAGTAGCAAGAGATTAATGTATTCAGGAAATTAATGTTATCAGAATCAAACATGAATTTTTTTTTCTCCACATTTTTGTGCTTTAATAACTTTCTTTCATATTCATAATTTACATTTTTTTATAGGAAACAACAAAATTGAAAGAATTTTAAATAGAATAAGTTAAAAGTTTCAACACCTTAAATGACACTTCAAACTTTTCCTTTCTTCATTGTTGCTGCTTTTGTTGTGTTGGGGGTTTGGGAATTTTTGTGTAGTTTTTACAGTTTTGTAAAAGTTTTTCTTCTTGATAATTTTTTTTTGCATTTAAAATTTGGTTTGAAAATTATTAAAATTTTTTGGGTTTGAAACTTTTTTTTTGTGAGGCAAGAATTTTTTTTCAACTTTTTTTGTATTTACTTAAAAATTGAATAACCCACATATTGACTAGTATACAGAGGTAAACAGAAATAGTTTTTTTTTTTGTTTCATAAAATTATATTCTATTTAAATTATATTAAAATAGAAAATTTAAAAATTTTAAAAGCTTATTCTCACCAAAAAGTTTCATTCCTTAATTTTAAAATACCAAATTTAGCTATACATTAAACATACAATTACCTAAAAATCTTTCAGAAATGCTCCCTGTCATTTCACGTCTCAAATAAAAAAAATCTCATTTTCCATTTATTTTTTAACACATTTACAAATCCAGTCCATAGCTTCTTGCAAGCCAGTTCCTTCTAATGCAGAGCACGCCTGTATCTGCCAATCACGATCCTTCAATTTAACTAAACCTATCAGTTCAGCAACTTCAGATGCTTTCATAGAATTCGAGAGATCTTGCTTATTGGCAAGCACAATTATCGGTACAGACTTCAACTTTTCATCCTTCAGTAGTTCATTAAATTCTCCAGTGCTCTCGCTTATTCTCTTTCTATCACTACTATCGACCTTAAAAATTGTTATTCGAGATGGAGACAGAATGGAAGAGAAGAAAAAAAAATGTTACGTTAACATCATGCAATATTGGAATCATCATCAGTAAAATGTACCACAAATATGAGAACATCTGTGTTCTCGAAATAGTTACGCCAGTAGGGTCGAATTTTAGCATTTCCACCTACAATATGTAAGGAAAATAGAAAATGTATATATTTAAATATGTATGTATACTAGAGTTCTGCACGTTAAGTTAAAATGAAAATTTAAAGAAAATGAAATTGGGTTAGTAACTTTCAGATTTAAAAATTGAATAAAAACCCCTTTAAAAAAGTCGATTACAATACTGAGAACTATATAATGTAAATCGTATAAAGATAGCATGAAGATAAAATAAAATTAAGTCAACTGTATATTAATGTATATTAGATGAGATGAAGTGATACATACAAAATATCTTCACATCCCCAATTTCACTTTACCTCGTCTCTTCTTTATGCCATATACTCACCCAAATCCCACACATTTAAATTTAAATTATTAGATGATATCGATTTGATATTAAATCCAGCTGTAGGTGTTGTTATGTGAGGTGTCTCTTCATTTGCCAAATGTCTTAAAATTGTTGTCTTGCCACTATTATCCAGTCCGACAAGGACAATTCTTAATTCCTTATCAGATGATGACCGAAGTTTTCTTAATAGTGAGAGTAAGCCCTAAGAATTTTAAGGGATAATATTAAATAAAATTAATGAAAATGTTTAAGCATCTCATGATGATGATTATAATGGTAGTTCAGTAAATTTAATATAGCCAAGAAAATATGTGAGTGCGAACGAAAAGGTAGACCATTAAAGGGATAGACTAACAAAATTGAATTTTAATTGACGAGTGACTCTTTTCTGTAATTATAATCACTTTACTCTCACTTTTCTTACTCTTTCTTGCTAATTATAATTAAAAATTTGCTCCTTCTTTTAACTTCAATGGGTGAATTTAGGAGGAAATATCTTTAACCCTGAGCTGTGTCAATTAATATTTTCATTTATGGGTTTGAACTTTTTCATTATTTTGGTTAGGAGTTTGACTTTAACAGATGGGAACTTCATTAATAATTTAATTGAAATTTTAAAGTTTTAATCAGTTCCATTTTTAAGTTTTTAGTGACTAAAAAATATAGAATACCTTAAAATATTATGATTTTTATCAATGAGAAGTTATGAATAATGGCTAATTCTGCTAATTTTATGAGCATTTTTCAATAAAAATTTAGCCCATCTAAAAGAATTTCCATGCTTTAATCACTTCCTTACAACATTTCTTGTTACTATATTCGCCTTCATTCACAAAAAGGAAATTACAGAAAATTACCCAACGAAAATAAACAATAACTCATAAAAAGTAAACGACCCAATGTCCTTCACCAGCTTGCTCCTTTCAAAAAGGTTTATTGACCCATTTAGTTGTAATTACGAATGAATAAACGACAGATAATAATCTTTGCTTTTCCTTGCATGCCTATTTTTCATTACGAAGCTGACGAAAATAAACAATGAAGAAGGAAAAAAAAAAGTTGAATGGTAAATATTGTAAATTTGTAGAAAACGCGATGTTTCTCATCATAATTTGTAGGAAATTGAGTGTATTTTGGGATATTAAGAAGTTTTACTGAATATTCAGAAAAATGAAAATTTAGGTCATGAAATGTTTTGAATAATCATTAAACAATTGATGAGAATTTTTCGTTTAACAATCAAGTATAATGCTTAATTGTGTATTTAGGTTCAATAAGTCTTAATTTATCTAAAATTCTCATTCCATTTGCAACCTCCCTTAGTGCCAACAATCAAATTTCTTTTGAATTCATCTTTGATTAGATTTAAAATGTAAACACAATCTGAATCCGTTCTGATGAATTCCTTCAACAATCCCTTAATGCCTCAAAGTAATCATTTAATTTTCAATGTTTACAACAAACTAACAAAAGCAAGCATTTTCTTCAGTTGCAACCAGAACAATTTGCTCTTGTAAAATAATTTGTAATTACCCTGAAGATAATTTTATCACTCAATTTACGATGATTTTAATTACAATGTAAGCAATCTTGGATAATTTCAAGATAATTTTTATAACAAGATCTTTTTTCTTTACAAAGAAAGTGTTGTCATTAAATTAATTAAAAGTAAGTTCTGCTACAATAAGTTAACGATGTAACTAGTTTGAAGCACATTTTAATTTGTAGCCAGAAATTTTTTCTAATGGGGAAGGAAGCAAGGCGTGGACACTAGGATTAATCCTGAATAATCCCAATAATCCCGAATAATCCTGAATAATCCTGATTTTGGGATTATTGACAAATTCATTATCTATGTATCGAAAAAAGTTAAAAATTGATAAAAATCATCAATTGAACTATAAATCAACCATAAAACACAAAACTAAGCATGAAGAACCCAATAAAAGAGCTAAAAAATTATTGTAAGGATTATTGGGATTATTAGGATTATCGGGATTATTCAGGATTATTAGGATTATTTATTTCTTTTATTAAAAAGTTATCATGCAGAACCCGTCACGAACATAATAATACTTAATTTTTTCATATCGAACTGTGTTATAGAGTATAAATTTCAATTAATCATGATGAAATATGCCCAAAAATGTCAATAATCCTAATAATCCTAATAATCCTGAATAATCCCAATAATCCTGGTATAATTTTAAGTGTCCACGCCTTGGAAGGAAGTAGCTTCAAAAATTTTTTTATCTGGAGAAAAAATTTTTTTATTTGGACAAAAAAAATTTTTGGGGGCCCAAATGCTTTTTTCTTCAAAAACCCTAACAAAATAAAGAAATATTTCTTTCCGAACCCCCTAGGGCCCTCCACTAACTACGCACCTGGTTTCGTGATGATTCAAAATCTTTGTGAAAACACTATAATTATTAATTACTCACTACATGAATCGTAAAATGAATTAATTTGAATTATTAAACGACATTAATTGAAATCTAGATTAATTCACAAAATAGTCAGATGCTTCCATAATCCTAACAAATATTTCTTTATCATTGTCTAACTTCATCTTAGTTCCAAACATAATTCAATTTTCAATTTTAATTCCCTTAAGCTATTCTGACTCGAAATCAAATCCCCATCACTTCTACCGTTTTAATATTGACCAAAGTTCTTGACATCATTCCTTCCAATAGAGTGAATAATCTTCACAATCTATCATTATCAGAACAGAAGATCTATAACCTCAAACGATTGCAAACTTTCAACTACATGTTAAAGTCAAATTACAAAAAAAAAAAAATAAAAGGACGAGCAAATAAAATTAAATTAATTGCAAATTGCAAAGTCAGCAACGGACATTTAAAAAGTCTTTAGCACTCAATACAATTGGTATTCTCATTTCAAAAAATAAATTACACGAATGAAGTGTATCACTTTAATTTGAGGATTGCAGAAAAAAAGAGAAAGAAATTTAATTTATCTGAGCATATTTATCTCTTAATTGAATTGATACATCTGAAGGTGAAACATAGACAAAATAAAAAGAAGAGTATTGTACCTTTTATAACAATAGTTAAGGCGTCTAGACGTGAGCTTTTCTTTTCTCAGTTCAAATTTCAGTCATTAAGTAATAAGAAACAAAATAAGGGAATTTCTTGGAACTTTTTTTTTTCTTCACCTTTTATTTATTTCCTTTTACTTTCGTTTTTGTTCAATAAGAAAAATGACACTTTTGGGTTCTTGTGTGAGCGATACTTTTATAAAAATATGTAAGAAATCGATATTTACAAGGATTACATTAATGCGTTATTGAATGGCTTTTAATTATTATAACAATCAACAACAAGCATGCAAGTATGATATAATTACTTTTACTCATTTTGTGTCATGAAAAATAAAAGTTACTGATCTGACAGAAGTAAATAAAGTAAAGAAACTCATTTTTTGTGGAGAGTTTAAACGCATTTTGAGAGAAATTCAGCTTGAGAAATTTATGAAGTCATTTAATGATTTTATTTTATTTTCAACTTTTAAATCTTTTTAGGTAATTTTGGATTAAAAATTTAAAAATATTTTATTTCAAAGATTTAATTAATTTTTATCTAATTAGGTATTTGGTTAGTTTGAGACTGTTCTATTTACATTATATATTTTTTCAAAAATAATCTCGACACAAGGACAATCCAGTAATTAATCTTCTATTTATCCTGACCAAAATGAACACCTAACGACCAAACAATCTCCAAAATAAATGCATTGAAAAATGAATTTCTTCTTATTTTCCTTATTGTTCTTTCCTATCACACTTTCTTCATACAGAGAATAATTTTTATGGAAGAAAGCCACTTAATCTCAATTTCCCTTTTTTCTTACTTTTCTTTCCTATGAAAGGAAAGTATATCAATTAAAGCTTAAGCACATAGAGCATAAGACAGAGTTAAATAATTACACATTAACATCAAATGCCATATTCCTTCTTTCTATCCTATCGTCATTTGTCAGGTGGGTGGCTAGATGGACAGTTAGAATGTTGTAATAAAGTAGATGAGGAAATGAGTGGGATAGTGACTAGATGTTGAAGGTAGAGTGATATAATTAACGTTTTGTTAAAACGAATATATTGACAACAATTTAATGGAAGATCCAACAAATATGTACCACATGCCACATGTAACTCCAAACAGAAATTATCAAATCCTAAAATAAATAATTGCATAAAAAAGTTTGTCAAATTCAAACTGATTCAAAGTCTCTAAAGTTAACTCCCATATCTAAAAATATTTCTCTCAAGCTTCCATTACACATAGCCATCCCATCCATAAGACAACATATACATGATCGAGATGAATAAAGGACCAAAGGAATGAGCCAGGATTTAATTGCCACTTTAGAAAACTTGTTTCCAACACTTTTCATTCTTCCTCATTCGAGATTTATGGAAGAAAAATTATGTATTTTGTGCCATACCGATGAGACACATCCTATGACTTTAACTTTAATGGATATTGTACTAACCATAATTGATTCCTTTCTTTTGCTTTATTTTATGCTTTTCAATTTTTCCTCCTTTGTCAATGTTTTTTTTTTGTACTTTTAGTGTATTGAAAATCACAAACTCGTATAATGCGATATAATATTGTACTTATACACACAAAGAGTTAGTTCATGCACACATCGAGTATGGTATTTTATTAAAAACTGTATTAAATATTAAAATATCCTTTTTATAACAATTTTCTCAATATTCTTTATTTTATTTTTCACAAAATCAGCTTATGCACTTTCTCCATTCACTCGAAAAAAAAGTGATATAATATGCACAATAGAAAAAAATGGAAAAACTATCACATCGCTTGTTTTTTGTTGTTGTTGGCACTCATGTTGCCATTGGCATCACAAGTTTTAACTACTTTTTAAATGATGTTGAGTTTATGTCAAAGTGAGACGCTCATGGCATGTTTCTATGGTGATAAAATTTCAAAACATAAGAATTTTTTTTTTGTTTATCATATTCACACCAAATTTTCAATTTGGGTGAATATGTTGCTTTTGTATAAAACTGAAAACCACATTTTCTAACTTGCTGCTTCAGGATTACAATTTTATCCCATAATGTCTATGGTGGAAAGTCTGTGCCTGAAAATACCAATCTAACAGTGAAAACCGTATCTCATTTGGTGCTTACAGTCAAGAGAAATCGCAAAATTTCGTATTCTGTTATTTAGTTAGTTAGTTAGTTAGTTAGTTAGTTAGTTAGTTAATCGGAGCGATAACTCGGCTCCAACTCAATATTAAGACTTCGGGTTTTTTGCGTCTGGTTAGAAACAGTCTATAGATTTGCTGTATAGTTTTTGGGGTCATGAGATGCTTCCAGTGAGGCACAGTGGACGAAAACGTGCCATTTTTGACCAAAATATGCAAAAATTTTTACATTTTCTTTAATATCTCAGACATAACTTAACCAAATGATTTCAAATTTTCGGTGTTAGATTAAGCATTATTTAAGGTATAATTCACACTATAATGACAAAAAAATTTTCATGCGCAGTGTAACAAAAAAGTTGAAAAATCGAAAAATTTTTCGTCGGCGCCCCGCAGGGGCAGGCTGTACTTTAGTTATAGTGCTAAATGCGCGCTGAACAGATGTAGGGTTTTAAAACGATTAAATATGATGTTATCTAACGGCCAAAGCAAGTGAAGGTGTGAAAATTTTCCCTAACTGTTCCCAGACTTTCGATTCAAAAGATAATGATGGAATGAAAAGGAAAAATGTTCGAGCGAAGCTCGAACACATATAGTTTGAACACAGTTCAAACTTGGTTGAGCGAAGCTCACAAATTTTTACATCCTGAACGAAGCGAAGCAAGTGAAGGTGTTAAAATTTTCCCCAACCGTTCACAGACTTTCGATTCAAAAGATAATGAGGAATTGAAAAGGAAAAATGTTCGAGCGAAGCTCGAACACATATAGTTTGAACGCAGTTCAAACTTGGTTGAGCGAAGCTAATGAGGAAATGAAAAGGAAAAATGTTCGAGCGAAGCTCGAACACATATAGTTTGAATGCAGTTCAAACTTGGTTGAGCGAAGCTCACAAATTTTTACATCCTGAACGAAGCGAAGCAAGTGAAGGTGTAAAAATTTTCCCTAACCGTTCACAGACTTTCGATTCAAAAGATAATGAGGAAATGAAAAGGAAAAATGTACGAGCGAAGCTCGAACACATATAGTTTGAATGCAGTTCAAACTTGGTTGAGCGAAGCTCACAAATTTTTACATCCTGAACGAAGCGAAGCAAGAGAAGTTGTGAAAATTTTCCTAAATTGTTCCCAGACTTTCGATTCATAAGATAATGAAAAGTGAAAATGAAGAATATTTGCAAAGCTCTAATATAGATTTTATGTTATTTACTAAAAGTGAATAGAAAGTTTCTTAAATATTTTAGGCAAATTTTTTTAATTAGGTAGATAAGTTTTTTTGCGATTATAAATAAATCAGTAGATAAAGTATAATTATTTTTTTTTCTCTAATTGAAATCGAAGGAAATTCTACTGGTGGTGTGAATATACCCCATGAAGCGTGATCCGCTTCATTACTAGTTTTTTGCTTACTTTTATGGTGGGTTGTGTTATGAAAATATTTGCATATTTATATGGTGATGTATTTTTGAAAGATTTTTGTGATAAAATGATTAGCTTTGGAGCGAATATTTTTGGATTATTTGATTTTTGAGCTGTCTCTTTGGGACTTTTTGAAAATGTAATTCTTAATCATTAACAGTCAAATTACAATTCAAATCAGTTGGAGATACACCAAAATTTTAGGGGGTAGTCAACTCATATAAATAAAATTTTTAACTATATTACCTTAAAAGTAATGTTATTGCCTAAAAACTTGCAATTTATGCCTTTAAAATTTCCATTGTATCATGCCAATATAATTTATTGCAATAATTTTAACCATAGGCGCACTTCATATCCTTTACACTATAATTTACAATTTTAAACCAAATTTCAAATTAAAAGCCTCTCAAACCAACCTCAATGGGGAATACATGCCATCTTTTAATTACGACAATGATTATCAATTAAGTAAATCGATGAGCATTTTACTCCTTTCTGAATATTTCATGAGGCAACTAAAAATTATTATATGATTTAATCTACCTCTCTTTTGCTACATGATGAAACATATGGATACATATTTAATTTGAGGGGATGATAAAGCATGGTGCAAACCATTGAGGATGTCTTCCGGTAATTAAAAGCTTTAGTTTCTCCATTATTTGCAATAAATTGAACTATTATTATTATTACCATAACTTTCAGCAGTATGTGGCCAGAAATACGGCGATGTGGATAATTAAAGTGTGTTGCGTTAGGGGAAACTTCAGTTGAAATTGATGATTGTTTGGACTTGCTTTAATATTAAAGGTTTCTTTAAAGGTTTTTGGAATTGTTTGAGTTGTTATAGAAAATAATTCGACACTTCTGATCTTAATAATTATTAAGTAATGAATATCATGAATATTTTTGGAATTACAATTTTCCTGCTAAAATCAACCTATCATTTACAGCAAGCAATAAAACATTCCAAAAATATTATTCACTTGAATAAACCTCAACATCCACCCAGTTAAGCAATTAATCATACAGTAATGCATAATGTCAAATTATAATAGATACACGTTAATACGTAAATAAACAACAAGAAAGCGTGAAAATATCAAGATACTGCAGAAGAAAATTAGACAAAATAATTAGAAGTAGCTAAGGGAAAGGCTGTTGTGACATGAGTAATAATTTATGTACATTTATAATGAATACATAATATAGATTTCCTATAATATTACAGACATAAATAAAACGTTAAACATCATCATGAATACATAAAGTTATTCGCAGAAGACATTAATATTGAGACAGCTAATGGTTTGGGGAATACAAAAAGGAGGAATTGGAATATAGAATGGAGAGATGAGAGAATTGGAATAAAAAGAATTATGTAATAATCCATGATGACATTATGCGAAAATCTATTTGAATTTGTTTCAATGACAGAAAATGATTAAGTAATTAAAGCTCATGGGATAGATGAGAACAAAATGGATGGATAAATCGTCATCAAATCCGGAATCATGAACTCCACATATTTTTTTCTGTCTGTCTATTCTATCATTACTCGCCATCATGAAAATCCTTCTTATCCTCAATATCAGTGTATTGTTCGTATGTAGATGTTGTGTACATAGGCACAGCCATTATTTCCATGGAGTGTGATTCTTACCAAATAAATATTGATACAGGCAGAAAAAAAAAGTTTCCTTTGGGAAGGCTAGAAATGAATGAAAAAAGAATGAACGAATCTCTCTCTCGACATCTGAATAAATAAGTAACTAAACATGAAGAAAACAAACTGTTGGAGATGCTAGTGGATCATGTGGATGGATGAGAAGCATTTATGATTTTGAATAGAAAGCTTTAAGGCTTTTAAGAGCTTTTTTGGTTTTATTGAAACTGCCTTGGTCTGAATTTATTGTGATACAATGACCACTAGCTTACTATGGATTGGAACTAAATTGTTGCATGTGCCATAAATTCAACTAGCCTAAAACCAAACTATTAACTCTTTTTCATGCCAAAAATGCTCCAATACCAAAAACAAGATACACAGAATAAGAAAATTTCGTTAACTAAATTGGATATCAGTAATGTAATGGAAATAAAGTTTACTCGAGAAAAGAAAACTTTTTCTCTATTTTCTCTTCATCCACCGACATTAAGATGACTTCTCTCTTACACTTCTGTTGCCTTTTTCTACTTTCATATAGGGCTAGGCATTAACATGTGAAAATTAAAGCTGTCAAAATAGTAGTTAATGTACATTGAGCAACAACAATATAAATAATAATTCACACTATATTTTGTGCTGAAATTGTCACATCCAACAAATGAAATGAAAGAGAAAAAGTTAAGACTTGCTGTAGATGTATACTAGATTACAACAACAGTATAATAATAAATATGTGGTATGAGATTTTGACTGATATTTCCCATATGATAACTTCAACACTAAGCTATTGTTTGCATCTATTGTTGCCAGAATAAGAAGAAAAAAACTTTTTTGAAGCAATTGTGCTATGACTTTTTGAATTGTTTTGACTCTTCTTATTTTAATGGCACAAACACACAATTTTCCTGATATAGCTACAAATTGTCTGAGATATTGAGACTCGCAATTGACTTTTTTCAGACAGTTCAAATGGATGATATTTCAGGCGTGTCTTGAGCTTTGTTGTTATTTTCATCAGAAATTTATAAGTAGAATAAAAAAAATAAATCAGAAGATATTTGATGCGACACAAATGTAAGCATAAAACCACTTTGCAGGTGAAATTTGTTTGCGTTGTACCAAAAAAAATTATTCATTGACACTGCTGTAAGCTGTCAGTGCCAGTGAAAAATGATTATTTCGCAAAAATAAATCGAGATAAGAAGAAACTTAAAATTGTGAATGAAAAATTTCAAAATATCAATTTCAAATTTCCTTAAAATTCACAAACAACTTCCCAAAAAATTTCATAAAATGCGCATTAATATTTTAATATTCACTGAATCAAGATAACACAAACTTTAACATATATCCTTCCTCTTTATATCTTATGTCATTTCATTTCCCATATACGTATTAAAAAACCTTCTCTAATAAGTATTTGTATATGTCTTTGTGTCTCTTTTCCTGCATTGGCGAAAGAATTTTAATTAAAAAACTTTGCCGACATACCGCATGGTGTAAGAAGCTTTAACATCAAAATGAAATATAAAGTCTCATCTCAACGCTTCTCAATTACATTTATCAAGGCAGGAAGCTGTTATGTGTACCGAAAAAAACAGAAGTGAACGAGATGAGGGAAAAAAGGAAAACAGAATAACAACAACAAAAAAAGTAGTTAAGCTTAACGCATGTTAAAAATCGGAGACTGATGTAGCATTTTAAGTGACTTTTTTTCTTCTATTTCCTTTCACTTCATTCTATAATCAAATAAATGCTTGCTTGTAAAAGTGACGCATTAATTTTATTTGTATGCTTTGTGTGTAGAATTTGCCAAATGCTGTTAAAAGGAAGAAGTTGAAATGTATTGTGGAATGGGATTTGGAAGTGATTAAAGCGAATTCCTAAAATGTTTTTCGGAGAATAATATTTAAGGGGTATAATCTGATCCTTTTTCAATTTTAGGAAGTTCTCAGAAATATGGAAGAATGTTATTTAGGATTATTAGCTTTTCACAGAATTTAAAGTCATTCAATCAGGAAATTTAATTGAACAGAAGTTAAGAACTAAATAAAGGTGAGAGGCTATAAAGAAGTAGTCATTAAATTTTGAATAAAGTACCTTGAACGGAGCTGAATAGAAAAAAAATATTTTAACCTATTCCCTAAATTCTTGATTTCAGCTATTGAATTGATAATCTAATCAAGCTTAACATTACCTTCAAATATGAGATGTCTTTTATAATAATGTGTAGCGTAGCTACTCAGCAGAATAAACAATGCTGCAAGAATGTGCATAGTAAGCTACTCAGTAGCATAGCTAGAATGCACGAGTAGTGGGAAGAAAATGCGACAATATAAATGGGCGAAAAAGCCAACCGTAAGTTAGTTCGTTTTAAGTTAGTTTTTAAGAGAGTTCTTCTTTAAGAGAGTTTAAGAGAGTTCTTTTTAAGAGAGTGTTTTTACTTTTATTTATGTGTAGCTCTCCTTACGCTACAAATGTTAAGCAAACTCATCATCAAACCAAATTATTAAGTCAATAATCCAAAACACCCTTCCAAAAATTCGAAAAAATACGCTAAAGAAAAATGTCTAATGATGATACAGCATCATCGTATGCGAGAGGTATATTTGCTGTATTATTTAAATTGCTTTTAAATTTATCACATGAGATTCAGCAAGAATTTAACGTTAAGCTGTTTATTCTCACTTAGAAGTGTATGAGTTACATAAATATGTATACACATGATATTACTCTCAATGACAATGTTTCTCTTTCCTTCTCTCACGTATAAATATGTGTATGAATGCGAATTTTGTATAACTACATACATTAATCATAATATTATGAAAAGAAGTATTCGATGTTATTTTATCCTTTTCATCCATTTATTTAGAATATTATAGATAGGTTTTTGGTGTGTATGAATAAGAAAAGAATGTTTATTTGTATACGTAATGTTTTTGAACGGATAATGGGAATATCTAGGATGTCCATCTGGATTATGGTAACAATTTTGAGGTTTTCACACATTAATTATAGATTTTTGACACTAATAAATTCTATAGAATTTGATTGATCATACCTAGAATTTTTAGATTATTTTGAAGTTTAGGCATCCAATAGTGTCAATTTTACACAATTTTCGTAGGTATTTTATGTGAGTAATATCCAATAACAAAAATATATATTTTGATTACATAAAATTGAGTCCGACACAATAAGCTGCTCAGTTGAATTCATAAAATCATAAATTGTAATTTTGCAAACATTTTGAATAATTCATGGAAATGATAAAACGTTTGATTACTATTGCAGTAATTTTGGTAATGCCTGAATAAATTTTAAATCATCATTATAAAAGTCATAATTGGACGGTGTTAAATGCATATGCAACATGTTAAATTGTACATTCTATTAAAACCTTTTGATGCTGTTCAATTGATTGGATTTAAATTGCTGTAATCTATCCTATTTATTGATAACGAATGGTTGCTCTGTCAAAAGCCTATTTTAATTAAAAGCTGATTAAATTCAATCATTATTAATTACTTTTGTAATTCGGTCAATTCAATACAGTTGTAAAATTAAACTTTAATTTTGCTATGTATGGCTTGCTTTATTAAATTAAGGGATTTAATTTTTTTGGCATAATTAAGCTCCTTTTGAGGAGACCTAACTAATGTTTGCAATGATTCAATTTTGGTACTGCACACAGTTAAATTAAATTTTTGTGAAAATTATTTGACCAACAAACTAAAGTTGCGAATTTTCTTCAATTTCAACCACAGTTTTGTACCAAAATAACTTTTATAAAATTTTGAACAATCTCACATTAAATGTCACAGAAGACCCTCATAATAATTTTAATAAAGATATTTTTATCAAGTCTAGACTACACGAAAAAATCTCGAAACATTTTTTATTGCTTTCTGCAATGAACTTTTATATTATTGACCTATCTCTTTCCAAAATCTACTCTCATGCTAAGAATGTAGCAAAAAGTACATTTACAGTTTTTGATATAGAAATATTTTTCCTTCCTCTAATATTGATTCCTATATTCTAGGAACAAAAAATAAATTGTGAATGTAGGCAATTTTATATATATTCTGTCTTGACTAGGTATGTAGTGACTTTGGCAATAGCACAGGCTTTTTTGAGTTGCAAATTAATAAAATAATAAAATCTCACCCATAAAATAGTTAATGCCAATCATCCTTCCAATTTCCATACTTTATGACTTTAAAAATTCATTAAATCATTAAATTTAATCACTCATCCCAGAAGCATATTACAATCATTTCATAATAAAATTCTCAAAGGTATTATCATCATAAATTGCTATCATCTCAAGTGCATACAGTAGCAGCACAAAGCAAATGAAGATGAGAAGAGGAATGAAAAAAAAATCCGATATTATTCATGTGAGATACATTTCAATTAATCTACAAAATAATCATTTGCTGCAATAATTTAGAAATTTCGTATCATGATGTATGATATCAACTATCACAATAACCCTAGGATGTTTATACAATTCTCTATTTCCTCTTATCTCACAGAATTTGATCATCTTTAGCAGCATAAAGACTATGATGTGAAAATGCATCAAATATCATTTAAAGCTTGTTATTTCTTCATGTTTATTCAATACAATAGTATGTTTTTTTTATGAAACAACACAGCATCATCATTGTCATAAGACATTTATACAATATATATTGAGCATATTTATTGCAAAATAATGAGAAACATTATGAGGAATTCAGTAATTAAGCATCGAAATAATAATGAATTTACAATTGAAATTATCAGTAATTAAACATTATGAAAGCACCCCAGCAGATAATTAATTACGGTTCAAGAGATGAAGCACATAACGAAGAGAGAATGAGACAGACACAATGATGAGTGGAGATTCGGGGCGCATTGCATGAATTCACATCATCATATCAATGCAATATGTTTGCCATTGATAACCACAGAACAATATACAATGAATGGTGAGAGAAGAGGACACGTAAAAAAAAGACTGAAACGAGAATTTTCCAATATTTGTTCATTCGTGAAGCGCCAACAAAATTTCATATGTATGATGAGTTGTGGATGAAAAAAGAATTTTGTTGGATGCAAAAGAATGAGTTAAATTTGACGTTTAAAGAGATTATGGGTAGCTAGGCGCAGTTTCTATGTTTATTTATATAGTATTAACTCATGGTAGAAAAAGTCAAGCTACAAATTATGATAAAATACTTTAATTTAATTATTTGCTTAGTTTTAGTCAAATAAAACTCAA
Source organism: Chironomus striatipennis (assembly GCA_026123125.1). NCBI lineage: Eukaryota > Metazoa > Arthropoda > Insecta > Diptera > Chironomidae > Chironomus > Chironomus striatipennis. Next base: position 17,762,152 of record CM047394.1, on the reverse strand, counting down.
TAACTTCACCTTCTAAAACTAGGCTTATGTCCTAATAAATGTAATAAAAATTAGAAAATCATTTAAATCAGACTAAAGTGCAATGAAAGTCATAATTTTTTCCGCTCAGCTCGATTGTATAAAACTTTTGGTTCTTCCTGTCATATATACATTTTTTCATAGTATCACTTCGATAGCCATTTAAATAATGAAACAGAAAAAAATATGAATTTTCTGTCGCAAATCTACAAAGATAGAGAGAGAGTTTAATATGTGATGACACTGATGTTGATGTTGATTTGACTGATACTAAAATAAACTGTTCATATTTTTGCTTGGTTTTGTTTTAAAATATAAATATAGAGCAATGCTGACAGGTTTTTTTTATAAATAATAAATCATGACGAGAAGGAGAGCTGCTCATGTTGATGATAAAAATAAAAATTGTATGAAGAATAATTGAGATTTTAATCTAATCTTGCAATGTGCAGGAATAGTCTTTTTTTCTTAGTTTTATATGAAAAGATGCAAATGCTTTGGAATCAACTGAATTAAAGCTGAAAAGAATATACTCTTAATTTTCTTTAAGAATGGAAATGAATTATAAAAATTTGATTAAAATACAAGAAATTAAAGCATTATATTGTCTTGAAACTTTTGAAAAAAAACATTGAATTCTATTTTAAATTGACGACTGCTCCATACATCATTCAAACCTATTCTAAAAAAATTTCATTAACTGTCATTGTCCTTTGATCTCAGCGAATCTCTATTTCCACAAAGTGAATGAACATTTTTTCTGTATAAAAACAAACATCAAACATAACAGAATAATATTTTCAAGCATTCATCAAATACCATGCAATGCAATTTTCCCATTTACATCTCTCATGATGCATTTCTCATTAAAAAATTATTAATGTGTTGCTGATTGCAAAATCATTTGACTTTCTGATGAAAAAAGAGGGGCTTTTTCTCATCATTTTTTTATGCTGTAAAAGTTTTCTCATTACACTAAAGTGCATAAGAGCATGAAGAGAGAAAAAATGCAGTAGATAAAAGGAAAGTTGGTCATGTCCAAGAGAAACGAAATGGGATGAAAGGAAAGTGTAATGAATGATATTTTTGATAATTTTATTTTCTGATTTTTCCAAGATTTTTCTTAGTAAAAAATGCATAAAAATTAAAGTTATTTGAAAGTCATACCTTGTCTTAAGGGGTTGTTCGTAAAATTCGAAACTTTTGGGGATGGTTTAGTAAAAATTTGTTACACTGTTACATTCCATACAAGATTTTGTAAAAACCAGGGAGGAGGGGGGTCGCGAAGTTTATACTAGATATTATTGAATTATTCAGATCCGAACCAAAAAAACGTCGAAAAGTAGCAAAAACCCCCCCTAAAAAAATTCCTGGCTACGCTCCTGGGTCAAAATTACCAATTTTGGTGTTACGAATCTTAAAATTTAATTTTCGAATGATCAAAAACCTACAAAATGAAAGAGCAATTTCGTCTAATGTAAAAAAATTAAAGCAAGAGAAAGGATAAGAGTGTGATAAAAAATTTAATATCCGTTCTTATTAACGTCTTCTCAAGGGTTGTCATCTCATGTTCAAATTGTTTGTAAACACTTTAATATGCGAGAGTCTCATGTTTGAGTTTTCCATAAAAAATACTTCAAATTGTTTATTGCCATGTTTGTGAATCTCGTTTCTTTTTAATGATATTTAATTGCATTAAAAGAACACGAGTAATGCTATTTATTGCTCAAAAGCCTTCTTTATATCCGCATTCAAAGAAATATGATATTGCGAGTTGGAAAAATAAATAGAAATTAGGTATTTTTTGTCTGGTCGTCTTGACTTTAATGAAAAGTTTATCTTGATGTAAAATAAATGAACCGTAGATTAAGCAGATTAAAAATCAGGAACGACAAAAATAAAATAATAAAAATCATTCCTAAGCCCACATCCATTCGTCCTTTCCAACCCTGCCAATGAATGTCATAATGCGACAACAATTTTTTTCTTTCTTTGAAATTACGACAAAAACATCATATAGAACGAGAACCTTATACTTAACATTTTTTTTTTGTTTACATTTACAACCAGTACGCCGCACTTGTAAGTCAAAGCCAAAGATAACGACAACAAAATCTCAAAGGGAACTTTTGTCGCACTTTTATGTGCTTTTTTATTTTTCCCATGACGTTAAATTAATAATTTATGCGCCTTTTATGCTATTTATGCTGCTGTTTTGATGTATTTTTGCCCTTCATCTCGTGCATGTCTTTTCCTTTTTCTTCATTCTCACACGAGGAATTTTTTTTTCTGTGTGTGTATGAAGCTATGTAAACAGGCTCTTAATGTGCCGTATATGTTGCATTTAATATGAGCGAAAATTTCACAACGAGAAGTGGTTACGCAACAAGGATTTTTTCCAGCTCATGTATGCTCATGATATTGAGAAGAGCTTACGGAAAAGATAAACAAACATAAAGCGTTATAAAGAGTTGTATGAGAAGAGTTAAAGCTCTTCGCGGTAATTTTCTCAAGAAAAGTTTTTTCTTTTTCTTTTTTTTTCTCGTGTTTGAATTGAATTTTTTGTTGTATGTTGAGTAAATTGAATTACAAATAGGAATTTGAGTATGGATCTATTGGCACATCAACAGATATAAATTTAAAATCTTCGTTCTTGTTGAGTTTCAATTCGAATAAATTTGAAACAAAATTATTTTCATTAAGGAGAAAAAGTATTAAGATAAGTTGTATAATCCGACTTTTTAAATTAAAGAAATAAGCTTAATGACAGGATTATCTTTCAGATGTTTATGTTTGATAGGGCTATGTTAATTAAAAGAATTGACAAACTAAAAGATTCTTATTTTTTCTTATTTTTTATCAGACATGATTTATTGTAAATAATCAGAAATTTAAAGAAAATCTTGTTGAATTTTAATTGAATATTATAAAATAATTTATTTATTCTCAGATGTTACTAAATGTTACTCCAAGCAAAAAAACATCAAAGTCATTGTCTCGTGCATACACTCATCATTTTCATAACAAAATTTTACCTACAACTAAACATAAAATTCAATTAATTTTAATTTTAACTTCCACTTAACTTTTCGCATTAATTTGCACGTGTCGCAACAGCAGCAATCATCGTAGTCAGATAGCGGCATAGATGCCATTAAAATGTTCACATCACATTACACCATTTTTCATTGTCTTGTTTTGTTATTTTCAATCTCATGCTACCTTAATTACAGACTTAATTTCTCCCTAATTGCTAATTATCATAGTAACATACAAAAAGTAACAACAAAGCTTGTCGTTGCTCGCAGAAAAAAAAGGTTAAAATTTGCTCCTTTTCATTGTAAAATTGCATAAAACGGAAATGAAATTAATTTCGTGTCACAATTGTAACCCATAGCATTAAATTTAATTTTTTTATAGAGCCTCGTGGGAGGCATGAGACGCTATAAAAGCGAGAGCTAAAAATCAAAGCTAAAAAGATGTAAAAAGAAAATTTTCGACTCATTCATGGATCAATGACAAAGCAAGTTCAAACAAGGTGAAAAATTCGACGTACACACAAAATTTTCTTCTTTGAGGTATCATCTCCTATTTAATAGCAAACACATGTGTGAGCATGAATGTCAAATCCATTCAAAGAGGCTCACTTCTGCTTTTTATTATTGCTATTTTACGTTTCATTTTTTCGTCTAAAAATAGCAAAAAATGTGATTTCTATTCTTCTCTATCTAACGTGATTTTATACTCATCCTGTATTGTTCATTCTATTGCAGTTTTGTCTATACTGGTATGGTACCCACCTGCTACTATGATTACAATTTTTGAGTTATCGAAAATATTTTGAGCTTTCAGCAGGTCGATTTTTTGTTGAACTTTGATTTATGTTTAATTATTTTTGATTGATAAGACAAAGAATCAAAAATGCTCATTTTTAGTGTTACGATTACAAATTCTAATCAAAGATGACGGGACTTCTTTTTGTACGATCACAAAATTTCAGGGTACAATCATATCTTTTATAAATCATTGCAACATACGTAAGCCTTCAGTCGATTTTCATCACCAAGTATATAATATCATTTTATTACAGAATGAAATATGGCAAAATTTTCATTTACTCTTTATTCATTGTGTGCTTAATAATTTTTCATCGTCAATTCATCTCTTTCACTTTTTATTTCAATTTTATCTTCATTGTCAGTAATTTTGCACACAAGCATATGATGATGAACACTAAATCACCTGAATTCATACGAAAGATGAGTCTTTGTAACTTCAATATTTATTTTAAGACACAATGCCGCTTTTTATTTGGATGAAAATTGAAAAAAGTCTTCTTTTACGCTGTCTGTCGGTAAATCTTGATTCCAAAAAGAAAAAAAAAAACAGAAATCGAAGACGGAAATATGACGAAATATTAATTTACAATTTAAAAGTATTGAAGAGTATCTTAAGGCAAAAATATTCAAGTATGCAAATTGAAATTGTGTGTGAAAATTATACCTTGAAGCGCACACGCAGGAAAACTTTTTTTTTCTCTTTACAAAATAATTTTCTTTCCCATTAAACCTGCTTGGCAAAAAAGGTTTCAATTTCCATCAAATTTTTCTTCACTTCCTCCTTTGACGAGCTTCATCGATTTGCATCTGATTAACTCCATCATCTTTACTTCCAATTTACTTTTTTGAAGATAAGAATGGGAATTGAAAAAAAAAATCTTTTTGTGTTGATTACTTGACTGTGAATAAGGGATGGGAATAATGATTGAATTTGTATTTAAAGATTTGATACCGCATCTTTAGGTAGAAATTTGTTTTTTGTAGAGTGTTATGCAAGCAGGGTCTTCAACGATATTTAAAGCAACAGTTGATATCAAACTAGGCTTTCCTGATTTCCCAGTCCCGGGTTTTTCGGGACCAAAATCAAAAAACTAAAACTGTTGTATTGTGAACGATTTAAGTTTTTTGAAGAAAATTTTAAATTTAATTTGTTTAGTATTAAGATTATAAACATTTAAACACAAAAAAATTGAAAATCTTTCATTAATGCTCAAAATATTCAAGTTTTAATTTTGGTCCCGGTCCCGGAAATTTTTCAAAACCAGGACTTCGGGAAAGCCTATATCAAACTGTATTTACTTCAATTTTTATAGCTTTAGTTTGCATTAAAGCTATGGACGGTCACCACAGCATTGTAAGTCAACAGACACAAAACAAACTAAAGCTTCCCACTCAAATTGTTGACAAAATTCCTCAAAATCTTATCAAAAAACATCATCATAATCCCTAAGGTCACACCAGCAGAACATAACTTTCAAACAAATCTCATCAAGGCTTTTCTTCAAAATCTTGCTTAAAAACTCATTCAAATTGCAAGAAAATCTCTTCTTAATCTTACCTTTAATGTCATCCGAAAGGAAAACATTGTGTGAAATATTTTCGCATCTCTCGATTTATATAAAGAGAAGGTCAAGAGTATCTGTCGTGTACATAAGGAATTAAGAGAATCTTTTTCTTCACAACAGATTATGAGATGACAAAAAATATTACTTCAGAAGACTAATATAAATTGAGATGTCAACGACTTAAAAGATAAAAGCTTTCACTAAATTATGGTCGAAAAAAAGAGAATCTAGACAAAAGTATATAGTAAAAGTATCTTTTAGAAAAAAAATTTTTGATCATAAAAAACTGCAAAAAAGAAATTTCAATTACGCTCTTACAACATAAATAATAACGGGTGAAAAAAATATGAAGATTAAGATTCCAACAGGAAAATTTATTATGCGATTAATGCTGTTCACTTGAACGTAAATTTTTTAATCTTCAGTAAATTTAAAGCATTGGAGTGAGTTAGAATCTCAAAAAAAAGTTTTTTAAGCGAAAAATATTTTTTTCCCATCATTCACCAATTTTTCGCTATTAAAGCTACAAAAGAGAACCTTCTTATATAGTTTAAACGATAAAGACGAAAATGTACTTTCCTCTCTCATCTTAAAAAGTATTTAATTAACTTCAAGACCTTTCCACTCATAATGAAAGAAAAAAGTTTGGATGAAAAGAAAAACTCAAACTTTTTCACGATTTATTTCTTGAAACGGAAATTTCAACGCTTTGTTCTGCTGTCTTTATCTTTGGTTCTTTTGTGGAGTTTTCGGAAGTTGTAAAATGATTTGGTGAATTAGTAGCGGAGTCAAAGCAGTTTATTATTTGTAGGTTAATGCAATGTGAGGGGGTGGATTTGTGCTTGAAGCTTAGAGGCTTTTGAAGATGCCAAAACGAACTCAGATTTTAAGGCATGATAATTTTTACACAAAAATATCAAAATTAGCATAAACTTCAAGGCTACAATATTACAATTTGTAAGGAACCAAAAAAGTAAAAGTCTTCCTGATTTTATGAATTTTAAAATTCTAAATTTTTTTTAAAGTTTAAAACAAATCCCTTAGCATCTTGTTTTACAACAAAAACGTAATTTTTATGTCACCCTTGGGAAATTTTTCATTTCCTTAAAAATCTTAATATTTCTAAGAATGTATCCGCAATTCCATTTCCCAACCCTTCCCTTTAAAACGACAATTTTTAATTAAAATATTTCATAAAAAATATCCCCAAACGCATTCAATCTCCCAAGATGCCTCAACAAGATTGCGTTACTTATGTCAATTATTTATGAACCTCCTTCACCGTTTGCCTTTTTAAAGACTGAATGATTTAAATCTCAGCTTCACTTTTTCTCTAACGATTCAAGCAGCACAAAATTTATTTATTTTTATTTCATTCTGCTCGCTGCCTGTATTTTAAAATATATTTCCTCTGCAGTTTGGAGCAGACGAGATGGGTTGTGCGGGAGGTAAGAAGAAAATAAGGGAGGCCGAAGCTGTAAAAAATGTTTTAATACAGTACATCAAGAGAAAAAAAGGAGAGAAAGTGGGAGGACAGATACAGCCACTCGACAAAGTAAACACTTGTTTTTTTAGATCATTGAGACTGATGATGATGCTGGAAATTGCCTTAACACCATAGGCATGTATAAGTACAAGCTTTATAACTCAATTAAATTTCGATTTATTGTCGTATGATGTGCAATAAAAAATTTACTCGCTTAACTTTATTCGTCTTTATGAGGATGGATGTTTGTATGAGAGGAGGAAATGTTGAATCTGTATCAATGCCTCACTGGCCACAAAAACCAAGAATCTCATATAAATTTTATGTCTTATTCATTCTCACGGAAAATAAAAAAGAAAAAATTAATTAGAATCAGAAGAAATGTAAAATCTTCCTGGGAAAAACAAACATTTTTAATGATTTAGTTTTACAGTCAGGATGTAATGTACTTCTGTGAAGATGGAGTTTGACTTCCAAGAAAAATAATTGTTAGAAACACTGGTTTAGGCTATTAAATTAGTCTTAAACCATGACTATGTAAAATTTACATGCTCACAAACTCTTCAAGTATGACTGGAAATCAAATCTTTTTTTTAATTTAGGAATATTCTCCTTTGAGACTTAATTGCTAGTTGTTCATCCTTGTAATGGCACCAAAAATATCCTTTCAATTTTGATTTTTAAGCAAAAAGAAATTATCAAAAAATTTCCATATTCAGTGCCAAAATCAACAAAGTCAACAAAACTTCACAAAAGTAATCTATAAAAGCAAAGAAACTACAGAACATATCAAACACAAAGTACGAGAAAAGTATAAGGAGTAAAAAATACTAATTGAGTTTATAATTCTCCCACCCCGCAACTCATTAAGTGCACAATCTCTGTGAATAATGTTCAACATTGCTCTTGAAATTAATGTTACAGATTTGCCATGCCTTCTTCTGTTTCTCCCTTGTGTAATAGCAATATATTCATTTATTCTCTAACTACGTTTGAAACTCATCGTTAGTGTGTCTTCTTAAATTTTTTTTACAGCAAGCTCAAGAAGAAAACAAAAAGAATAAAAAATTCGAATGCGTCATTGAGCAAAAATTTAATTTGAAATTTCATTTCTTCATTTACTCTAGTAAATGCTCGTGTTTGATACAGCCTAAGTATAAATGAGCAAAATTTCCTTCTTATATTAGAAATAAGTAAAGAATAGGAAGAAAACGATAAATTTCCCTAGGGTTGATAAATATGTTCATAAATGAAGACGAGTAATTAAGTTGTCAATATTTGATGACTTAATGCGCATTTAATGCTACTCTGGAATACAAAATCTGAATGTTAGATGAGATATCAAAATATCTTTTTTGACTTATTGACTTAATAACTTCAAGATTGATTAATAAAGTATCAATAAATGCGCATCGATGGGCCTCTAGTTGGTATATTGGAATTTGTTGAGATTGAGCTGCCTTTAATGTTAATTAAGTATTTTCATGATGCAAAAAATTCTTTAAACTTAAAATATTAAAAATAATTTTAATAAAGGAATTCAAAAATAATTATGAAAATATTTAAATAAAAATTTAATCCTGATTAAACCGAGCCTCCAAACTCAAAAATTCCACATACAAAAAAAATTCATCACAAATCACTGCATCAAAATGACTTTTTCCAAAAATCAATAAATAAACACAAATCAACAGCAGTGCACATCGCATACCATTTTCAATTTGAATTTTGCACCCAAATTGACGCTTAAAATGAAATAATTTCCACGAGAAAGAGCTTCCAGGAAAGAGACACAAAGCTATCTTCATTATACACGCATAATCGAGCAAAAGTAATCGATACTTTAATTTATGCTGTAAATAAGTACAAAATTAGGTTATAACATAGCATCTACTTCGCTATATTGCTATCACACACAGCATAACGACGACATAAAAAAAGAAGAAGAAGAAGAGGAAGCGACGAAAATTGTGAAATGAAGTAGGGTGATGTTTAACAAATTATAGACGACGAAGCGACACGTTAGTGATGCGAACTTAAATTTTTAAATAAACAAAAAATCTCTTGAATGTGTATAAAATGTAAGCAAATATTTTAAGTTAGGCGATAAAAACGTGCGGGAACAAAATTAAATCGCTGAAATGCTTGTTTGATTTTCAATTAACTTAATTAAAATTTTTACTATCTTCTTTGCTTTCACGCTCTCATGTTTCAATTATTGGCGTTAATTACTCAATGAAAATCGCCACCGCTTATTTTGTTGGTACCAGCATGGATTATATGAATTAATTAATTGAATTTATACAGTAAAAACATTATTGATGACCATATAAATTTTATGATTTTTTTTTTCCGCTGCCTCTTCACAGCTCTAATTCATTTTTCATTTTCAACCAAATGCCGCAGTGAAAATTCTCATGCGTTTTTTTTCTCCTGTCGATGATGATGATTTTGGTATGAGTAAATCATTTCGTAATTAAATTTGATTGACTCGAGTACAGAATAATAAAGTTTAATGTGAAAATTTATTCACATGACAGAAGTGATAACAATCAATTGTTTTGAATGACAGCTATCGAATAACTTTTTTTGGTGTTGAGTGTTAGCAATGTTTAATTTTTTTTGTGGAATTTTACTGGTTGGTTAATAGTGATTGAATATTCATTGGAAAGAGGATGTGATTTTGAATTTTATAGAATTTAATTTGTGATGCAAAATTGAAATTTGAATTAATCTTTATCTAGGGATATTGTCAAAATCCAACGAGTTTCTAAAACATTTTAATCTACTTTTCAATTTAAACCCATCACATGAGACCATAAATGTCCTCTCATAAAATTCTCAATCCCAATTTGCAGTAACTCTCGTGTACAATAACTACAGTAACAAACCATAGATTGAAATAACAGCAGACAACATTTCATCATATTTTATCCACAATATCTCCACTAATCCAAAAATTATCTCGACATTGCTTGCTTTAACATCGCTCATAATAATAAAATTTATTTATGCATTGTTTATGTTTCAACATCTTCATATTCCTATGTTCTGAGCTTTTTAATATACTTTCTGCTTTATTTCCGATTACTGTATACACAATGTGAAAATCTCATAAAATAATATTCACCTTCCCAAAAAACATTTTCATATACATGCAAATTGTAAAATAATAAAGGCGATAAAAGCAAACAGAGCAAAACAATAACAACAACATGAGTAGCTTGTCTGTGCGTTCATATTCCATGAGATTGTTATGATTCTGTTTTTTTTTTTGCCTCTGATAAAACAAGGCACAAACAATCGGCACGAAAAAGGATTCTCGAGTTTTTTTTTTTGTTGTCATCACCTGTTTATTGAGCAATTTCCTATAAATTCATGACAATTGCCTCCCGTTTTTCTGCTTGATGTATCAAATAAAATTTATATACATAAAATGATAATACATGTATAGGTTTCCATATCCATATCATCTTATTTTGAAAATATTAATCAGAATTGATTGCTTTTTGATTGGCACTTGAAGCAATTTCAATGTTTATTGATTTCTTAATGTAAAGAGAATGATTTAATATCTTTGTTACTGTTTACATTAATCTTCAGAATTTGAATGCAATTTTGATTATTGTTAACTTATAAGAAGAGATGTTATATTAAATTAACATAGTCCCAATCTCAAAATCTATTGCTCAAAATTACATCCCAAAAATTTTATTATTTTCGACGCAGTTTTCTTTTAAGTCTTCAAAAATCCTTTATATTCAATCGACATCATACACGAGCTCTTTCAAAAACTCATCTAGAGCAATATTAAAGGAGCAAACATTGAGCATCCTTAAAGAGCTCTCATATTTCAAAAAAGAAAAAAATTCAGTCAACAAAAATTGATACAGATTCAAGTGTTGTAAGTTATTGTGCCATAATGGCTGCTTGTGTGGATCGCATCACGTTTCCATATGAAAACTTAAATCCGCACGTGTTGTTTGAGAGTTTCTGTAAATTTTCTACAAACTTTTCTCGGATCTTCTTGAAAGAATTTCAATGTTTGGGATGAGAAGATGGAAATTAATGTGTTATTAATGAAACTATAATGATTGTTTGAAAGTAAAATTAGTTTTGAATTGAAATTGTAAATAAGAAGTTCAAGAGAAATTAATTTTAATTGTTGTAGATTTTGTATTTGTGTAGGAATTTTCGAGGATTTTACGATAAATTGAAACTTATTAAGAAAAATTTAAAATTCAAGCTGACCCCACTAATTGGATTTTTTCCGGTTCACAATCTTAAATACTTTTCCAAATGAATAAAAAAAAAGTCCGATAAATTCATCATCATTTTTTAGATTTCCGAAAACGAAACGCCAACGACCCTCAACCAAATCACCCTTAAAATTTAAATCTCTATAGATTTCCTTTAAATCTTCTTGCCCAAAAGATAGCAAAAAATATATTTCTTTATTTAAATTCGTCGCATTAGTGAGTGTGTAAAGAAAAGTAAATGTGAATTGCCACAACATTTGCTTAACGACCTATTTATCTCCCACGTAGTACCATTGAGCCGAAAAAGAGAGAAAAAATCAAAACCGAAGAGCAAACAGCAGAAAAAAAATGAAATAAGAAGAAAAAAATTATTATGATACTTGATGTTTCATCATTAATCATTGAAAACAATGGTAAACGAGCTGTGGTCGAGTAAAAAGAACAACATTCTGGTATATGACAAAGAACTGTTTACTTAAATACTTTTTTATCAACTCCATCCACATAATTTTCCATCTAATTTGTCAATCAAGCATCCAAGTGAAGTGGATATAAGAGGAAGAATAGAAAAATCGGATATGAGGGGGGTTATTTATCCATGTAACGTAACAAATCGTTTCTCAATGTGTTTATAAATAATTTTTTTCCCTCTCTCCATACATCTACATCCTTTTTATTCTCTACTAGACAATGTAAACATTTTCATGGTCCAACGGGTCGATTTCAACTTAAGCAACAACGAAGAAATGCGAAAATCCTTTTAATTCCGCTTGGTTTAAAGTATTTTGTTGCGTATTTTTTTCAGCAAGAGATTTGGTTTTGGATTTGGATTGTCTGACTGCCCAGAGCTACAATTTAGTTGCTTGGATGACTGATCATCTGAATGTTTCAGTAAATTAAGCTTTGTTTTGTAATTCGATGATTGTTTAAGCGATTAGCTAATTGGATGTGATAGCAATGAGTGTTTGCTTGTGTTGATAAAAACATTACTATTGAAACCAAGCAAGCAAGCATTCTGAGTCAGTTGCTGTGCAGAAAATTTTATTCTAGGGATTTTTTTTAAATCTTTCAACCAAACGTTAGATAAACAAAACAACTTTAAGATTAAATCAAAGATTTAAATCACAAAAAATGCTTTCAAGCCATAACTCTCTCACAAAAATTCTTCAATAACTTTCAAGTTGTAAAGGAGAATGAAAATGAATTCATTTTGCCATGATAGAGACAAGATGATGATGATGAAAAATTTTTTGCCTCCTTCTCTCCTTCATTCTTATTCTGATCACGTTTCTATCCTTCTGCTAAAAAAAATCTATTTATCTATCGAAAAAAAAGGAAAGGCCCAAACAACAACGACAAGTAACGGTTTTATTTTTATTGACATAACGATTCTCGAAATTAAAAAAAGAAGACGAGATAGAGATAGAGAAGGAAAATTACATTTAGAATATCACACAGGACCAAGAATCCATTAGCACAGCTGTCATCTGGTTGTAATAATTTTTATACATTTTTATCTATTTACTTTTCCTTTTTTTCTCTCAACTTTCTTATTTTTTCCCTTTTTTTCATCTGGGCAATGGCATCCTCAAAATGAAAATTTATTTATTCTCATTTCTTGCGCATTTTTACGACTGATTTTTTTAAAAAAGTTGAGTAATGCGTCTATTAAGAAGAGATCTTGCTGTTTTTGGTGTTTATTTCAAATGAATATGAAGGTGAAGTCTTATTTTGGCCGACAAAGGAATCAAAGTTTGGTATGGACTAGTCAACTCTCTAAAAATAATATTCATCTCAAATGCTGCATAAAAATCAGGCTCACTGTGAAATTCTTTAACTTTTCTACTCCCTGGTATGTTAAAAATTAATCCAATAAAATAAAACAAAAGAAAAAGCAAACTCTGACTTAAACAATCACTTCAGAAACTTAAAATATTCGTTCAATATCTCTAACAGTACAAGAAGCGAAAGACACTTTTTCTCGTTGAGCTCAACATAACCATCTATCATTACATTTATTGAGACATTTAACGACATTTATTGGATGCTAGATTTAATTGAAAAAGCGTCAGTGATTGATAAATGTTATCGGTGGGTGGGTAGCATAAAGAAGGAACAGGAAAAGGAAGTTAAAGAGAATGAGATTCAATAATGAAAGCGATTGACCGGCAAATGTTTTATATTGCCTTGCCATTGAACAATCATGAACCGTTCAGTGTCGCATTAGTTTTAATTAAAGTCGGCAATAATTTTTCATTCCTTCAAGCCATAAGGGAAGTTGGTGGAAAAGCTGGCATTATAAAAAGTTTGTCTTTTTAGCGCATGTGAGACATTTCGGGTGAAAATTTATGGATCGTTTTTCAATTTGATTTTTTTTTTATAGAACAGTTGTTATATGCAGTATTATGAAAGTACTTTGAATCAGAGTTGAAAGTGTGATCTTAAAATATATTAAATTAAAAATAATGGCACCTAAAACGAGTCCAAAAAAATCAATAGCATTAAAACTAAATCTTTAAAGAATTTGAATCAAATTAAAAATTTTTAAACTATTTCACACAAAGACTCATTTCTCCAATGCATTTACTCGTTCAAAACACATCTGCATACTCCATAAATCGAATTTTTGCAACACAGTTCCAATATTTTATCCATCTCTGTACAAATTCAAATAAATATGTAAACGCATAAATTTTCCGAAACTGACTTGACCAATTTTTATCAGTAGTGTCTCATATATGGCACTGTACATACAAATGCAATAAATTTCACTCTCGATATTTTTTATTTTTGTTTAAAAAAACATAGAAATGAAACTGTCGAACCTCAGTCGATGCTTCCCAACGATCCATTTTTATATTCTTCTCATTTCCTTTTTGTTTGGTTGATAAAGATTGCGATGGAAATGGACCGAATAATGGATGAATTTGGAATGGTTATTTTCCCATGCAGATAAAGTTTGTATTTTCTTCTTCTCGTTTTTTATAAAAGGGGGAAATTTAGATTATCATGTGGAATTTATCATAATCGAACAATTGAATTTCTCTGCATTTGGAATGATATAGAAGCTTTATGTTTCTTTTTCTCTAAGGATTTGACGCTATTGAATGCAAAGATGATGGATTAACTATGATGAGGAAAATGGTAAATGAGTGGATTTATAGAACTCTCTTGAGTATATGGCATAAAAATTTTGTTAACTAAGCTAATCGATTGAAAGTAAATTCAAGTATTTAAAGTTTTCGTTCATGTTTTTCGAAAAGATTCTTGTTTAAAATGTTCAATTGAATGCTTGAGGATAATCAATTAAAACTTTTGCAAAAGCTTAGAACTTCAAAATAATTAGTCTCGTAGCTTCAAGAAGAAGTTAAATTAAATCATCATTTGATAATGCCATTGAAACTTATGATATTAACCTGGATTACTTGTTTTCCTCCACAAAAATAAAATTACATAACCAACAAGTAAAATCCAATTTATGAAAAAAACTTTCAATCTCTTCACCTAGCAACAATTTAATTAACAACATTTAAATTCAAGCCAAAAGCATCATCGCGTGGCTGATTAAGTGGGCTAGCCTTTCTCATCCGTGAATAATTTAAACTTAAAACATTACTATTGCTTCACTATATTCATGGACATGAATCGTTACTAACAAATTTTCTCTTTCTCTCTTTTTCAAACTTTATTTTTTATTCACTCGGAATTTTTTATTTTCACATGATGCAAAATTTTTGCGGATAGAAAAAAATGGGAAAAAACATCCAAATTAGATTAAAAGTATGAAAAAAATGAAAATTTAAAGTTTCATAAATATTTTAATACGTTATTCTGAGGATGTTGAGTAAATGTTTGCATATATATGCATTTATGTATGTGTGTCTACGGTGAGATGTGCACATTGAATGTGGAAAATGTTTTTGCGGCAGAAAAGTACATCACAATAATTTTTTTTTATTCATCCTGTACAGTTTCCAATTTCAGCATGAATAGATTCAGAGGGAAAAAGAACGAAAGTAAAGAAAATTTCTTTTTCAATGCATTCCATTTTTACCTTATGAACTAGATAAACACCAGTTTCTACCGCAATTTGGAGGAATTTTTAGTTTCAAATGCAGGAATATACAACATTTATGAATATATAAACGGGATCTTTTTGTGGAAATTTAAGCTGAGAGTTTTGAGCATTTTGTCATGATGTTCTATGGTGGTTATTTCGGCTAGATATATACGTAAAATTCAAACCGAAAATAATTTGTAATTTTTTATTATGAGCTTGTTAGGCTTTCTCGCTATCGGGATCGGGATCGGGAAATCCCGGGAAATCCCGATCCCGAAAAATCCCGGGATCCCGAAAAATTCCGGGATCGGGATTGAAAATCCCGATTTCAACCATTTGCATAGTAAAATATTTTTTTTTGACTTTTTTTTCGAAAAAAATTTTAATTTTTTTTAAACTGAGTATTTAAAGAAACATTCACTTTAAATTTTATTAAAATTTAGTCACTAAATTTTAGTGTCATTTGATACTTCATTTTGTTAAAATTTTAAAAAATTTGGAAAATCAACAAGAATTGGCAAAAATCTTGCAAAAATCTATTTTTTTAAAAAAAAATATTTCTGAAACTTAGAAAAAAGTTTTTATCAGGGTTAAAATAATCGAAAATTGACTTTAAAATTAAACCTTAATTTAAAAAAAAAATATTATTTTAAAGACTATATATAATAATCTAAAAATGATTCTATAAATTAATGATACTTTCTAAAACATACATTAAAATGAAACTTTAGAAATAATTTTACTAAATTTTTAATTTTGTAGTTTTTTCAACCATTAAAGACCAATTATAACAAAATTGTTTCAATAATATGTTGTTCAAAAAAATAAAAACTTTTAAAAATTAATTACCTTCATTCAAATATTAAAATTGGATATAAAATCCACATAAATTTTTCAAAAATATCTTTCGGGATTTCCCGGGAAATCCCGGGGAATCCCGATCCCGATCCCGATCCCGAAAATCAATCGGGATCGGGATTTCGAGAAAGCCTAGAGCTTGTACTAAATATTGAATTCACTAAAAAGAAATTTCATAAATTCATCTTAAAAACAGTTAAAAATCAACATATCCAGCATGATCAGCACTTCTTGCAAGTATGAAAATTCCTTCAATTTATAATCTTCTAGATCGCTTAAATCAACTCTTTCTTACTTCCACCACATCTTTACTTTTACTCAACAAACTGTTTGCTTGTCAAAGATGGATTTTTTCACACTCATAATCAAACACAAATCACTTGAATAAACATTTTTTCATGCCAATTTAATGGAATCATTGCATCTCTCTCCCAAGTTCATTCCTTTAGTATATTTATTATCTCATGACTTTTTTCATGTCTGAATTTTTTTTATTTCTTCAAAACGCGAAAAAATTTCTTCCTCTCTTTCATTCTGACATTTCCTGGTGATGTAGCAAGCATTCCTGCCTGACTGTGTTTGTATATTGAAAATGAAGCAACCGGATAAAAAAATAAAATCATCGACGTTGGAACTTTCTCAATTTCATTCGTGTATGAAATGGCTCATTTTATGCCTTCACATTGCTCTCTATTGAATTTTGCAATTGCTATCATAAGAGACTTTTTTTTCGCTGAGCATATGAATATGAATGATTGAATTAGAGTTTTTGTGGCATAAAAATTTGATATGCAAAAATGTGAGTAAATAAAGAACGCCAATTTACGCCTTTTTCATGCCTTATGAGCATAAAAGTTATGATTTTGTGATGCTTGTATGTGGAAGGTGAAGGAAAATTAAGACACTTTGAACCTTTTTTATGTACGATCGAAAGGAGTTTATGCTGCAAATTGAAAATTGTAAGCAAAAACCATACAAGTTTAAATCAAAAAGTTAACTAACTTCCCCCACAATTATGTAAGTACTTCTGTTTTGTTTCAGGTCAAAAAAGCTAATTGATTTTCAAAACAATTTTCTTTTGTTCTCGTCTATGTGCCAAAGAATTGCTTAATAATCAAAAAATCTAGAACTAGAAGAGCACAAAATTACTCTGTAACCAAAGTCAAATTGAAAAGGTTCAAAGTTTATATTGAAAAGCAGACCCACACAAAATTGAAAATTTTCCATACGACTCGCACCGCAAAAAAAAGAAACACAAAATAAGCAAACAAAGAGCTATATTTGACATAGAAACTCGTTACCACATCTCACCAAAAAAGCAAAATTTCAAGCATTTTAACTTTGCATATATTTGTATATTAAACATGACTCTCATTCAATTTCTCCTTAATCATTCCATTTCCTCACATCTTTGATTCATTCAATGTAATCAGAAACTGCTTATTATTGTCAAATCATCCTCGAAAGGGTTTCTGTTTTTGTTTCCTTTTTTTTATTCAATAGAAATGAAAATAAAAAGAAAAAAAAAATCCTTTTGTAATAAGAAAGCCTTCGAGAACCATCGAAACACGACTGAATCTTTACAATCACTGCATGTTGAACCCAAAAAATAAAGTAATAATAATAATACAAGAAAACATGAAAATGGAGATCTATCATAATGTAAAATAAAATAAAATGATGCCTTGCAGGCATTGACTGTTGAGAAAGACAAAATCATTAGGGTGGAGTTTTCACTTCTTTTTCTATTTGCCTTCTTTCCATCTACTACTTTTGTATGTTTTTATATTGAATGAGATTAGAGATTGAGATATGAGTAATACAGGATCCATCCTAATTTTTGATAATTCAGGCAAAATCAAGTAAATGACGGTGATGATGATGATGCGTGAACATATCTTTATCACTGATGTTATTTTGTTTAATCATCATATGCAATGAGATTGAGGGAGGCGGGGGAAGATGTGATGCATTAAGAGAGAAGTTTTTGGAACTGGAGATATGTATTATAACGTAGTCAGCGCATTTTCGAGTCTATAAAACTTTATTATACATTTTCTTATTGATAAAAGTTAAAGACATTAAAATTTAAATATGATAGAAATCTGAGCTTAAAAAATAAAAATATTTAATAAGGGGCCGTTCACAAAGTACGTTACGCAAAAAAATGACTTTTTAGACCCCCCTTCCCCCCTTGTTACATTTTTTGTATAAAAATTCTTTTGTTTTGTTTAATCTGTTACAAAATATTAGACCCCCCTCCCCCCTAAAAAGCGAACGTATTAAGTAAACGGCCCCTAACAAGATTTAGAATTTTTTAAGGTTTAATTCCTGCAACAAATTATAGATTGAAAATAATTACAAATTCTCATTGAACTCTGACGTCAACTGCTGCCTATTCAAGCTAAAATCTTTTTAAAAATCAACAATTCTTGCTAAAAGAAACTTCATTATTGACGTACACAACATGCGTTGCTGCAAACTAAATTACCTCAACAATCTCATTCTCTCTTCATTTGATTTCAATTATTTTTTCCATGCCTCTTCCTTTCAAGTAATTTTTTTCCTCATTCAGCAAATATGTAAGCAAGTAGCAATTTACACACACTCACACCAAAAATTTATATTGTATGAAATTTCTTGCCTTTCTGAATTTGCTTCCATCACTCGCATTATTCTTGACGATAGAAAAGAAATAATTCGATTACTTTAACGAATTTGGGAAATATCTGGAAGTATCATCAAAAACGATGGCATTGAAGATAATTTTTCGTTCATGATTTTAATTAAATTTTCAAAATCATTTGCCATGCTGCTGTTTAGTGCCTAAAAATACTTTACACATATGATGATGAACAAAAAAAAAATAATATTCTATATAAAATAAGTGGCAAAGCGATGAGACTGAAAATGAGATAAAAAAGTTTCATTCATTTTTGACGTTGTTGTTGTTACCGCCACTGTTTCCTGAACAACTTGAGTGCTTTCGACACACGAATGTAAAAATTGTTTTTCATTCTTTTTGTTATTTCTTCGATAAGATAAAATTTAATAATTAATTGTAAGATCGCTTATGGCTGTATTTCTCGTCTTTTCATGACGAGCGAGCTCTAAAGCGAATTTCAATTAAACAATTGTTTCAAAAACTTTCAATCACTGCTGAAACAATTAAACAATGAGTGAAAGAAGCTCAAGGGAGTTGAACGATTATGAAACTTGCTTTGTTTAAACTTTACCAAGTGATAATGGTTTGATGGTTTTGTGACGCATAAATCCTTATTAATTGAGATGAGTAGGATGAAATTTGTTTGATGTAAAGATTACATTGTTTGTCACAGCAATACCTAATTGTTAACATTTACTTTATATTAGAGTTTGTTGTCATTGTTATAGATTATTTTGGCAAATAATAGATTTTGTAGTGTTAAGAGATAATTACTGTTGTGTTGAATAGAGGCTGAGGACTTTTGATTATAGATTCTAGGCTATATTTTAGATGCTCAGCTTCAAACATTATTTAATTTCAGTCTAGACTATTTAATGACAAAATGACCCCTTTGCTACCACAATTTGACAACAAACACATAAAAGAAATTGAATCACATCGACAAGTACCGAACTTATCATTTACAGCATGTAACACAAAAAGAAATAAAACAAAAAGAAGAAAAAGTAAAGGAAAGCGTAAAAGTTTCCACAATAAGAATTTAAAAGCGATTAGACAAGTGTAGCATCCTTACAGCGATTTCCCTTTTCATTCCTCTTCTATGGATGATAAATGTATGCTTCCCATATCCACACATTACACAATAAGCTTGAAAGTGTGCAGGAGAGAAAAAATATCATTTCATCATGTTCATTTTATTTCAAGCGGAAAAATTTGCTGCTCACATTCATTGTAGCTTCCTGGGGTGGTTGAATGAAAGAAGAAACAATTTTTTTTAACATATATGGATGAGATGTACATGTATGGAGACACATTCAGCATCGTTGATGGAATGTCAGAAAAAAATTGATTGATGGTTGAATGTTGAATAAATCTTTGTGCGTGAGTATGTAAAGTTCCTCTTGTGTATGAGTTATGAATGATAGAAAAATGAAAAGTTAAAAAATGAGGTCGTTGATTTGAAAAATAATAAAAAAAATGTGTTGAATAATCGGAGCGATATTGAAGGTAATTTCCTTTTTATTCTTCGAGTCAACTTTTGTTACGTAATCTATTCACTTATTGTTTGAAAATCACGTGGCATTATTGGCAGGGTTGGGGATTTCAAATCGATTTTAATTAAAATCACACGATTTTATTTTGATTTTTGATTTAAATCTCAATGGTAAAATGATTTTAAAATGATTTTTGATTTAAATCATTTTGTATGAATGATTTTAAAATGATTTTTGATTTAAATCATTTTGTATGAATGATTTTAAAATGATTTTTGATTTAAATCATTTTGTATGAATGATTTTTTTGTGATTTTAAATCATTCTATGTAAAATTTTTGCCAGAAAATTTTGGATTTAAGCATGAAGTTCTTTGAAATATCACTTCTGATGTATGCAGCAAGCATCAATGGAATGTATAGAACCTTATTTGGCATGTAGGAAGTAGCGGAACTGCTTAGTTCCTGAGATCTGACCCCCTCTCTAAAAACTCATAAAACGTTCAGAAATGAAATAAAAAATTTTTTGGCCAGTTCCAGCCAGTTAGACGTAGCCAGTTCGTTTTGTTTTGACAGGTCTCAACATTTATATTCTTCCAAATTTAAAATGAATACTGCAGCAGTGTTCTAATTACTCTTTAAAAATGATCTGAAACAGGCTATGGCCTATGTCCAACTGACTGGAACTAACAAAATATAAAATTGTTTAATTTCTGGACGTTTCATAACATTTTAGAGAGTTGTTGAGATCTCAGGAACCAAGCACTTCCACTACTTCCAACATGTCTATTAAGGTTCTGTATATAACAATCATGCTTTCTGTCTACATATTATTCATTTTATTTAAGTATAAAGGCTTAAAATTGCTCCTTTCGGAAAATTATTTGATTTTCATGAAGAAATTTATTGCGTTGCGGCTGAATGCAGTTGGACATAGCCTGTTCTTTAAGTTTTGCTGGAAAAGGTTTTCAGTGTATTCTTTTTCAAAAAGGAAATTGAAACTTTTTAATCTTTTACTTGTTACTTCTGTATATTACAGAACTGGTTACGTCCAACTGGCTGGAACTGACCAAAAAATTTTTTATTTCATTTCTGAACGTTTTATGAGTTTTTAGAGAGGGGGTCAGATCTCGGGAACTAAGCAGTTCCGCTACTTCCTACATGCCAAATAAGGTTCTATACATTCCATTGATGCTTGCTGCATACATCAGAAGTGATATTTCAAAGAACTTCATGCTTAAATCCAAAATTTTCTGGCAAAAATTTTACATAGAATGATTTAAAATCACAAAAAAATCATTCATACAAAATGATTTAAATCAAAAATCATTTTAAAATCATTCATACAAAATGATTTAAATCAAAAATCATTTTAAAATCATTCATACAAAATGATTTAAATCAAAAATCATTTTAAAATCATTTTACCATTGAGATTTAAATCAAAAATCAAAATAAAAATCATTTCAAAATGATTTTTGATTCGATTTCGATTTTAAAATCCCAACCCTGATTATTGGATGGGTTTTGATTACTTGAAATATTTGTTATCTATTTTTCGATAGAAAATTTGAATTTTAATTAAAATATAATTTAAATATTGACTTGTAAATTACTTCACAAAATGTTGAAGTTATTATTCTTAAATGCTAAACCAAACGTAAATTGATAATAACACAGAAATTGATAATTTTCTTCCAATCTTCCAAATTATTATTTTTTTAATTGAAAATTAATTCTCAAGATTTCAATAATATTTACAAGAATTTTAATTGAAATAAAGTCTGAATATTGAATATTGTTGATGATTCAATTACAGAAAAATTTTCTTAAAAATTAATTTTTAAAGTGAAGGGAGAAATTACATCAAATTCAGTCTACAGAAGTGAATTTTAAAGTATTTTCAAGATTATATTTGAAATGTTTGTTTAAATACATTCAAAAGTGTCTTTTTAAATTCCAATGAAAAAGAAAACAGCTATCAAAAATTCTAAAAATTTTAACTTTTCGGTAAATTAAAGTAAATTCAAACTTATCTTTATTTTATTAATTTACAAGATTTATTGAATATTTTTTGACAATGCATCAACTCTGTCTATCAATTTCAATTCCCCCATTAAAGTAAAATCAACTCATGCGAAAAAAGTGAAATCTCTTATTCAGTCGTTTAACACAAGCAGCAATTTTTACCCTGTCACCCCCAAAAATGCTCTTCATCTCTGACGATGAAGAAAAATGTCATTTATCCCTTTAATAAAGCTACTCAATATTGTCATCTATTATTCTCGTCATTTTCCTCCCCCCGTTTATTCATAAATCTCCTTTTACAAGTTAAGTAAGTAAAGAAAATGTCAAAAGCAGTTCATGTTTATTATTGATTGTAAACTATTGATGGATTCTCCAAAAGGAACAAATAAATTTTCTTGCAAGACTGATAAATAAATAAAAAATATCTTGCATCAATCAAAGAAAGAGGGAAATTTTTCATGTAAAAATCGAGGAGGAAATGAAAAATGTAGAAAAATTTTTATCAGCTGCAAGGCATGTAAAATTTTTTTGATTGTTGTATTGAAAATGATAAATCTGAATTGCTAATATTTTTGGCTTAAATTTGTACAATTTTTTTATCCATATGAAAAGCGCCTAAGTTTTAAATTTTGAATTTAATGAAACTTGGATTTAAAAATTTTGTGAAATTCCATTCGATATAAATTAGTGATTGTCATTTCTTCTTTTGTAACATCCATCACTTTTCATCATGTAGAAATTTTAGAAAGAATTCAACTTAGTGCATCAGTCGTCCTATTTAATTTAAATTAAAAATCTTTCTACAATTCAAAAATTTGTAAAGTTCAAAAAACTCTTTTAAGTATTTGGATGAATCTTGTAAAAAAAAGTTCTATAAAGGAAAATATTTTAACTCTTTTAAAATACATTTTACCAAAGCACTTTTCAATTTTTTTCATGACATTTTCAGACTCAAAATATTTTACATAAATTGCGAAAAGAGTTTAAAAGTGATGAGAATATTTGAATAAGAAATGAGTGCACATCAAAGTCTGTAAGAAGAAGCAATAGAACACATGAAAATGTGTCTGAATATTTTTCAAACTTTTATTTTACATTTTTTAATCTTCAATTGAAATTGTTGTCATTCTATGATTTCAAATACATGAAATTTTTACGTCAAATAGTTTTTGAAATTTTTCTAGTCATTTACATCCCTATCAAATCAACACAAAATATACAAATTTGCTAATTCTATAAATCTACAAAGCCAACAAAGCTTTAAAAGAATTTATTATCACAAAATTGCATTTAATAGCAAACTTTTTTATTCTGTGTATGTGTGGGAAAGAAAGTTGACAAATAAATTTCATAATGTGAAAATTCGATGACATAAAAGAGAAGAGGAAAAGATATAAATGTGAGATTAAAATAATGATAAAAACCGTAATTCATACTAGTTGTGCAATAGATTTTTTGTATGTAAAAAAAGTTTTTTTTTGCAAAAAAACTTGATTATCTCACAAAATCCAAAAAAAACTTTTTCATTAATTTATTTCTATTTTTTTTACTTTTTTTAATTCATTTAATTTTATGTGATTTTTTTATTTTATTTTGTCATCAGATTGTGCAAAAACCTTTCAATTTCATTTAGATTTACTTTTTGTGGAGAGATTTTTTTGAGAATTGAAAATTGCAGATGAAGTTTAAATTTTAAGGGATTGTTGATAACAATTTAACAATTTGTCACTTGAAATAATTTTCAAAGACTTTTGTTTGTGAAATTTTAAACCCAACCTTTTAGTATAGTAAATACAGGTAAATACTGACTAATCCTTTACGTATAAAAAATTTTTAAATTTGAACAAAAATTCTTTCAATTTGAAAATTTTCAAAGTCAAAAAATGGTAAGAACTACGAGAACTTTCCTACTTTCATATCCATTTAATGAACAGATATAAATCCTTCTATAGACCACTAAAGAGAGTGGAAAATAACCAGCAAAAAATAAATAAATAATGATTCGAATGATCGTAAATCTGTGCAAATTTATCGCATTTACCATGAAATACATTCTCATCTCTTTCCTCGTTCGTGTTCACCAAATGCTGCTGTAAAATTAAATTGACGAATAAAAAAAGAAGCAAGAGAAAAAGAGGAAAAAAGTTCAAAGGGATTGCATAGGAAGAAAGTTTGTCTCATAAATTTTCATCATTTTTCGATTTTTTCGATTTCCTTTTACTTACAGCCTGCCATACATAAGGCATTTCAATCAAAAGACATTTGCTACAATACTCGTTCAAACAGTTATTTTTTCCATCGAAATATTTGCAAACAAATGGAAAGTTGAGAAGAAAATCGAACGATTTGGATGGAAAGGCGCATTTAGGTACTTTAAAAATTCTTTGATTGAAAATAAAAATTCAAAGTTTTGAATTGTCCAAAACAACTTTAATAAATGAGGCTAATTATATATTTATCCATATTTATATTTTTATATTTTTTATATTTTTTATATCTGACAGACAAAATGCAGTTCACTTCCAATTGACACCAAACTCTCCAAAAAATATCGAAATAAGAAAACAAAAGAAAACAAATTATTCAAATGAATTCACGAGATGAAATGTATTAAAATGGTCTTTAAAAATTCATTGCCATGAAAATGGAAAAATCATAAAAAGAGAAATTTTGTTTGTCTTTTTTTTATTTGTGAGGCTTTTGAAGGAAAACACAACAGAAAAAAAAAATTATGACGCAATTGAAAGGAAATAAAGTGCTGCATTAAAAGGCCCATGACAGTGAATAAATCTCTCGCACTTCTTTTTTTTGGGTGAGAAAAAAAAAGAAATTTTCACAATTAGGATCCACTCTATGGAAATGTATAAATAAAACAGCTCTGACTACCGATATAAAATGTTTATACCGTAAATGTACGGAAATGTCTCTCTCGAGTCACCATCGTATACCAAAAAACTGTATAAAAGAGAAGTGCGGATGAAAAAAAAAAGTGGTATCAAAAAAATATATAAAAAAGTTTATTTGCACAAAACGATGGATTTTATTTTGTGTTGGAATAAATCCTTTATTAGCAAATTTTTAAGATAGAATTTAAATCATTTTGACAATTGATTTAGTAAAATCATAGTCAATGTGAAAATTGTGTTAAAACTGAATAAGTAGAAATTGCATAGTTCCTAACATGGAAAAATCTGATACTTGAAAATTCAGCTACAAATTTCCCCCAATCTAAATCGGTTTCAACACACGCATTACTTCCTAAATCATCCTGAATCTCTCGCATATTTTTACAAAAATTCTGTGCCATGTGTGTACTTCCATGACAATAATTAAATTACAAACCATTTTTCTAATCTACTGGGGCAAAAATTGCGTTATGATCACCAGATACCATGATTCTATACACTTATTTATGCTACATATCACATTTCACAAAACATTTCTTTTCCGTTTAAATGTGTGCTTTTTTGCAACCATTGAACCCACATAAAACCGCCAAAGAAAAAACAAAAAAAAAAAAACAAAAAAAGTTTTTTTTCTGTGATACCTGACTAGGGTGACCAGAAGTTTTTCGTAAAAATCCGGGACATTTTCATGAAAATCCGGGACATTTTTAGTTTAACATCATAGGGGTACTTGCACCTTACTTAAAGTGTTTATTATTATAAATCTAGATAAATTAAGCAATGAAAATGCAAAAAAGTATAAAAAATATTGAAAATTTGCATTCAAAAATTTTCAGTGCTGGGCTTGAACCCGTACCTTCAAAAGGAACCAAAAATTTTTCAAAAAATTTTTCACATGAAATAAGGATGATTAATAATTTTTTTAATGTTTTTCTTGAGATCTGTTAGAAAGAATTACGAGTTGATGATTAAAATTTACGAAAAGTTAATTTCTGATGGAACAAACCTAAAATAATTTTTTTTATCAAAAATTTTCAAAAATCCGGGACATTTTGATGCTCTGCCGGGACACAGCAGCTCGAAAAAAAGTATAGCTGTGTCCCGGCAAATTCCCAGCAGATGGTCACCCTATACCTGACAGAACCAGAAAAAGCAATTACACATATGGATATATGCGTATTGTTTACATGTCCCGCTGATTTAAAATTCCACAGCTTTAACATTGTTCTGGAACTGATTCTGAAACAAGAGCGATGAAATTTCACATTTTAATCAAATTTTTTGGAAGAATATGGTGAATAGAAGCTGAAAAAAAAACTAGAATATTTTTTTGGAATCACAATGTTTTAAATGGATGTTGCATCATAGAAGCTTTAAATTATTTGAACATGTCATGTGCTGTGAATTTGATAACATATCACTTTACATTTTTTTATCACTCTCATTTCATGCAGTTGCGAGAGAATTTTTATTCATGGTGATAGGTTTTGTGGTGCTGTCTGTTGAGAAAAGTGATGAAAAATTTGTAGAATTTATTTATATTGTGTAGAAATTTCAATTGAAATAGTAAATTTTATGAACAATACCCTGTAAAGTTTCAATTGGAAAGCAGTTGACAAACTATTAAAAATGCAAATTTCATGATTTTTCAAAAACTTTTTCACCTATAAAAAATATTATGAATTGAATTATGTAAGTACCTTAAAAATATTCAAAATAAAAAAAAATGCAACCTTAGTAACTAATTTAATATAAATCTTATATGTTTGGCTATTGACCAGTCAATTTATCTATAAGTTGAAATTAAATCAATCAAAAAATTTTTCCTCTATAAAATGCTGCCAGCAACTCAAAAAATTTCTTAAATCATGAAATTTGATACAATCCGATAGAAAAAGATAAGCTCGTAAATTCATCACGTCTTGTGTTCCCAAAAACGCGAATCTACCGTATCACCTCAGCATACTCATTCATTATGATTCAACGTGAGCCTTAACCAGAGTACTTTTCTATTATTTGCTCAACGATTTGCATGGATCTTTTTTCTGTACACAGCCATAAAATTCTCACTCATGAAAAGTAGTGGGTGGAAGCAATGTATACTTTTGCGGATGATTTTCGCAAATTTAATTAAATTCAGGAAACGCTGAAAATGGTTGGAAATGTTTCATTAAACACACAATTTTCACTTGGGTATGATTCTCGCATTGAGCGCCTGTCTGTCTATATTTTTCTTTCACTTACTCACATTCTCTCTGTCTTAATGAAGCTAATAGAATTGCACGGAAATTACAGCATTCTTGAGTGATGTGAGAAGATTGAATGAAAAATCTGTATCAGCCAAATTTTATGTGTCAATAAAAGTTTTCGTCTTGACTCAATTTTCTTCTGTTAGATTTGCTAATCTGATTGTATTAATTTACGTCTGACAAAGCTAACGTGAAGACTGAAGGAATTAGGAAGATTTTCTCTTTACGTTCTCTTTAGAAATTTGATTGTGAGTTTTATGGTTTTTGGCTGCTGTAAATTAAGATAGAGTTAGATTCTTTTGTAAAACATAGGTAACCCCAGTTCCTTGTTTAAATCAACTATGATTGATCTTTCTCTTAATGCTAACTACATGTCAAATTTCTAGTCAACTCCACATTAAAATAAGTCATCATAGCATGCAGACATTCATTCTTTCAAATACTCAACTCAACCACGAAACAAGTATTTCAAAATTTTCATACGAAAGAGTCCAATGGAAATACAGAACGAGTACACGAGCAAATTTCACAAGCTTGCAATCAGCAGAAATGGAAGAAAAAAATTCAATGACATATCTGCCTTATCTCCATTCCCCTTATTACTCATTCTCATCTCAAATTTCAATGCTAATAATCAACTTTGTCTCATCTTCTTGTTCCGTACCCATTCTACATACCTTGATTGAATGAATATATATTAAATTAAAAAGTGAAATACATTTTCGGAAAGATGAGTAATTTCTGTGAACAAGCAGATGAGTAAGTAAGTACTGTGAGTTTTACAAAGTTAAGATTTATTCAGATGCTTCAAATTTTATTTTTGTTTACTTTGTGCACTGAGTGGAGCTTTCTTCCAATTAAATTGAGAATCTTGTGATTTCTGTGAGATTTTAGATGATGTTGATTTTTGTAGACATTCATGAAGTCTGTAGATGGAAAATTTTGGAAATAATCAATTTGAGTGAAGCTATGAAACTAAAGCTTGGTATTTGAAGTAAGGCTTGTGTCAATAATAAAATGAAATTTAATTTAAATTTAGAATTATTTTTGACAACTTTTCGTACTTTAGACCCTCTTGTAATTTTGAATTTCTAATCTAATATAATTAAATCTAATGTGAGCAATTCAAGCATTGTAACCGTTACAGTTTCCAAACAAAAGTGTAAAAATGTCATTTTTGTCTGTCTGCCATGCAAAATTCGAAGTTAAATACCCCTTGTTCGAAAATTCGAAAAAATTTAAACTCAAATTAAACCATTTTTATGCAGAATTTTTTAAAGAAAATGATTCAGTCCATGATTAAGGACTACAATAAAGTCAAATAAATGATAAAAGTCAAAAAATTGAATTTGAAATTTCCGAACAAACTTAATTGAATACCCCTAGACTTTCGATAAGTCTGTCGAACATGAATTGCGCACATCAGAATTAAATGTTAATTTTGCATTTATCATAATGACAAACTACTGATATGTATATGAAGGATATTTAAGGTCCCATGTTTCTTTCTCATTATAACTTTATAGAAATATAAAACCACAAAAAAACACGGGCTTAGCCTAAAATCGTTAAAAATCCTGTATGGAAATTTACCATAAAATAAATAAATTCAGTGAATAAAGCAGTAAAAATCTTTTGAAATGAACTAAAAGAAGTTCAAATGAGAAAGCAATGAATTAATTCTTCAAAGGATTTAAATTTAAGTTATGCAATTTTGATGCTCAAACTAAATTATCGACGAATGTTGATTAAAAACTTTTTCTTGCTTCTTTGAATAAACATTTTTGCCAATTTGCCAAAATCATTTTCATTCAATTTATTCTTCTTAAAAATATTTTTTTCAGCTTTATTGAAAATGTTTTATCCTTGTTGTTCCTCATTTAATTCACTACTTAAGAAGAAGGAAAAGAAGGAGAAAACAAGACAAACATCGAGATTATTTGAAGCTTTTTTTCTTTTCTTGTGAACTTCTTCCAAAAAGAGAAAATAAGCGAGGAAAAAATTTTATTAGCATCGTTAGCAATTTAACTATGAAAGCTTTTAAAGTTTTAATTTCAGGTCAATGAATATAATCAAGAGGGTAATAATAAAAAGCGGAAATAAATTACAAAAAGCTTTATCTCGTTTTTCATTTCCGAAAGATAATTAAAAGTCTTCTTCAATATTCTTTATTGTGATTTTATAGATTTATTTATTTCTTTTTGGATTTTCATTCATTTTATTTAAGTTTTCCGATTTTTGTTTGCTTTATTTCTTAAGACGGGAAATTTTTGCATAATTATTTGGTTCTTAGCATTAATACTTATTATATATTTTTGAGAAAATTGAAATTCTTGAATCAAAATGCTTAAATTCTTTCCCGATTGTATTTTGTTCGGAAATATACCCGATTTCACATGAATAAATGATCACATAAGTTTCTGGTTATCTCTGCTAGAAATACACAGATTACAGAAGGTTTAAGAACCATTGATAATAAATGCTTACTAATAGAGTACTTATTGTACTTAATCTCAAAATATCTCGTGATATACTAGCGTAATTAACTCATTGATAACACAATCAATCACATGTATTCGTCAATTTATGAGATATCATTTTAGTATAAAGACGACTGCCAAACTTTAAACACCAAACATTAATAAAACCAGTCTTTTCAATCAAATAATATTTTTCAAAAATGGAGCAATTTCTCAACAAAAAGTACAAATTAGACAGAACAGAAAACTTCGAGGCAATGATGAGAGAAATGGGAATGAATTCAGTGATGATAAAAATTGCAAAAACATTCACAACAGTAGTTCAGCTAACAAAAAAAGGAGATTTATATTCACTTAATTCAACAATCATGCTGTTCTCGACAAGTCAGAAATTTAAATTAGGCGAAGGCAAAAACGTCACAACAACTGATGGAAGAAAGGTTATAAATATTTTTGAAATCGAAGGCAATAAATTAATTGAAAAGCAAATTGGAGAGAAGACATTGATAATTGAGAGAGAATTTTATGAAGATCAAATGATTGCTAGAGCTGGATTTGAGAATGGGGTAAGTTATATTTTTAAATTTTATGGATTTTTGTGTTCATGATTTAATTTACTTTTAGGAGATTTGTACAAGCTGGTGTAAAGTTGTCCCAACATGATTTAATATAGTTTAAGTTTTAGAATTTTTTAAACCGACCTAAAAAGTTATTCACAACTAAACTACTCAGTTTGAGTTCATTTTTTCATTACTTCCTCCATAAAAAATTTAAACAATAAGAATTTTATAAAACAATCAAATGACTTGCAAAAAAAAGTTTAAAAATAAAAAAAAAATCAAAATAAAAATAAAATTTCTGCAGTAAAACTTTTCCATCCTTTCATCAATTTTCAATTGCTTTTTGAACTCCAATATTAAAAACGACCAATCAATTGCAATTTTCATCAATACTTCTCCCGTTCTCTTGTATAAAACTTGTAAATGAATGATGACTGAGAAATAAATAATTTAAAAAAATGTTCATAGCTATAGCAACAGTACATCATAAACCAGAACTGAGGCTATTAATGGAATTGAATTGATGTCGATTGAAAATCGTGGAGAGGAAGTGTGATTTATGTATGAAGTCGTGAATGCGGATATAATACGTGAACATCATGTAGCGCATTTTATGACTATTCATCAACTGTCAACATCATTTTTAAGGATTCCTGTATGCTTATTAATTAAAACATGACTTGTATACTTACCACATCACTGTGTTATGGATGATTGAGCGACATGAATGCAGTGTGTTTTAATCAAATTTGATGGTTGGAAAGTTAGAAATGATTTGATGGGGATGCTTTTTATGGTTTTGTGTGAGTAAAGGAGACATTTAAAGTACGACTTATGGGGAGTTATTAAATGTTTATTTTCTTAGAATTTTAAAAATATTTTCAGTGAAAATTGTAGACTAAATTAGGATTATTGACAGGTTAAAGATAGGCGGAACATCTACCTTTTGGGAAAATACGGAACATTTTGAAAATTTGGGCAAAATACAGGACATAACGGATATTTTCAAGAAAAAAATACGGGGCTAGGAAAAAATTTGAAAAATTTTGTACGGGACAGCTAAGAAAATACGGGAATTGATCAAATTGAAATTTATATCGTTCGACAGGACAAGCCTTAATAAACTATATCAACAACCTCAAATTCTCCGCTACAAAGGAAAATACTTTTCACATCTCATTCCCCATCCTCCACCATGCCCTTTCATCAACATTTTTTTTAAATAAGCGACACGGCACTGATATTTACAAAGCGAGCAATATTTTCTCATTTTCACACACTCTCTGAATTTCAGACACTGAGTAACTGAGTATATGAATATGATGTTAAACGTTGAATAAAGAGATCCCTCTTCTGCTCACTAATCTGTTTTTTATTAACATACAACAAGCATCATTTAGGGACGAGAAATGAATGCGATTCAGTGCGAGAAATTAAGAAGAAAAGATGGTAATTTGAAGCAAATGAAATGAAATAAAAGAGAATGTATATGGAAGATACACAAGTACACACATATATGTGTATATTTGATTACATGGAATGTAAGATGTACAAATGAAATGCTCTAAATCAGTGCTAAAGGAATTTTAATTAAAAAACTTTTTCTTTTTATTTATTTTTTTTTTTTTTTCATTTTCTTATCAACACCATCGTGAGATGAAATTGAGCGGTAAAGGAAGAAATATTGACTGCATATATGTGAATGCGGTAGCGATGAAAATTCACATAAGGGAAAAAGAAGAAAATTCCTTCATTTCCACAAGAAACTCATCTCATTTTATCCAATTTTTCTTCACTTTCTCTTTCTTCCTCACTCAGTCGCTCAATCTTGTGTGTTTCTTTGCGTTACAAATCAAGAAAAATTGAATTTTTTTTCTCATTTTATAATATATTAAATAAATGTGCTGAACAATGATGTGTCATGATAGGCAACATAATATGGAAATTTATTTTATTTAATGAAGTGAAATTTTTATGTGGGAGAAATTTTTTTCTTCTTCTCGTGTTCGATTTCTTCTCGACGAGATTCATAAGAATATTATGAACATTTTTCAAGACTTGATGTGAAGTGGAAGCGAGAAAACGAGAGATTAGAGCTTACAGAATCTGAATTATTTTAATAAAGCTAAACAAGAAATTTCTGTATGCAAAAAGAAGCTATTATTAGCACAGCTATTTCAAATGTCTGGAAAATTAAAAATGAAAAGTCTCCAGATGGATTTGAAGATTGCAATTAAGCATGTTTAGAAAATTTAAATAATTTATTTTTACCAACTTGATCGTGATAAAAATTTGCCTTAAAAAATTTTTAAGTTTCCTTTGGCAGAATTTTTGAACATTTGTGCATTAACTAAGAGTATCAGATGATCAATCAATAATTCAAACCCAGGTATGGCGAACGGTTCTTATTTTTTGTGTTCAGAAACAAAAAGGTACCTTATTTTATCGTTAAAGTACAAAATTTGAATTTCTGAACACACTCAACAAAAATTTAATTTTAGAAAAATTTTCATTTTGCAACAAATTTATTCACTGGATCTTAATTAAAACTGTAAATCATGATGATTTAAGATTAATTAAATATTTAATCATACTCTTGACATAGAAATTGATCAAATTATGTTGATATTTAACATTGTTTATTTTAAAAAATTGTTTGATAGTGTTAGTAAACTCAAAATTTTTTTTAAATTTTTCAAAATTTAACGGCCAGAGATTTGTTCGCCAAACCTGGATTCAAACATTTACAAAAACTTGACAAATACAATATTTTTAAAAAATTCTTCCTACATTATTCAACTTTCATCCATAAATCTTTTTTTTTCTCTCAATATCCAAAACCCACTTACAATTGTTCAGTAAAAGAATTTTTAAAATGAAATTGCCAAAAGCTCTCTTAATATTATGACAGCTCAACTTACATCATAAAATGAAAAATTTATTCAACAAAAAATCAAAACTTTTTTCTCCCATTCAACATTTTTTTCATGCTTCTCGTTTTGTTTTATCTTCGCACAATTTCTCTAATTCATAATGCTTGTAGACATAAATTTCATTCCAATGTCTTTCAATGATTCATTGCACATACACGTTAAAATCTTTCTCCATATCTCTAAAAAATGTAAAATTCATCTTTTTTCTGTTTTATATTCTCAAAATGTTGTTCTTTTCTCCTTTCCCCCGTTTCATGCATGCATATTCACTCATTCATAAATTTTTTAAAAAAATATTTTTTATACGCAGAAAAATTTTTGTTCCTTTTTTATCGAACAATCAGACGAAAACAACATTTGCATATGATGAGCATGTGCATCACACAAAAGTATTTCTCGTTTTTTTATTATTTTTATTTGTTTTAATAACAGCACATCCAACAATGGCAACAATATATATACATGTATGAGAAGCGATAAATTCTTTTCGAAATACGTTTTGGTTAACGGCGCGAGTAAAAAAAGGAAGTTTGGGATGCGAAACTGAAGAGAAAGTGCATGTTAAAAAGGAAAGAGTGAGGGTGAAAAAAATTCATAAAAATCCAATTAAACTCGCAACGACATAAATCATATTTTTTTTCCGTCTGTATGTTAAATTTTTTTATTTTTTTCTGTACATTCTTTTACTAGCTTATTTTTTGGAGAATAAAAGAATGTTTCAAGTTTGTCTGTTATTGTGAAGTGTCTTGGTTTTTAAAGGTTAGTATTGATTTTTTTTTTTGCAGTAGGTCCTTTATCTACCATGTCATGGTATCTTGAAAGTCCTATGGTTAGTCAATCGAAAATAAAGTAAAATAAATAAAATTGAATCACATGCGCCTAACACACCCAATCATGTGTTGACAAAGCTTCCTAAAATAAAGTTTTAGTGTTTTTAAAAACAAAACAAAACAAAACTCATTCAGTACAAATGTAGCAGTGAAAAAACTGCATGGAAAATTTATCGCTTTTAAACTGAAATGTGTGTACAAAAGTACTCTTTTATTTCGGTTTTCAGTTGATGTGAAATGATGGCAAAGTGTATCATTTTTCAGTGGCTTTTAAGCTATAAAAAGCTTTCGACTATCAACACAATAACGAGACGTGAGTACAATAACAAAAAAAACAGGCGAGTAAGTGAGATCGAAATGAAAATGAGATGGGATCGGAAAACAATCAGTAAATTATGCTCAATAACAGCCTGCACGCAAATGTCTGTACACCTACACATTTTCATTCATAATGGAAGTTATAGTATTTTCACCACAATGCATGCACTCAGCAAAAGTGAATTAAATGATCGTCTTTTTGTTCTCTCATCTGATGTTAATTAAAATTCAATTTCTGCAATGCATGAAATCCATTCATTATTGAAGAAAGTTTTTATTTTTTTCATTTTCTGGCACAATGATACTTGAAATGCATTTGTTGATTGGCTCTTGAGATGCTTTTTGCATCATGGGGTAGGAAGTTAAGTGTATCGTGGAAATAAATGGTTGGGGTATTTGATGATAAAATAATATATTTTAATTAATTTTCAGAGATTTGCGAATTGTACAATTTTTTACAAAAGCTAATTTGGTGCATTAAAAATACACTTAAAAATTCATATTTTTGATTATATTTCATTGAACAAAGTAAATAAAGGTATATACCATTAGTCCTGATATTAGAAAACACAACATGATCAAAATCTACACAATACCTACCCCTATAAAAAGCGTACACATCAAACATTTTTATTACATTTGATGCGTCAAAAATTGAGGCATTTTATGTTCCCTAAAATTGAAAATCTTCAAGCACAAATGAAGTGAATTTATCTAACTAATTTTCTCTATTTTTATTACATCTTCTCACATTCATTTTCAGTCCCAAAACTGCTTGTCTGTTAATAAAATAGAGATTAATAAAAGTAGTATGTAGAAGCTGGCAGTATCAGCAGGGGTATGGTATCAACACACATGCTATACAAATTCCTTCCTTTCAGCATCCGAAACTTTGAAGATTAGAAGGAGAAATTTTTTTTACAACTTGCTTCATTAAACACAACACACGAGGCTATAATCTCATTCTCTTGTATTTGCACATGTATGTATGCTTTACGATGAGATGAAAAGAAGGAAGGCACGAAATAACTTTGTAATGAATCACATACGCATGAATTCCCCATTTTCATCACAACTAAAAGTCAATAAAAGTGTTAAATTATTCACATCAATTAACTAATTATTGAAGCTTTCAACAAACCATTCTCATTCAATATACACGATAACTCATTGCCTCAATTCTCGAACACATCATTGTCATCACCTATATTCATTTTAATGCAATTTTCATCAAAATCAAAAAACTTTTATTATTTTTCCTAATTGAATTATTTAAGCGCGTGATTGTGAGGAAGTTTAATATGAGGAATAGAAATGAGTTGGAATTTTTCTGAATCTGATGTTGTGGTTACAAAGCCTTTTGATTTTAGAATCAGCTTTTAGAAATTACACCGAAATATAGTAATTAGAAGTTAAGAGTTAAATAAATCAAAAAGTTTAAAATAAATACAGAAAAAACTATACTCAACATTCAACCTGACAAAATGCCAAAAGCATTAACCTCACTTTTTCACACTAAATTCTTCCCCCCAAAAAAACATGTACACAGAGAGCGTGTGAGAAATAAATCGGAACAAATTGAATTTGAAATTTGTTTTTAGATACATTTAGAGAGTGAAAAGCTGCAAAAAGTTTCGCTTTTTTTCTCGACAATAATGAAGAAGAATTGGCAATGGTATTATAATTTGATAAAATGTATTTAATCGTAAATATTGTTGAATGAAGCGAGAGAAAATGAGATTTAATTAGCAAAACATTGAGGGTTAGAAAAATTGTTTGTTGTTGATTATAGTTTAGATGAGATTAGGTTTATTTTGTGGTAAGATTGGTAAGATTCTTATTGTTTTGGAGAAAAAAAGAGAAATGAAAATAAAATGTTGAATCAAAATAGATCTCAATTTATGAATAAAAAATTTTGCATCATGCTTTAACTTTCTTATGATTTTCCATAATTTTAATACTTTTCTGATTGCCATTTTGTACTGTTCAATTTAATTAAATACATCCTTTTAATAATAGCTCATTATCGAATGAAGTTCGTATCCATAGCAATAAATTTTCTGTGGGATATTTGTGCAATATGCTGCAATAAATTGAAATTCATGATAATGAACTCATTTTAATATTGAAATCTCTCAACTGAAGCATCGTAAAGTAGGTTCATTAAAAGTATAAATACTCGAAAAAATTTTATAAAAGACAGAATAAAGATTTTTCAACAAAAAATTAAAGCCCGCATTCAACATAGTTTCATTTATTTTTATTTAGCAATTAACAATTACTGTATATATCACAACTCTTTTGAAAATGAACATCCCCATTGGCAAAGATGCATGAAAAATCAATTAAAGCGCTCAAACATTATCTCATCTTTAATAATAATCTCAAAGCTTTAGCGACAACAAAAAGAACATTTTTAATTAATTTTCTCTTCAGTCACAATGAAAAAATCAATAAGTGAACACGCAAAACGGATTAGAAGTGCAGCAAAGAAGGAAGAAGTGGTAAAAGCGCCACCAAAAGAAGAAACTGACAGAGCTCCAGGAAGAGGAAGATCGTCGTTAAATGCAATTCCGCTACCGAGTTTGAAAGACGTTTACACGACAACTTTACTAAAAGCTGAAGCTGAGATTGAAGCTAGTATCAAAAAGGAAGAACTAAAAGAAGAAACAGTGTTGTGCAATGAACTATGTAGTGCTTATCGATTTGTTGTAAATTATGGAGTTTTTGAACCAAATTTTGAGTGGCTTCCCCACGAGGTGACTTCCTTGAATGAATGACAACTTTTCTAAACTTGAACTTCATATTGAAATTTTTTTTACACTTTCACTTACGAAGCTTCAAGTTTAAATTTAGTTTGCGTCTATTTTTACAGATTAAACATTTCGATTAGCTCATTAATGTTTATTTACAAATTTTCTAATTTTAGCTCCTCATTCACATTTTTCAATATCTGAACACGCGCGACTTGTTAGAAGCTGGTCAAGTTTGTCGACAATGGATGGAAGCGACTCAATATTTCAGATTATGCCGCAAAATTCTTCTTCATTTTCAAATTTTTAAATATTCTGATACGGCATATCCAATAAATCGTTTCCTCAGCTGCTCGAGATTTTTTCCAAACATTAAATTTTCAATTGTGAAATTTACGCCGAAAAATGATGCCTTTTGGGAGCTGTATGGTGAAATGGTTGAGCAATTGACATTCAATTCGTGTTTAATTAATAAGCCAGAATTTTTGAGAATTATTCGACTATGTCCTGGTTTGACAATGTTGAGTATAACAAGGTGAGTATGATGAAATGATGAACATTAATAAATTGAATTTTGTGATGCATGATGCATGAATTGAGAGTATTCATATCTATTTAAAACTAAATTAGTGATAGAGATCCCAAAGCTGTACGAACGGCTAATCAACATACCCAAAATCAACATACCAAATATAAAACACAATAATAATGTCAGAATCATTTCCATTTTAGATGTGACGATTTGTACAAAACATGGACTGTTGTGAAGAAAACGAATCTCGTTAAAATGAAACTTACTGAAATGAAATGGTTGAAAATTCACGAAACATCATTATTGACTAAAGATATTTTCAAATTTATGGTTGCAAGTATGCCGAATCTCACAGCATTGACGATTGCAAATTGCTTTGGAAATTCAAAACCAAAGGACAGAGCCGATATATTAAATGCTGTAATCGATTTCATCTCTAAACGATCGGAACACATAAAAGTTTTAAATCTTGTCAATACGCAAACGGATGATTTGTTTCTGGAGAAATTGGCTGAAATCAATGGCCTTAGGTTAGATGAACTGCGGTTGACATTTAATGGCGTCGTTACAACGATTGGCAAATGTGGAATATTAATGTTGATACGTAATCAAAAATACTTGAAGATATTGGATCTCACCGACAGTAAGGGTCTATCAAATTTATGTCTGATGGAGATCTGCAAGCATATAAGTCAATTAAAGGAACTCATCCTCAATAAATGTTGGCTTATAAATGATGTCGGTCTT
The DNA here is from genome assembly GCA_026123125.1 of Chironomus striatipennis. Lineage (NCBI taxonomy): Eukaryota > Metazoa > Arthropoda > Insecta > Diptera > Chironomidae > Chironomus > Chironomus striatipennis. The sequence goes on along the minus strand of CM047394.1, from coordinate 17,723,571 downwards.
CGTGAGGTTCATCGTTTGTTACATTTGGAAGTACTTGACATCACAAGCTGTGACCGAGTCACTGATTTGGGTTTACTTGAAGGTCTGATACCGCAAGGAAAGAAATTTTTCAGATTAAAAGAGCTTTATTTGGGATTATTGCCGTACATGAGTATATTGACTGTATATCGGCTAAGTCAGCAATATGATGAGCTTCAAGTATTAGATCTATCAGGCAGTTCAAATTCAATTACAGACGAGACATTGCAAATGATATTTCGTTATCAGCTCAAATTAAAACACCTCAATCTCGATTGCTGTGCAAAAATCACAGACACTGGAATTACAGGCTTATCAGAGCACGATGAACTCGGCGATTGTCAAAACTACATACCATATACAATAAATAATCTAAGGGATTTACAATATCTAAATATAACCGGATGTTATCAAATAACTGACAAATCCTTCCTAAAATCATTTGATCTGCCCGAATTAAAGGAAATCAACATGTCCCGTTGTCACAATTGTACAGAAGTTGGATTAAAAGCTCTATGCAAAAAATGTCCATTGTTGGAAGTTATTGATTTGTCTGAATGTTTCCACGTCAAGGACAGTACTGTGGAAATTGTGACTAAACATCTCACTCGATTGGAGACATTAAAGCTCAACGGATGTGATCAAATAACAGATGCAATTTTAGATGATATTGCAGACAATTGCAAATATTTAAAGGTTTGATTTGTTCAATTCGTATCATTCAGGATGTTCATGATGTTCATGACAAATTTTTGTAGTGTTTGTGTTGAGGCTTTATGCATTTTGTACTTATAGTCTTCAATTTTTAACTAACATTTCATCAATGAAATTCATGAATAAAATATAACAATAAATTTTGGCTCAGCTACGCATCAATTTCTCTAACAATACAATGATATCCAAAAAAATGAAAAAAATAATCCATAAAAAAAGCGTATAAAAATGCTTCAAATTTGATATTTTGCATCATATTTATATTCATATAGTTTCATGCTAAAACTACTTGAAAATAAGCGCCTCAATCACTTACAGATTCAAAAATCACAAAACATTTTCCTGCCATTTGTGCAACTATTGACTCTTTTATCCTCTCTATTTTTTTTGCAGAGTTTATACATTCGTCGTTGTCCAAAAATTCAAACAAATCCATTCGAGATTCTCAGGCACATTCGTTACATTTACAATCAATAAAATCAACCCCCCGATGTCACAATCATTGACATCTGAGAAATAGCTGATGATTTGTGGTAAATGAGAAATATTTAATTAGTTTCGATGTAAATTTTCAATGCTCAGTCATGAAAATTTTGTGAGTCATATGATGTAATTAATATTCAATTATTTATTCATTTATTTTAGAGTGGAATTGAAATCCAATTAAAATGTAAATAAACTAGACTATGAAAAATAAATTTAATTAAAAACGGTGATTGATTTAATGATATTGTATACATATGTATATGTGGATTATGTGGTTAATTATGGCATTATGACTCTGATATTAAATACCTGCGATAAATAAAATTCCTGATGCAAATATTAATCCAATTCGCAATTAATTTTATTTGATATGAATGTAAAATGACTTTTAGAGTTCAAGTTTCAATTGCCATTCAGATAATCGATTCATAATAATTTTTTTTGGAGAGTCAATTGAATTGACTCATTAAATCTGGAAATTATTGAAATTGGGACATTCATTGAGAATAATTGCATTCGTTATGAATTCTTTAATATGGTTTATTATGAATAGTTTGTAGAAAATAAGGTATGCAAGACGACTTTGAGAAGTTCTTTTAAATATTTTACCTCTTTAAATTTAAAAAATATTGGAAACTTTATCGGAAAAAACAATTTTAAACTTAAACACAAAACATCAAACACTTCATAAAAATTCTGCAAACAAAACTTCGTTAAATTTAAAAATTTCATTTTAAAATATTTCGATGAAATTGAATGTCGATGAAAAACACAAACTCTTCATCGTAGCTACTTGACTTGATATGAATTTTCAAAATACGTTACACAATTTAAGTTCGTTCTAGTTTCTTTAACATTTTCTCTCAACAATCATTAAAGTGAAACAAATGAACAGAAAATTAATCATTTTCATTTCCCTTAGGACCACCATATGAGCTTACGCATTTTTTCTCTATTTAATTTAACACCATTGGTAATTATGATTATGAATTGAAAATAAATTAACAGCCTTATGGCTACCGTCTTGACATTTAAATTGCAGCAATAAATACTTATGGTACTAAACTCATTAATATGATTGTGTTCATTTTTCATTACGCATTGTGTCGAATAATTAAATTGATGGACAAGTAAGTAGCCGAAAAGGTGTCAATTGTTTGTAAATTTGTGAATTTTGACTCCTATTTGGTCAAATAATTTGCTAATTCAATAAAAATAATTTTTTTAATAACAAAATATTTTCTCTGTCAACGTATGGCAATTAAATGAAACTTGACTTTTTCTGCGTTGGATAGTAAAGTAGCAAGTCATCATCATCATCAATAACAGCAACAACTACTGCACGCAATTATCGTTTACATCATACCTTGATGAAAATAATATTTTTTTTATAATTTCTTTCATTTTTTTTCCTTCTGATGAGTTTCCGATTTTTTTTCTTCACTTTTTTTGGAATGAGATATGTGTGACCGGTTAATACACTGCGATACTAAAGAGTTTTTTTTTTCTACTTCGTCATGCGGAGGCATATGAGTCTGCGATTGAAAATTATAGGCTAGTATTATGCGATGCTTCAATAATGTGAAGATAAACGTACATTGTATGAAGATTACTTTATTGATGTGGCATGAGATTCATGATGACGATGATATACGTAACAGATTTTTTAAAATAAATGATTCGATATGGATGGTGTAATAAACGGCTATGAGAATAAATTTAATAAGTATAATCGTCGATAAATTTATCAACAGTTCAAATATAATCTTCCGATTATGAATTATTGTAAAGAACAAAAAAAAATATTATAAAGCTAACTAAACTAGATTTAGGTAACAACTATTTTTTTTAAATTAATTCAAAAATGCTCCATAAAACTGAAATCGCAGAAACTTTATTTTTTTTCCTCTGGGATTATATTTGAGAGCACTTTGCTAGCCAAGCTTCATAAATCCGTCAAATACAGCAATCATTTTACAAAAATGTTGTTTCCTTCAATTAAATATTTTTTTAGAAAAAAAAAAATATGTTGGCTTAACATTTTGAGAGCTTCAATGGAACAACCACTCAAGCTACTGACTAAAACGTGTGGTGCATCCCCGATATAACGGGGAATTTTTTGTAATTTGTGATTTTCACGGTTAATTTGAGAAACAAAATCTCTAACAATAAAAATAATATTTTTTAAAATAAACACTTGAATTTTTTGGAAGCCACATAATGTTAGTACGGCAGTACTTAAATTTCAAATTGTAAACTTTTTTTTTCTAAAAAAAATTTTAAAATATTTTAAATTTTCTTTTAAATTTCTTAAAAATTCTAAAAAAAATTAAAATATTTTTTGTAATTTAAAAAATAATTTCAAATTAATCTTCAATGCACAACTAATCACAAAATAGTGTTTTTCATCATAAGGTCGAAATTTTTAATCAATTTACTCACAAAATTACCATTACTTTATTTACTAAGTCTTTGAAAGGTCAAAAAAAGCTCATGAAAGGCCAAAAAGTCACACAAAAAGAGAGACTTTCAGATAGAGCAAAAAGAAATATTTTAATATAAAAATAAACAACGACGTCAACCGCTCATCAAAACCACAAAAAAAATTACTTTTTAAAAAAATGATGAGCCATAAATTTCATTAAATTTCACAGAGATGCATTATGTCACTTAAAAACACTTAATCTTAAAATTAAGCTTTCCGGTAAAGTGAAAAATTTATTTTGATGTCACACACTCATCATTAAGATGTATGACTACTTGATTATTATTGCATTGTAAAGATCATCTTCATCTTATCAGAAAACAAATTTATTGATTTGACTGCAAATGAGATCATTAAAATTTATGGGATTCATGTAAACAATAAAATTTTAATTTCTTCAGATGATCACCATCAAATTGTACAAACAAAATGATAGTGGTCGTCTTCGTGATGCCTAATGGCACTTAACATGATGGAAATGAGACTTGTTAACCTGCTGTTATTTTCTTTAATTTAATTTAACCTATGTTAACAACAAACGTGCCGCTTTTGGATAAATATTTGTCAAACTGAGGTAAATGATGGTTGTTTGGCATCGATTGGATATACTTGACTAACTTATTGTGGAATTAGCGGTAATCAATTAGGATGTCAATTGTTGGTATGCAAAAAAAAATTGTCTGCACTTTTGGAATTCAGAGATTTCTTTTGCAGTTAATCATTTTGCCATTTGAATGAAAGCATTCATCTTTAGAGAATAATCAGGTAAAATTAATTTTTTGCTGCATTGTTTTCGAAAGATTCTGTGAAATTCGATTAAATTATTTTAAATAAAGAATTTATCTTGAATGTTTTAGATGATACCCATGTAACCAAATGGAATATCAATGTATTCCATAAGAATGTTCCATGGACGGTCCCTATGTACCGTCCATGTACCGTCCTAAGGAACATATTGTCCTATGGAAATGGAAGATAAAAGGACGATCGCGTTTTCCATTGATGTAATACATCAATGTAATACATATGTACTACTTTTGTAATACTTCGATGGAATACTTATGGAACATAAAAAATGAAAAAAAATCACGTGTTCTTTTGCTCCAACTCTATTGTATTTTTTATGTAATTCATTATTAATGTATTAGTGTTTATTTGATTAACAAACACTAATACTTGTAAAAATATTCATAAGCAACTTAATTTTGCTAAGTTGCACACTGATGAAATTAAAAGACTTCACCACTCATATTAAAAACATAATTAAATGTTTAAAGTCTCATACAAATTTCAATTCCACATATAAAAGTGATTTCTGCATACTCTTGTGAAGTATATGATCAACATTTTTTGAGACTTGAACTTATGCGCGTTGAAGAATTTCCTTCAATGGAACATTTTTGGTACTTTCATGTAAAACAATTTTTTGTATAAAAAATTTGATAGTACATTGAATCTTCCATTGAAGGAAAAGGAAAACGAATGGAACATTTTGGTTACATGGGTAATAAATTCAAAAAGTCAAATAAGTTATTCAATAGGTATTGACAATAACAGGATGTTCTTATGATCCTAACTATGATTATAAGCAATTCAATCTTTGTTCAAACACTTTAGCATAGTAACATTAGTGTAAAATATCAAGATTAGAAGTCAGGCGAGAAGTTCTCGAGTGTTAGCTCTTCAAATTGTATTTAATAAATAATAATTCAATTAATTTTTTATTCTAGATGGACAGTTAACCTTGACTAGCTTCTGACATGAGATTTTTAATATTGTTTTAGCAATTTTTTTGCTAGATATTTAGTTACGGTAATCATACATTTTTTAACATCAATTCCTGGTAATTTTGTGTTAAGTATCAAGGCGCCATAACATGGCATCAAGATAGGATAAGTTTTTTCTTTTTTTAAGCTATTACAAGTTCCTTTTATTCGTGAGTTAGTAAAAAAATCATAACAGACCAAAACTTAATGACAAAACATCTTCAAATCCGCTCATCATCCAATTAATAAATATCAAGATGATTCAAATGAAAAATACGGAAAAATAAATATTCATGAGATAGATAAGCAAAATGACAAAAAAATTTCAAATGTTCAATTTGTGTGAAAAGCTACCTCACAATTGTTATTGTCATGTCATTCCTTCACAAATACTATTTACAGTGTCACACTAATTAACTCTTTAATTTGAGCATTCAAAAAATTGTACATCTAAAATATTCATTGTAATTTTCATGACTTAAAGCGATAGAATATGAGCTTACGATCATGATCTTCTTCATTACCGATGACATAATTTTTTGTACTTTTTTTTTTCTTCTCACAGACGCAGGTGGGCATACAACGATTAAATCTTCAGTCTCATCAAATAAGAAGAGGTATGATCTTCATCTTTTTCTGGTGAAAGTGAGTACAATTAAGCATTTTTTTTGAAGGTGCTTGTATGAAGATTTTAAATGCATAAAAAATACATTGTTTCTAAATAATTTCATATTTTTAAATTTTGTTGAATTTTATTGAATTAAAGAATTTAAGGAAAATTTTAAAAAAATTTCAAGAACAATAAATTTTAAATAAAGCTATTAATATTTTCTTTAATTAACAGGAACAAACCATGAATAATAATTGCGTAATCCTGGAACTTAATAAAATGTCATGGCACCTTGCTGAGAAATTATTTAATTTTACGCATGAATTTAATATTTAATTAATTTTTAAATTAATTAAAGTTAAATGTATTGCTTTTTTTCAGCAAAAATTGTAAACAGACATAGGAAATGCAATATTTTTTATAAGTAAAATCTACATTAAACTTCTTAAACTCATGTTTAAGAATATATTTATGTAAAAACTAATAAAGTGATTTTGACTAAAATATGCCATAGCAAAGCTAAGCACAAGCAAAACAATTCAAGAAAAATTCATTTAAACATTGTATATTGTTGTCTTCTTTATTTTTGGCAAATAAATGTACAAGCTATAAAGCAAAACAATTATTTTTTATGTTTTTAATATGAACATTTTTATGATGTAAGCTAATCTTTATTATGCTGATCATTCGTGAATGAAGCTATTAAAATGAGTACCGCGATTTTTTTTTTAAAAAAAAAATCTTTCTGCAAACTGATTGTTGTAGGTGTCACAATTTTAGCTGCAGCGACAAAATATTTATTAGTTTTCAATAAAGATTACTAAAAGATTTTTTTAAAAATCTTATAAGTATCAATGATACTTTTGGTACAAATATAAATTTGATTGATCAAGTAACAAGTAAGAAATAAATTGAATTACCAAATCTCTAATGTAATTCACAGACGTTAATAATAATTTGAAAATGATGATTACTCCTTGCGTAGCATAACTTAAAATTTGTTGATGAATTTTTAATGAAAATTTATTGAATTTAATTTTATACGAATGAAATTAACTTAAAATGATAAATTTGGATTAGAGTATATTTTAAGTATAATTGAATCATGTCAATCAATCTATCAGCAAAAATGAAGGATTTAAGATGACTTTAAAAAGCCATTTGATTGAAAATTCGTTAAGTTTGATTTCTTCATCATCAAAACTCAATAATAAATTGAATTTTAATTCGACTGATCTTTATTTTTTAAAAAAATAATATTTTTAACGATTTTTACAAATTTAATTGAACTTGATGTCAATTCAATTTTTATCAAATTTTTATAAATAAATCATTTACTAAATTTTGCTACATATCATAAATTTATTTGTAAATTGAACACAAAAAATTTGCAATTTCATCCAAACTAAATAATTTTTGGCATAAACAAAAAATCGTGTATTCGCTTTTTTCCTTGATCTTTAATACATTCGCTCTCAAAATTACAATCATAAGTCATGAGGAATCCACCCATCAAATTTGAGTAAAATTTGAAATGATTTTTATTAAACTTGATGTATCAAATGCTCATTAATTAATTTTTAATAATATGAGCTACTTTACTATTTCAAAATTATGGTTATTGAAAATTTTTAAGAAAAATTTTGCAGGTAATTTTTTAATAAATGAATAATTATCGTTACTAAATAGCTAAGGATGAATATTTAATTTTCTACTAAAAGTTAAAATTTTTAAATCTAGATGAAATTTTGATAAATTAAAAAAAAGTCGATATAATTTTTTTTAAATTGAATTTACTGTACAATTGTGCAAACTCTTCATCACTTTCAAGCTCAATATGCATTGAATAATCTGCTATATTAACATTTTAATTTACAAACCATGCCAATCACCTGCAGTCATTTATAATTAGCAACTCAAACTCAAACAAATTAGCTCCCTGAAAGCAATCAAACAAAAAAGTTTCACAAAACTGTCCAACATTAAAAATAAATCAAAACTGAACATTAACACATTTTTATTTAATCAATGGTTGCGAAAAAAAAAATTATAAACAATTTCAATAATATTTATCAAGCATTGTCATTACAAAATAAATATATTTTTTTTTTTTAGTATGCGTTTTTTGAAAATAAAAAAAAAAATCACCGGCATATTTAGAAAACATAAAAAAGGTCTCACAATTCATCAGTAAAAAAAACTACAAAAAAAATCTCAAAAATATGCCCAAGGTAATTTATTTCAATTGAAATCAAGCTGATTATTATCGATGATCATAAAGTACATTCACAACATACAACAAACGAGTCTCAAGAAGAAGATCAAAATCTAAGCTGCCGCCGCTCAGACGGCTCTTCATTTTCTATTGTTACAGTGACATCATCCATTCAAAAAGTTTCTTTCATTTTGCTTACTGGCGATCTGCGTCGCATAAGAAAACAAAAAAAAAATTAAAAGTAACAAGTAAAATGTAGTTCACGTACAGAAAAGATTCAAATTATGCGAATGAAATCAACATTAGTAAGTTGATTGGTGTGTGATTGGTGAGTTGTTGTACTTTAAAGCGCATTTTTAAAAAGACATAATTTTTGGTAAAAGTTATATTTCTGATTATTGTGTACTTATAATTAAATTATAAAATTATAAAGCATAAAATTTCTTCAGAACCTTTCTTAAGAATTATAAATAAATTTATCTAAAAATTTAAGATCCATCAAAAACTCTTGCAAGTTTTTTCAATTTTTCAAAAAGAAAAATTAAGCTTCTAAAATTTTTTAAGTTTCTTCATAAGAGAAAAATAAAAGAGAAAAAATTAAAAATTCACTAGGGCACATAACAAAAATAAAGCTTTTGCGACATTGGCTTTACTTACCTTTAAACAAAGCAAAAATAAAGAAAGACACAATTAAATGAAGTGTATTAAGGGGTATTAAGAAAAGAAATTAAAGAGATGACAGAAATGCTTCATTATGCGTTAAATTTGTCTTTAAGCACTTTAAGTTTCAAATGAATGCAGACAGAATAATTTGTCTTGTAATTAAATTTATGAGATTCATTACTATAAATAATTTTTTTGTTCGGTGCTCATCCAACAAAAGAATATTTTGGTTAATTTTTGTGAAAAAAATTGACTTTACCAATTCATCAAAAATTGCGAAAATTTTAAATAAAAATTTCCGTTCATCAATACTTTATGCTTAATTATTGAATATCAAGTAATTTTCATGCAGTCATCAACTAAATTGCATACAACCGATACCTTCACTTCGGGTCAAAAGTCGTAATGCGTGAGTTCCAATTGTCTTTTCACCTATTTCATTGTTTATGTAATTTCACGCATTAATCAAACTTTATATAAATAAAAAAATCGTTTCAACGATGTGAATTCAGAATATGGTATTGTGCTTTATGTGGCAAGTAGTTTAAATATCAAAAGAAGAAATATAAAAAAAGAAGCAAAAATTTTTTGTTGCTTTTATGATTTTACTTAAATTTACATAATATTTCATTGATATTTTTATTTTTATATTTTTGAAAAACCTCTCCATTTATTTAAGTATTTCTCAAATTATTTATTACTTTGCGATTATTATTACCGTTTCCGTAAATACAACTTTTTTCGTAGCGAAGATGAAGGCGGCAATTTCTGTGGAATTGTTATGAAGTGCTTTTACGAGAAAAAATAAAATCAAAAATGCGATAAACTTAAATTGTTATTCACCATTGCTAGTCAATGAACGAACGTCTTTAATTAAAAATATGACAACTTGTTTTAAGCTTTTGAAATTGTTAGATAATTTCTTGTAGGAACCGTAGTGTTATAATTGCTATGAAGTTATAGTGAGGAATACTTATATGTTAAGAAAAAATTGATAAAAAAAAGAAATTTCAGGAAATTTCTAACATATTGAAAGGAATGTTTAAAAAAAATCCTGGCTTCATAAACGCGTTGTTTTTAATGTTTATTAAGAAAATTTTTAAAATTTTAGTCAATGAATTTATACTTTAATACCCTGACTCAATAGTCTCAAAACTTTTTGACTATACAAAAACTCTTTTGTATTTTTTTAAGTCACTGTCATCGGATATAGTTAATAACACCGTTGCAAACTATTTAACAAAATCAGATCTCAAAACACACAATAAAAAGTCAATCAAACACATTTTTCAGCATCTGTGCCAAAAAAGACTTTAATCAAATGAAAGGAGTCAAAAGAGTCATTAATGCTCATTAGTAAATAGATGATTACATCTAAGTCATCGATCAAAAATTTTATCGCTGATTTCTCACGATCATAATTTAGAGTAGTTCCTAATTAAGTCATGCTTTTTAAATATTTAAGATCGTAAGTCCTTGGGATTTAAAGATTTTTAATTTCTAAGTGCAACTCATGCTGATTATTGCAAATCATTCAGCATGAGAAGATCATCAACCGAGATTTATTCATCTTTAGCTGCCAGCATACTCAAAAAAATCTTTTTTGATTCATGCATTTTAGTGAAGAAACAATAAATTTTAATCCAATTTCTTTGCAGGCATCCACAAACATTTCATCATCGACAAATGCATGCAGTCAACACTCGAAAAATGGACAAATTAATTGCCTTCACACTTGATGAATTTCAAGAGATTTTTCGATATTTTTGTTTTTTACCTCTTGGCTACAACATGAACAAATGGAACGATCAAAAAAATTATTTCAATTGTTAATGAAAGAAAATAAAGAAAAAGATTTGACATGCGAATCATAAATAATTTAATGAAGAAAATGCTCAATCATTGTGTAATTTCCAGCAATTATCAAGTATTTTGATTATTGAGATAATTTTTTTTTCGTGGGTTTCTTTATGTTTTTGGACAGCTTTAACAACTTAATAGTAAAATGTGCATCTATTGAAAAATATTTCATTGCTTCATTGAGTTGGCATGAAATTTTTAGGTTTAATTTTAGTTTGATTAAATTTACAGCCTTTGCATTAAAAAAGATGATTCTAAAGGACGATAGCTTACAGTTGTCACTGAATTAAGTGATTTTTTTATTTGTTCAAAAAATATAAAAACTCTTAAGGACTTTTATGAATTTCATTTAAGGGGCCGTTCACAAAGTACGTTCGCATTTTAGGGGGGAGAGGGGGTTCGAAAAAGTGTAACCATTTGTAACAAGGGGGGGGGGGGTATTTGAAAATGTAACGTTCTATCAGCAATAATAATTTTATAGTATTCAAATAAAAATTAAAATTTTTAAATTTTTAAATTTTTTTTTTTTTAACATTAAAATTTTTTTAATGTAAAATTCAGGTTTTGTAATATTTTGATCATGTGAATTTAGTTAAAGAAAGTTAGTTAGTTTTTTTTTCAATAGATATCTTCTTATAAAGTTTATTTTAGATTTAAAAAAATTAGTTAAAAAAAAATTAAAAAATTTTAAACCAACATTTTTTATAAAATGAAAAAAAAAAATTTGAACGTTCAGGGGGGGGGGGGGGTTGACAATTTGTAACCATGCGTAACAAGGGGGGAGGGGGGGTCTAAAAAGTCATTTTTTGCGTAATGTACTTTGTGAACGGCCCCTAAGGAATCAAAATAAAGTAATTTTTTAAAGATTATTATAGTTCCTAGAAATATTGAAATTTTTTAAAATAAGATAAGAAGAAAGCATACAAAAGGTTATATCAGTAAATTGAAGGATAAATTTTCAATTCGTGCACTCTTCAAAGTTGCGTCATCGAACTCTCTTTTACTTGAATCTCCTTTTTATTTTATTGATTCATTAAAAAAAAAACAAGTGTAGTGAACTCGAATAAGTATAGTAGAACCTCTCTCAAGACTATTGTTGTATAGGAAACGATGCTTGTGACGTTAAATATATGAAATTGTAGTCAGTACTTAATAAAAGTAAAAGAGAGACTATCAAGGTGGACCAACTTCAATTTACGGATTTTACTGGTTTATTGAATGAATAACTTTAACTTTTGTTCTTATTGTTATCATTAAACTGGTACTTTGAAATCAGATCAAAATTTGCATCGAAGATTTTACACATCAATTTGAAGATCATCCTTAATTTCGATAAAGTTCAATCTACATATAAATAGTTGACATACCTCGTCCAAAAATATCTACCACAAAAGTATCCATGAATGTGTTTAAATCGATTAAAGGCAAGAGCGAGATGCACTTGCAAGATGCAGTTCTCAAAAAAAGTGCATATATAAAGCCGCTGCAATATTCAATTCACCCAATTGTCCATTATCATCTGAATTGACAAGACTAGACGTGTTGTAAGAAAGTAATTTTTTGTAGTGCAGTTTTTAAGAAAAAAAAAACCTGAAAAATGAACCGATTTTGTGCGGTAAGTCGAAAAAAAGTGCATGCATAATAAAAATGAAAGTAAGGTGAAAGAGTAAAGAAAAAGGACTTTAAAAAAACAGTGCAGATCAGTGCAATAAAAAGATTGAAAACTTGTTTTAAATTTTCTTCTCCTCTTTGCCGTCTTGATCGTACTTATGAATGATGTAACTACATAGTTGACTATCTGATTACAGATATTTTTGATGGTCTTGTCCACTTCATTTGCTGAGCCACCATCATTAACTTATGGAGTACCTTCATATCCATCTGGATGGGACACAATATCATCTGGATATTCTTATGAGCCACTTTCTGCATCAACACATTACACATCACATGCTGTTGGACACATTCCATCTGAAGGTGCACATATTGACTCGAAGCTTCTTAATACAGTTAAACAAGTCATTCTCGCTCATGAAAACTCACAAAGTAGTGTTTCAAGACCAAGTGGTCTCTATGGAGTACCAAAAACAACATACGGTCCACCAAGTCACGGATGGCAGCCATGGACATCAAGTCGAGTAACTGATCTTTGGTTCGATCATCCAACTCAAAGTCATCCAGTTGCTTACTATATTGGACATGAAAGCTATGCACCAGCTCATAAGGGATGGCAAGCAGCAAACAAAGGATGGGAAAGCAAAGTTTACAGTGGATGGGAAGCACCAGTTAGTAAGGGATGGGAAGCACCAGTTAGTAAGGGATGGGAAGCTCCAATTGTCAAGGGATGGGAAGCACCAGTAAGCAAAGGATGGGAAGCACCAATTGTTAAGGGATGGGAAGCACCAGTAAGCAAAGGATGGGAAGCACCAAAAAAGACTGTCGTAATTCAAGTTCCAAAACAAACTTATGGCGTGCCAAAATGGTAAATTCAAAAGACATCAAATGGTGCAGAAAAGGTTCACATTTTTTTCTCATTTCCATCATCATTTAAAATTTTTAATACCCTTAATTATAAAACTGCTCGCAAAAAAATAAAGTCACCGTTTTTATTCGAAAAAAAGCAAATTTCAACTTTTCATTTTGGATGAATCGCATGATGATCGTCGTACCGGTCGATTATAAAACACAATTTGGTACATACGCTTTTAATATTACCACTTATTGCCTTAACTCTTCATCTTTCGTCTGTAATTCAAGATGTGCAATACACAGGAAGTAGATAGAAATGAAATGAAACCGAAAGTGACTGGATGACGTGCATATAAAGCGCATTTTTATAGAGTTGACACATATTAAGATGGTCTTGTATATGAAGTGAAATTATTGCGGTAATTTTTTACATTTTTCGAGGAGTCGTGGTTGTGTAATTGGAATTAAATAGAGATAAAAAAAAATATTAAAAGAGGCTAAATCGATAGATCCAATGTGACTAGTGATGATGTGAAAATTACGATCCTTAGATGTTCATTATTTTGTATTTTTTGAAATTTAGATTTCGATGATTCATAAAAAGTAACTTTAGTGATGATTTTACAAAAAAAAAATTATTTATAAATGGACGTCATTAGTGAACATCCCTTATAGTTTGAAAATAAATTAATATCTTCATAAAGGTCACCAAACTTTCAAAGAAAGAAGAGAAAATGAATTAAATAAGGCAATATTATGATCCATGATTTAGTACCAACAAAATGACTCGTTAATGCTGTGACATTTGACAGTGAATAATTTATAAAAAGTTAATGTCATAAATTAATGTAAAAATTTCACTTTGCTACATGACTGTACGTGTATTTTATTAAGATTAATTTACAACTTACTTATTATTATGGATATGAATTTTGATACCACTCTGAGAAATTACAAGTAGTTTTGTGTTTTGGGATATCAGCATGGTGACATAATTCGTATGAGGATATATTTACCAAATCTTCATATTTTTTTAACTTATGTCAGTGCACTTTTCTGATTCACAATTCAGAACCAAACTGCCCAACAAGTTTAGTTACAAAACTATTTTAAAAGTGCTCAAATCTTTGCTTTTCTATACCTTTTATCTAAAGCTTTTTTGTTAGATAAATCTTTATAACAAAAGCGTAATTGCAGTGATCATGTGGTGATAGGTGTGATGTCAACACAATTGTTGACCGCTTTAATAATAATTGATTGATTTACTTTATTATAGTTTAATTTTTAACTCATTTTTCAAAACTATCTGTACAAAGAAAGTATAAAAGCAATTATTTTTAAGCCATGATGCTAAATTGCAGAGTTTCTAGACTAGTGTAATATTGGTATCATCTTTGTTAAATACATGAGCAAATATTTATGATTCCTTATTATTTCCTATCATGGCTTTTTGAATGCATTGAGACAATGGTGTATATAAAACTGTCATAAAGACAATTTTGTGACAAAAACTTTTCATCAATCATCACTCTCTGAATATAGACAGCTAATTAGCTATGCTCAAGAAAAAGCTTTTTTTTTTATTTAAAACTTCGATCTATAGAGATTCATAGGTGCGTCGCAGTCAATTATTTCAAGGATTTCCTTTCAAAAGAAGAGAAAAAATGTTAAAGAAAATGAAGATTGTAAAGAATATTTAATGAAATTATCTCATTTCCATTACTATTAAATAAGTATATATAATTTATATTCAAAGAGCAAAATAATTTTTCTTATTCATAAAGAAAGAATTGAGACTTTATATCTTAAAATTTTAAATCTGAATTCGAAATGTAATAACTATATAAGCTCTTTAGGACATTAAGTATATCATTATCCTGGGAATAATAACAGACTATACACAGTCATTAGCATGATTATGAAGTTTGATGAAAAGGTAGTAAGATTTTGAATTGACTTAAGATATAATTACGATTTAAGATATAAAGTCAGAGATGCTATACACTATAAAAAAAAATTATCTAACTAAGTACACGAATTAATGAACTCGTATGCAAATTATTTCCACTCAAAAGTGATTCATGCAAACAACGTTACTTAATTATTTACAAGAAAGCATTAATCAAGCTCCGTAAGTCCTGCAAAACTTTAACAAAAAATCAAGTATCGCACAGTCGGCACAGTAAGAAATCAGATTGATCTTAAAAAAAAATTGTAAAAGAAATTCAACAAACGTAATTATTCGCTTAATATTTTTGCATACTCATCATGCACAAAAAAGAGAACTGATGATTGCGATGCCATTTAATGTTCCATTTCGCTTGCAGACGCGCTCTTTTTAGTTTACAATGAAAGTGAATGGTCTTTCTCGCGAGACATGAACCCCACCGTAAATGAAATAAATTTTTTTCAGATTGAATGAAACGCTTTAGTAGATATGAGAAATTTTGTGTACATGTCCATGCTGTGAATTTTTGCACAATTTTTTTTCTTATTTCTATTTCATTTCTTCTTGCAATATTTTTACTCTCTTCTCTTTGTTGTTGTTTAATTGTAGCTGATCATGACAGTGTTTAAAGTAAGTATTCAATTTTTTTCATGAGTTTACTGTAATGTTGTAATACACCAAAAGGTAAATAAATACGCAAGAAGAAGAAATTATGAGATGGTAGGTTAATGTTGTTTTGTCTTGTCTTTATTCAACTTATTAGGCAATTAAATTGTCGAAATTTGTATTCTCACGTAGCCGTGAATTTTTTGATACATTTTTTTTTCAAACACGACAACTTTCAAAATTTTTTGATAATCGGAAAGTGTGAAAATATAAACAAAAGTTGATATTGAATTGTTGAACTTGAAATCTTAAATTAGCACTTTTTTTTGTCACTAATCGAATTCACTAAACATAATTAAAATTTATTGAGCTTTTGACAAAATATGTAATGTGAAATTGGGAGCACATCATTGTCTTGCATGTCAACTAAAAATACTTCTTAAATTAAAATTATTTACATCCTATTTTTATAAACGCTTTTTATGATTTATGACAATAATTTTTAAGACTATTAATTTTCAACTGACCGTTCACTTATGACGTCCACGAAAACTTGGGTTATAAAACCCCCGTCAGGAGATGGTGTCACAAAATCTTCAAACAAAAAAATTCTATTTTTTTAAACCATCACACAGCCTCAGATCCCCCTCCCCCTTAAAATCGATCATCATAAGTGAACAGACCCTAAACATATACTGGGGATCCTCGATTTGAGTTGACTCGATTAGAGTTATTTCGATTTGAGTAACTAAAGTGTCTCCATACAAAAATTCAAATTTTTTTTGTTAAGGGTCATTTTTCATACGTTTCGATTTGAGTAGAATTTTTCCGGAACCAAACAATTACTCAAATCGAAGATCCCCAGTAGATTCAAATCATACTGAATATACAATAGATCCTACAAAGAAACAATAATGTTTGATTACCTTTTTAAAAAGTGCACAATTTTATCTAAAATTTCTTAAGTAAGCAGAAAACTATATTGATACTTAAATTTTGCTCCAGAGAAGGAAAACGGAGGAAAACAAACTCATAAATCAAGCTTCTCTTTTGTTGCATAAATATTCAAACACCACATGCTGTATTTTTAAGATCTACAAACAGATTTGAGTACACCCCAAAGGTTTTCTTAACTATGTTAAAAAATTTATTTATATGCTTAGATTATTATGCAATGTTCGTCATCATAACGAATAATTCATGCCCTTAAAGTACAAAAATATCAAATGCCAATCACTTAATTCAGGTGCTTTTGAGGGACCATCAAAACCGCAACGCTTCTTCATGCACGAAAAATGATGAATTGAATTTTATTTTTCATCAAACATTTATTATTGATAAATCATCTGTTAAATCTTTTTCTTTCTACATGATTAAGGCATATCCAAAATAAATAATGAAATTTAATTTATTAAAATTTCGTGGTTTTATTATTATTCAAATTTTTATGATTTAACATAATTTTTGTGAGAAAACTTCAGAATGAGTTTGCAGTTGCATACTTATTTCCTTTGATTATTACACATTACTGTGCTGATGATGTTGAATTATATTTTTTTATTGCATGCTTCAAGGGAAGTTACGATTATGCCGTTACATTCCATTTGTCTTATTTGGTTACGTAATAAAGTACTCGACAGGAAGAACTCTTTGAATTAAATAATCTGAAGAGGTTTTAACTCTATAGGTTCTTAAGCTGATGATTTTTTGAGAGCTTTTGAGTATTGTGGGATGATATTTCGATATTTAAAGTCAAACACGTGATTTAGTAGTCGTGTAGTCATTATGGAAAAAATATTCTTGCAAATTCCAAGCTAATCAAATAAACTGAATTTATTTGCAATCCTAAATAATTGCAGCATCTAAAAAAGTTTACTTTTAGCTGCTTTTAGCCCTAAACCATCATCAAAACAAAATATTTAATTTCATCAGATTGCATTAAGAAAATTAAAAGCCCTAACTCATTATTTGCGTATGTCAAAATAAAATTATTAAATGTGTGAATTTGACTTTTCACTTTTCAAAATTATGGGAACTGCTACAATAATGCTACCATGCATCTAATATGACACAATCATAATAAAAAAAATAAATAAATAAACCTTTTGTATGAAATTTTCAAAGAGATTTAATTTAGTTTCTCATAAGTTGCAACATTATTGTGGAGTTGTCATTAAAAGAAATCAAATTCAACTTTAATTCTCTTACTAATAATCAGAAGATGTTCAAAAAAATCTATCCATTTTGTTTCAGAATTATCTTCGTTATTCGTGAAAACGAAGTATGTGTTGAAAATAAATTTAGTGTTAATCCTGTTTTTGATACAAAAAATTTAAATCCTGGTTGCTACCCACGTAGCCAAAATCTACGTATGAAAAAAATCGACGTAAATGGACGATTTTAGGGATAGTACATTACACGTCGATTTTACGTCGATCTGTCTTGAGCCATCATATACTTCACAAGAGCAAGCAGAAATCGCTCATATAAGTCCCGACAAAATTTCATACTTAATGTGAATAATTAATGTAATTAATTACATGCGTTATTCCACGTGCGTGAAGTGATGGCTTCAATTTTGCAAATTCAAAGTCCTTAATAATGTTTATTAATGGATTTTGAGTTTTAAAATTTATTATTGAAAAAAAAAATATCCAAAATACAGTCCAAAAATAACGTTCGAAAAAATTTTAAACTGTAACGGTCAAAAAAATTTTGAAAAAAAAAATCGACGTGAAATCGACGTAAAATCGACGTAAAATCTTCCATTTCCATATTAGCATAATGTCCCATGTACGTTACATGGAATGTACATATGGAAGATACATGGAAGATTTTAATGTAATACATGAAATCATCCATTGATCGACGTCTGGCTACGTGGGTATTTATACCCAAAACATATACTTACCATTTGCTAAGTTGATTTGAATTCATGAATCTGGATGAGAAATTAAATCAATTGCTCGATTTCAATTCTAGGCAGTTTTAATACTCAAAATTTATTTTCTTTACTGATCTACTTTTTTCTTTTCGAGAAATAAAAAAAAAAAAATTAGTAATGATTGCTGCGAATAAATCTGAATCTTAGAAAAAAATATGATTGTTCTTTGATATCAGTAAAATGCATTAGAAGTAAGTGCAGCATCATATTTTATCCATTTTTTGATAAAATTAAAATCTTAGGAAAATATCTTTTAGAAAAATTTGAAGAAACTACTCCGAACCATCGAACAGCTCCCTAGCAAATAAAATGAACACTAAGAGCACTTTCAGCGATCATCGTTGTTGTTTTTTTTTTTTTAAAAAAAAAAAATAAAAATAAATAAATAAAATATCTTATGGTACGCAGTGAATTATAAACGCGACGATCTGTAAAGAAAAAAATGCTACGCGAGTAAAACACATGAGAAGGAGTCTCGCGCTCTCCGGTGAGAAGTTCATAAAACCAAATAATGAAGAAAAAAAAAATTGAAGCTGGGATGTAATGAAGTATAAAAAGCAGATGACGGTTAGATATTTGCCATCAATTGTAACTTAAAGCTCGAGAACACCACACAGTATTAAATATTAGAGAGATGAATAAATTTGTTGTGGTAAGTTAAACTATGGATTACTTAAAGGAATTGAAAGAAGTGTTTGAAAATTAAGTGCAGCGTAACTAAAAGTGTCATAAATAATCGCATTATGGACTAAAGATTACAAAGTGCATTAATATGAATGGATCAATATAAAAAATCCAATTTAATAATCAGTGAAAAAAAATATCAAATTACGTGTAATGCAAAGCTGGAGTTAATCTCTTAAGCTGGATGATTGTCATTGAGTGATTTCGAAAAATAATCAAATAATTTATGGAAATATTTTGGCATTAAATGTTATGATGACTTTAAAAAAGAGAAAAGAAGAATTTTAATTGCAAAATATAATTAAACTGTGTCAATGAAGTTATCTGTTTTATTATTTCGGTATTGAATATTAATGAGCAAACAATTCAAAGCATCCTTAAAATATTTCAAATGTGCTTATAGTTTGAATATCCAATAATAATAAAGATGTGCAAATGAATATGTAATCAGATTCTGAACTTTAATCAAAAATGATTTAATTTTTGAAATATTTACAATATTTTGAAAATATTAATGAAGTTTATTCGAAATCTACAGATCATTTTTGATTGGATCAAAGGACAATAAACAATTTCAAATTCTTTAGTAAAAATTCAGCCATAATACATTTAGAATAAAATTAAATTTAAATTTCCACATTAAAAAATCCATCCGACTTATAACGGAAAAATTTTAAATTCATTTCAATTCTTCAAATTTTATTTTTAAATCTCCACATTATTTGACTTGAATTTTTAAGCGCCACTTTCATACATCTTCAACAGTTGAGCTTAACCATCCATTAATTAAAAAATTTCACGACATTTTCATAATTCGCAAAAAACGACGTGAAAGTTCAAATTGAGATTTATGCAATGTAATTACGTTAAAATGGAGATGATCATATTGATGGCTAATAAAAAGAAAGACTTTTTTTTTTTAAAGAAGTTTCACTTTCATTAGAGAGAATTGCAGAGTAGTAAATGATGAA
This sequence comes from Chironomus striatipennis, assembly GCA_026123125.1. Classification (NCBI taxonomy): domain Eukaryota; kingdom Metazoa; phylum Arthropoda; class Insecta; order Diptera; family Chironomidae; genus Chironomus; species Chironomus striatipennis. Next base: position 17,703,132 of record CM047394.1, on the reverse strand, counting down.
GGAAAAAAAGGAGAAAAAAAATTACCAAGAAAAATGATCCTCATCGTCTAAATGGCAATCATGCCGTTAAAGAGAATTAGTCGTGTGATTTATAGGAAACAACTTTCAATTTCATTTTATTACTTAGTCGTAGCTTTAACTAAAGAAAACAAGTAAATTGAAAAAAGATGAATAATAACAACAGAAGCATGTAGGAAGGAATCCATAAAGCGGAATTCAGAAGATGTACATTAAAAATAATTTTTTATTGTATCATCGCATTTAAGTGAAAATATCATTAAAGAAATTTTTCATAGCTCATGAAACGTGAAATTATGAAATTTGACAGATTTTAATTGTGAATTGTATAATACATCCACGTTATTATCATTTTTCACACAGTAAATCATGCATCATCATAAATCTTTTTGTATTCCAAACAGTGGGCCAATTTGATGGAAGAAATATAATAACTTGACATAGATATGCTTTAAACATAACAAAATATAATGCTACAAACCCAGATAATGTATAATTGATAGTCGGCGTATTAAGTCGTATGGTTAGGAATATTACAGCACTTTATTGACCTCAGAAACATACTTTTACTTTCATTTTTGCGCTCTTTCTTTCTCGCATTGCTTCTTTCTCTTCGAACTTCATTCACGGTCGAAAATAGACGGAAAGAAATGTTATTACTTCTTATTGTGATTTCAATTACATAATTTTGTTATTTTGTTGTCTGTGTGCTTGACATTCTGCTTGGGCATTTATGACATTTGGAAATTATTTGCGCTCACTTCTTTTTCATGGCAATTAAAAGATTTTTGACATTTTTATCAATTGCTTGAAAAAGTTAATACTCTTTGCATACTTTCATCATAATTGACGCGCCAAGTAATTCCATTAATTAATAGTTTTAACCTCAATCGCAGCACGAGTTTACACTAAATTATATGCTCACTTAAAGTGCAAATCACAATTAAATTACGTAATCTAATTTTTCTTCTTCTTCCACTTCAATCTCAGGTATTTGTTGTAGCACTTGCCTCAAGCGCCTGTGGTGAGGCTGGCTATGGATACAGCCGTCCATCATCTGGTGGACACAGCAGTGGTGGCTACAGTAGTTTTGGTGGATCATCAGGTAAATTAAAGAGTTTATGATTTACTAAAGTTACTAAAATTTTTTTTTTTTTTACATTTAAAAAATAGGTGGATACTCATCATCTCACATTGGAGGTGGATATTCATCAGGATCAGGATTCGGTGGTGGATTTGGCCATGGTGGTAGCTCAGGATACCAACAAGTTGCCATTGGACACCAAGGAACAGAAGGATTAAACATTGACCAAAAGTTATTACACACAATTGAACAAATCTTAGTTCAACAAGAAAATATTAATGGAGGTGGACGTGGTGGACATGGAGGCCATAGTGGTAGTCATGGAATCAGTTCATCATATGGCCCACCATCCCAATCATACGGACCACCATCACAATCTTATGGACCACCTGGATATTCATCAGGACGTGTTGTTGGTGTTCAATTTGGTCATGTTCAACCTTCTCGTCAAGTTGCTCAATACTTGAAACAAGAATCTGTTTCAGGAGGATATGCCCCAAGTCAATCCTACGGAACCCCTTCATTCTCATCTCAATCATTCTCGGCACCAAGTAGCTCATACTCAGCTCCCTCATTCTCAGCTCCAAGTAGCTCATACTCAGCTCCCTCATTCTCAGCTCCAAGTAGCTCATACTCAGCTCCCTCATTCTCAGCTCCAAGTAGCTCATATGGAGCCCCATCACGTCCAAGCAGCTCATATGCCCCATCACGTCCATCATCATCATACGGAGTTCCACACTAAAGAATTTATCAAAATCATTAATTTGCCTGCCTACATGAATCTAAATCCTACTTAATATTTAATCTAACGAGAGAGCGAGAGACAATTGCATTTCTTAATTAATTTATTTGTTACCGTTGTATATAATTCTTGTCATAATCATACGAATAAGTTGAAGAAGGAGAAGAAAATGTTTTTGTTAAATAAAAAAAAAAGTTACAGTCGAAAAGTTTATATCGTTTTATTTATCTTAAAGGTTGAGTGACTGGCAATAATATTTTACTTAGTTATCTGGCAAATTTTTTAATGGTCACTTGTCATTGCATTAGTTGAAGAGTTGCGTAAGCTTTTTATATTTTTGATATCTGCAGGAAAGGAAGGTCTATGATTATTTTCGCACTCTATGTTCAACTGAATATGATTATAGTGATAAAAATATTAAGTGATCAATTAGACAGGCTTGTTGTTTGTTGATGATTAAGCATTTTATTTCCCGTTCGACACACTGATCTATAATCATAATTGATCATCAGTTATTTGCGTGAATGTGGCATTATAGCGTTGAATGAAATGCAACTCTAACGATTTTAAAACAGTGTGCGATTCCAATATTTGAGGTTGAAACTAAATTACAGGGATTTATACTCAAAATGCGTCTTAACCACTTTCAGTATTTTCCTACTTGCAAAATATTTTACTTCATTATCATTATAAAAATGTAAGATTAATGAATGACATATGAGCATGTTTAAGCATAACTCAAGAAAGACTAATGACAAGCAATTGTAGGTGATTGTAAGCTTATAATGAGATCTGTCGATGTTGACTATTTTTTTCAACTATTCATAACTAAATGAAATGAAATGGCATTTTGCGGTGACTTTTAGTGTTGGAACTAAATCCATTAAGGTGTACTGAATAAAGTTTTAATGTAAATCTTATGAATGTAATTAACTCATCAAAATAGGCTCACTCAGGTTGCAGTTAATCAAAATCTATTGAATGTAATAATTTGAATTCAATTTGAATGCTTGGCATCTCCTCAATCATGATGAATTATTGCAATTTGTTGTTTCTGCATTTCATTTCATCTTTTCATCCGATTTTTAAATTATAATAGAAAATTTTCACGCTTTCAGACAGTCTTTCGCTGCAGTATTGCACAATCAACTGCTCTTTTAATGTTCATGCTCTGATGCAGACTTTTTGTTTTTTTTTCTCCCTTTTGGATGATTTATTTAGTTAAACTGATCTTTTATCTTTTAATTGAACTTTCTATTTGCTTGAGAAAAGAAACGAAGATTTTTGGTTAAAGGTGCTAAGGGGTCGTTCGTGAAATTTATTAAGCTTAGAGAATGAGGAGAGGGGTAAAAGATATTGTAGCACTTCAAATAAATGTTTTTAAAATCCTGCACAAAATTTGTAACGTTTTAAAAAGCACAAAATTAAGTTTAATTTTGTAAAACTTTAATTAACTTTCTGAAAATGAAAAAATAAATGTTATTAAATGCAATCAAAAACTAAGTAGGTATTTGAAAATGTTGTAAAAAGGAAAATATAAAATTACCAATTATTTAATCGTAAATATACAAGAAAAAATACTTTACAGCTCTTTTAGAACTTTTCACGTGATAGTAAAACATGCATATTATTTACATGTTTCTAAATGCAATTCATTTTTGCAATGGGATGACTATTAAAATCGCAATTCTAATTTTAATCTAATTTGTAATTTTATTTAATCATCATTAAGATTTTATCAAATTTGTACCCTCTATATTACTAGATTTTAGAACTCTTGTTTTTTTAAAAAAAAAATTCATTAAAGTTATCACCAATTAATAGCAATAAATATTTAGTCATCCCAAATTTATTTAATTATCCCATTATATTATAATAATTAGGGTAAAAAATATTGAAATTTGTACAATATTGAAATTTGTATGAACAAAATCACAAAAAAATTTTTGTACAATTTTCGAACATGAAAAAATTGGCTAAGAAGACATTTTGGTCCACATATTAAGGTCTTATGACTTTGCTCGGAGATTGAAGTTTCCGATTAACTAAACTTTTGCCCGTACAAATCACTGCTTATGCGAAAAAAATCCACTTTATTACAAATATTGAAATTTGTATACAACAAATATTGAAATTTGTACACTTTTTCAATAGTAGGCGGTGAAGAATTTCAATTGTTTTTGTGTAAACAAATTAAATAAATTTAATTTAAAAGACTAATAAGCAGCTCAAAATAATGCAGAACCTCCTCAAACAAAAGAACTGCAAAAAATTTAATTTTTCCCAAGTTTTGGATGCAAAAATCGTGATAATGTGGTATACAAATTTCAATATTTGTTTGTACAAATTTCAATATTTTTTGTACAAATTTCAATATTTAAATGTCAAGACGTTTTTTAGTGCTTTATGCTGCAAAAATAGCTTTTTTCAAGATTGATTAATAAAATATGGAAACCAAATAAAGTCCTAGGAAAAATTTGGGAAATCAACATTGCTTCCAATGAAAGTTACAGGCCATTGAAAAAAATTTGTTCGTTTTGTACAAATTTCAATATTTTTTACCCTAAAATTCATGTTTCTGCTTTTTTCAAATGAATTTTATAGAGTCAGTAAAGTCAGCAGCATTAAAACGAAAAGAAATATCTCAATTAAATTTGACATTCATCCTTAAAAATGAACCAAACTAATAACATCAAAAATATATTTAAGATTTTAAAACTGAAATATTTCAAAAGATCATCAGTTTTAAGAAGAAGTTCAAGCACAGCACATACCGTTCAAAATTTTGCAGAGAACACTACAATTCATGGAATTCGATTCCTCACAAAATCTCAGAATAATAAGTTCGTAAGAGTATTTTGGATTATTTCGTTAATTGCATCCTTAATATTATTAACTTGGAATGCAGGGCGTTTATACAATAAATTGAATGTTCAACCTGATGTAGCAATTGCAGAAAAGCAAGGGTTTTCAAGGAATATTCCATTTCCAGCTGTAACAATTTGTTTGCCAGTTTTTGCTAAAAATCGATTAGCTAATCATTCATATTATATGAATGAATATAATGCAAATGGCATGACAAATTTACTAAATTTAACAGAAGAAGAAAGGAAGTATTTGCTCATCAACACAATTCGATGCATTCCAACAAATTTAGATCCAATTCAAGATTGCTGTAAGGACTCAAATATTTCAAATGCTATCGAATTAATGTACAAAAGTTCATTAAATGTTGACGAAGCCTTTTCAAAATGCTCTTTAATGTTTAATCCTGAAAATTGTACAGATATGGTCCACAAGATTTTGACTGATCGAGGATTCTGTTTTACTACAAATATGCAGGATTTAAATACAATTTTTAAAACTGAAGAATTAGATGCTGACTTCAAAACATTTATCAAGGAACCTTCGGTGAATTCATATAATAATGATGCTTTTTGGACGCTTGATGGTGGATATAAAAACTATTCAGAGAGTTTAGCAATTCCACGTCGTCTTAACAAGCAAAATATTCATTCATTCAATTTATTTCTAAAGCAAGAAGATGTCTACAACGTATGCAATTCGAAAAACATTTTTATTAGAATTCATCTTCCAAATGAGATTCCAACATTGTTTCATAGACAGTACATGCAAGAACTGAAGCATACTCAAAAAATTACAATCAATGCTAAAGTCATAAAAGCTCATCCATCCTTAAAAAATTATTCACCAAAAGCACGTCGATGTTATTTTTCCGGTGAACGACTTCTACAATTTTTCAGAATCTACACTAAATATCACTGCTTTCTGGAATGTATGACCAATTATATTCTTAATAAATGTGGATGTGTTGATTTTTACATGCCTAGAAATTCATCGACAGAAGTTTGCAACTTAGATAGAAAAGCATGCGTTTTGAAAAATGTTTTTAAATGGCCTAATCACGAAGGATTA